>CM052890.1:6276683-6343027 GCA_028534135.1 Potos flavus | reverse complement strand
AGGCCTGTTTCCTCGTCCATAAAATGGGAATAACAAAACACAGCTGGGGTTATGCCAAGTGACCCGTGCGTGCTCGGAAAAGTAGGGTTTGGGCCACTGGTTGATGGATGCAAGCCCTCCGTGCCTCAGTTTCTCCAGCCTGAATGTCACTGCCCTCTTTCTCCCAGGCAGCTGCAGGGAAGGGGATGGGTGAAAGGGACTCTCACAGGTGACCTGCCATGTTCACATGGACCCACGGGGCACACGGGGCACACATGGCCCAGAGCAGGGTAAGAGTGAGGCACTCTAGGATTCTAGTTGTAGGGTTGGGGGGGGATGTCCCGGACCCCAGAGAGTTTCTGGGCGTGGGTCTGGCCTGTGGGGACTGGTTCTGCCAAAGCTGTTCCTGGGACAAAAAGCTAGAGTTAGAAGAGGATCCTGTGTACATAGTGGCACCTATGTGAGCTGTTACTATTCCCATGTGCGCCGGCCCCTGGGGAGCAGGGAGATGCCCAGCAGGAGATGCCGGGAAAGGACTCTATATTTTGCAGTCCTGGCCTCTGCATCACCTTCTCCGGTGACTTGGGGACTGTCCCCTCCCTCTGTGGCTCGAGTCGCCATTTCAGATAGCTGGAAGGGGCTGAGGGGACTCTGGCCACCGAGAAGCCCCTCTCCGACGAAGCCACGGCAGAAGCAGACTCCGGCCCGTCTGACGTTTGACTCGGGCCGTCATGCGGGCTTTTATCAGAATAAACAGGTTTTGTTGTGCATTTCACAATCTCAGCATCTTCAATTTATCGCACAACAAATTGGAGAGGATTTAGCATGTATTTAATTAATTTGACGAAAGTAGTTCAACAACTGTAAACAAGGCTGTGGAATCACGCTTGCCGGGAAGCGGGGCCCGACTGCTCCAGGGCTCAGAGCGGGCGCGGGCTTGAGGCTGCAGATTGGTCTCCGCAGGGCAGGGACAGGGGACGCAGGGGCGAGGCTGGGCCGGAGCCGTGGGCTGGCGGGAGAGCTGGGTGGAGGCAGGAGGCCTGGGTTCCCCGGGCCCGAGAAGGGATGGGAACCCCTGCCCTGTGCCCCACTCGGGATCTTGTGATGTCCAGGGACAACGGGCCAAAGGCTGTTTGGCGGCAGGAAAGGTGCTGGGGTCACCTGAGCTCAGTCTGCCCCTGACCTGCTTCCTTTAACATGAAGCTCCGGCATTACCTTTCCCAAGAAGCATTTGTACTATTAGGGACCGTGTTTGCGGCAACAGAGTAACAGAGCCTGTCCCCCAAATGCAACTTACACAATGCACGTTGAACAAACAGGAGGTTTGTGACTGATGCTAGAACTCCGTGATGTTCTTAATGTACCGGGTTCCCTCTTCCCTCTGTCCTCTTCACCATCCTTCATCAGAGTCCCCTCCTGGCCTTGAGAGAGCTGCTACCGCTCCAGCCATCACATTTACATCCTCGGTGGCACAAAGAGGGAGGAGGGAAGTGCGTCTGAGTCCGTGCCTCCCTCCGAAGGCACTTGCCTAGAAACAGCACTCAATGCCTTTCACCTGTCTTGGGCAAGAAATCCGTCACATGATTCTCTCTATCTTCAAGAGAGACAGAGAAACATGGCATCTTGGCTAGGCACAGAGTCAGGTTTCTGCAGGAGGGAAGGAGAGCAGAATGGGCATGGGGTGGGCCACCTCCCTAAGCCGAGGTTGGTGCAAGGCCCCATGGCCCGGCCTCTCTCCCAGCTTCTGGGAGGCTTGGGTTCTTGCGCATCGGAGTGAGGCTTCCTGCGCCAAGAGGGGTGCGTGATTCCTTGAGTCCCCAGCTCTGAGGGCAGAAGCTGGTCCCCAGAGGAGTGTCAGGTGACTGAGCAGGGAGGTGACGAAGCTGCCTATTTCCTGGTTTCCGTCCCAGTCAGATAGCAAAGGGAGGGGAGAGAGCTTCTCCGAGGTGCTTAGGAGACTTCCCTGGGGGGGGAGGGGCACTCCCCAAAGCGTGCCCACCTCTAGCTGCAGTAGGGACCCCTGCGGCCTCCCTGTGCCCACCCTATGGGCCTCGGAGGCAACTCCCCTAAGCCAGCCTACCCGGCCACCATGGGCCACCAGCTCATTAAGCCCTGGGAAACCCCTTGGTCTGGGGGACCTGGGATGGTTGCTCACCCTCCACGCTTCCTTCTGCCTGCCTTCCCTGCAGCCCTGGGGGGCCACAGCGGTTTACCGAAAGCAGAAATGCTAGCCAGAGAATGGAAGGGAGAAAGCCAACTACTGGAGAAACCTTCTAGGCCCAGGCTCTGGGTGGGGCAGGGGTGGGGGGACCTGGACCCCAGGTGAGACCACCCTTCTCTCCCCCAGGATTTTTTTTTTTCAAACCAGCTTTATTGACATAAAACTGGCCTGTAACAAAGTTTCTTTCTTTCTTTCTCTCTCTCTTTCTTTCTTTCTCTCTTTCTTTCTTTCTTTCTTTCTTTCTTTCTTTCTTTCTTTCTTTCTTTCTTTCTTTCTTTTTCTAATCTCTTTTTCTATGAGTTTGGTTTTGGGAGATTTGTTTTTATTTCAGATTCCGCATACAAGAGAGATCCTACAGTATCTGTCTTTCTCTGTCTGACTTACTTCACTTAGCGCGATGCCCTCAAGGTCCGTCTATGTGGTCACAAACAGCAGGATGTCCTTTCCTTTTCTTTCTTTTTTTTTTTAAGTTGCTGAATAATATTCCATCGCCTATGGATTTATACACACCACATTTTCTTAACTCATCTGTCGGTGGACACTTCGGGCATTGCGGTGTCTTGGTTATTGTAAATAATGTTGCTACAAACATATGGGCACAGATATCTCTCTGGCATCGTGTTTTCATTGCCTTCGGATATATTGCCAGAAGTGGGATTGCTGGATCATATGGTATTTCTATGTTTAATTTTCGGAGGAACTGCCGTACTATTTTCCACAGCGGCTGCACCAACTTACACTCCCACCAGCAGCAAGCAAGGCCCCCTTTCCTCCATCTCCTGGCGGGCGCTTCCAATTCCTTGTCTTTTGGAGGCCAGCCATTCCAACAGGGGCGAGGTGAGATCTCATTGCGGTTTTGATTTGCATTTCCGGGTGATTAGTGCTGCTAAGCACCTTCTCACGGATCTACTGGCCTTTTAGAGATCTTAGGAAAAATGTCTGTTTGGATCCTGTGCGCATTTTTTAATCAGATCGTTTGTTTTCTTTTTGTTATTGAGTGGTAGGAGATCTTTATATATTTTGGATATTAACCCCTTATTGGAGATATGATTTGCAAATATTTTTGTTTTCTATTCCTAGGTGCTCTTTTTATGTTGTTGATTATTTGTTTTGGGGGCTCACGATTCTGTCCCGCGGGTCTATGTGTCTGCTTTTATGCCGGTACCATCCTGTTTTGATTACTATAGCTTTGTAATATAGCTTGAGATTGGGACATGTGATGTGCTTTTCTTTTTTTTCTTTTTATTTTTTTAAGATTTTATGTATTTATTTATTTTTAAGATTTTATTTATTTATTTATTTATTTATTTGACAGAGAGAGAGAGATCACAAGTAGGCAGAGAGGCAGGCAGAGAGAGAGAGGGAAGCAGGCTCCCCACTGAGCAGGGAGCCCGATGTGGGGCTCGATCCCGGGACACTGAGATCATGACCCGAGCCGAAGGCGGAGGCTTTAACCCACTGAGCCACCCAGGCGCCCCATGATGTGCTTTTCTTGGAAGAACACTTGGTGATGCCCAGGTTCCCAGTGCCCAGCCCAATGCACACGCCCCCGGGTCACCTCCTTCCAGGGTGCACATCAAAGGCCTGATAACAAGCTCTCACTTTCTTGGATTCTTATCTGATGAGCTTCCTCTGAGCCACGAGCCTGTTCCTCTCTTAAGGACACCAGTCCAGCTGGATTGGGCCCTCCCCCTTATGACCCCATTTAACCCTCCCTGCCTCTTTAAAAGCTCCAACTCTGAATGTAGTCTTACTAGGGGAGGTTGCTGGGGGTGGGGGGGTGCATATTGGGGTGGGGGCCGGGAACCTAGACATTACCTAGTGCTCTTCGATGAAGAGCTGCATTTCTTAGAAACAGATGAGCTCCAAAAGCAAAAGCAGCTCTGCCTTTAGTGGATAGACAGTCTTTCCAGAAGGTTCCAGGGGCCCCACTGGAGTGGTGCCTCCCAGTCCTGCACAAGGGAGAATGTGCCGCCATCAGGCTCGCGCGCCAGAGCTCACGGTCTCCTGAGGCAATCCACATCCGGAGACCAAGCGAGGCAAGGGACTAAGGTCTGGCCACCTCGGCCCCACGTGGGAGACTTCCGTTGGCCTTCCTTGCTACAGCACGTGCTGTTGGAATGGCCGAGACTTGTCAGACCTGCCCAATCCTGCTTTTGCCCCCTCCCTTCGTAGGTGTGATCCTTAAAAAGTTTCTTGCATCGCAAACTCGGTCTCAGTGTCTGCTTCTGGGAGCCTGGCTTGTGACGACCCCACTGGGCTTGGATGTGCCCTCCACCCCTCCTGGGGCTGGTATCAGTCACAGACCCTAAGGTGACATCCAGTGACTTCTGCCTCCTGTTGTTTATACTTCTGTGTAATCCCTACCTTCTGAGTGTGGGTGGACCTGCGACTTGCTTCTAACCAAGAAAATATGGCCAAAGGGTTGGGATGCCACTCCCATGATTGTGATGTTATATACGGCCCAGCAGTCCACCAGCATGAAGCCCTCGGTCACACAGTCGCAGGAATGGGGAGAATTCTGCAGCCACCTGAGGACGCTTGGGAGCAGACTGTTCCCCGATCAAACCTTCAGATGAGAGCACAGCCCGGCCAATAGCTTGACTGCGAGCCGCTGAGCAGGGAACTCAGCTGTCCAACTCCCATCCCAGGCAAACGTGTGTGCCAAGTCACGAAATCTGTGGTTATGTGTTCCGCAGTGAGGGAAAAGCTGGTTCCGGAGGCATCAGAGAAAGAGCTGATCTCGGATGTAGCAGTCTCTCTCCCTGCAGCACTCCCATTGCTCGAGGGTCGAGTTCCTCAGCCATAAGGTGGGGGCAATCCTAGCGAAGGGCTGAGATCCCCTGAGCATGGCGGCCGGCACGTGGAAGGCGCCAGACGCAGTAGGGTCGCTTCCTTTGTGAAATGTTGGCTACAGCCAGGTAACTTTGGGAAACTGGACTATGCCTGTACATTTGACTCCAGTGTGTGGATTTTTCTTTTAAGGTTTTGTTTATTTGAGAGAGAGCAGGGACAAGGGCAGAAGGAGAGGGAGAAGCAGGCTCCCCGGCTGAGTAAGGAGCCTGATGCGGGGCTCGATCCCAGGACCCTGGGATCATGACCTGAGCCGAAGGCAGATGCTTCCCGGACTGAACCACCCAGGCGTTCCTTGCCTTGAGTGTTTTAATACCCGCGTCCATTGTTAGGGATTTTATAGTTTGCAAAGAACCTTCCCACTGGGCAGGGAAGCAGGAATTAACCAGCAGCTAGTGGTAAGCAAGTCACCGGGTCACCATGGCCGGTGGTAAAGAGCCGAGCCTCATCTTGGATCTGCTCTGGGCAGCAGGTCCCAGCTCTAGGTTCCAACTGGCCCTTCCGAAACGTGCAGCCTCTAAAGAAGATAGATAGATAGATATAATGGACTATTACTCAGCCATCAAAAAGAATGAAATCTTGCTCTTTGTGGATGGAGCAAATATTTTGCTCATATTAAGCTAAGCAAAATAAGCCAGAGAGAGAGAAATACCATATGATTTTACTCATATGTGAAATTTAAGAAACAAAACAGATGAACATATGGGAAGGGGGAAAAAGAGAGAGAGGGGGAAACCACAGGAGACTCTTAACGCTAGAGAATAAACAGGGTTGATGGAGGGAAGTGTGTGGGGGATGGGCTGGATGGGGGGACGGGGAATAAGGAGGACACTTGTGATGAGCACTGGGTATTGTATGTAAGTGATGAATCACCGAGTTCCACTCCTGAAACCAGTACTGCAGCGTAGGATAACTAACTAGAACTTAAATAAAAATTTGAAGAAAAAGAGAGAGAGACGCACAGCCCATACCCCATGTATGTGAAGGGCACGCAGAGAGCGGGGAGTAGGAGGGCAGGAGGGGGTGCCAGTTCGCTGGGTTGGCAGGTGGAATGGATCGTTCTCGGTAATGGGGATATGGCCAGTCTGGGCTTGCAGAGGAAGGTGCCTGACTTCCCAATCTGGCTTTGAAGCGTCTCGTTTACTAGTGGGGTGTCCTGGGGATGTCACTTAGCCTCTTTTGTACATGGGGACCCTAGCTTTTGAGGGTTGGGGTGAAGGTTAGATGAGCCAGCCCAGCTAAAGCCCTGGACACAGTACCTGGTCCATCATAAGCACCCTTGAGGCTTGGCCCCTGGACAGTTAGCCCTGGGACGGCAGGCACATTCGTCTCTTGTCTACTGCTACAGCCCAAGCACCTAGCGTCAGACGGGATGGGCTCAATAGATATTTGTGACATGAGTGAAACGGGAGCCACAGAGCCAGCTTTCACCTGTCCATCATGTCCTGCAGAGGAAGTCGGGGTGCCCCCAGGTGAGAGGGAGCGGCCCCACTCTTGCCAGGCAGGGTGGAGGGCAGCGGGGTGGGGGCCCTGGGGGACCCTGCTGCTGCATCTCTGCTGACTTCTTAGCTGCGAGGTTCAGGGGGAGGGAGCTCTGGCCCCACTTGACCCTGCGCTCTGACTCATGCCGGCTTCTGAGCCCACCCAGAATGACTCTCCGAGCTGTTGGGTCCTCTGCCCGGGCAGGGCCTGCCCCTACTGTTTACTCTTGGCACATGGGACCTTCCTGTTTCTAAGAAAATGGCTTTAATTGGTAATTATCTCTTGTTTTTATATAGCGTCTTTCATCCAGGTGCCCGTAGCACCCAGCTTGTTAAACTCAGTGCTTAGAAGGTGCCGGGACTTCAAACAGTGTCCCTGGTTCTTCGGGGCGCCTTGCAGGCTCCCCACAGTGTGAGCAGCCCAAGGTCAACGTAAGGCGTCAGTTGCACCTCTGTGCTCCAGCGTCGGGTAGGAGCAGGATCATGACCTTGGGAGGCTGCGCTACAAACCCCGATGTGTCCAGTCCTGTGCCAGGGTCTGACGTGGGGCAAGGAGAGAGGGAAGGCCCTTCTCTGTCTTTGTCTTTGAGAGTTCAGTCTTATATGCACCCCACTCTGATCCCCCAGGGCTGGGGACCCCCCACAACCTTCATCCCCTCACCATTCATCTGACAATATTAACTGAGCACTCACTACATGCCAGGTGTGACATTTCCTCCCCTGGTTGCTTCTGGAAGCGATGGGAGAGTTACTACCTTGTATCTCTCCCTAGGTGGGGTAAAAACCTAACTTACCTCTCTGCTCTAAGCCAGCCCAGGCTCACCTGATCCCTGCCGCTGTTCCTCCTACAGAGAGAGAAACAGAATCAGAGACAGAGACAGAGAGACTGAGATTTATTTTAAGAAATGGGCCCATGTAATTGTGGATGTTGTTAAGTCCCAAATCCGAGGGGTAGTCTGGCAGCTGGAGACACAGGCAAAAGTTACAGTCTGATTCCAAAGGCAGAATTCTTTCTTGCTGAGGGGAGGTTAAGTTCTCGTTCTATTAAGGCCTTTAACTGATTAGATGAGGCCCACCCACATTATGGAGGACATCCACTTTACCCAAAGTCCACCAATCTGATCTCATCTCAAATATACATTCACAGAAACATCCAGAATAATATTTCACCAAGTATCTGGGCACCATGGCACATAAAATTGACTATCACAGTCCCCCAAGCAAGTGGATGGGGCGGTGGGACAGGCAGACCAGAGGCCGTCCCCCTTTCCCCCGAGGCTGAGATTCTGGATGGCAGGACAGTGTGGAAGAAGAAAATTTGAAACATATGACATCATCAGTAGGGAGGAGTCCTCCTTAGGGGGAGGGCCCTCTTCCCACCCTCTCCCTGTTCCCCACTCCCCATGTGATCCCTCTGTCTGACCATCCCGGGCCTTGCCTTCCTCTCCTGGAGATTCCTCTGCTCCCCTCCAGAGAAAGAAATTCCCACCTTCTGGTTCTAGACCAGACAAGGCACGAGTGATGGCTTAGGGCATTTTAGCTCTCCCGCCAGTCCCCACAAGTGCCCCCCCGGTCCCGCCCTCCCCGAAACAAACAGTGTAGATAATCGGGGCATTTGTTATATGAATTTAACTTTTTTTTTTTTTTAAGTAGACTCCATGCTCAATATGGGGCTTGAACTCAGGACCCTGAGATCCAGAGTCCCATGCTCTACTGACCGAGTCAGCCAGGGGCCCCTCTACGAATTTTAACTTTAATTCAAGTCCTTCCTTCCAGCAGAATGTTGCCCCTAAGCTCTCTGATAGAGAACTTGGGACCCTCCCCATCTGCCCCCCCACCCCTACCCCATTCTGGTGCCTTTTTTGGGATGAAGCTGGGCGCCCTGGCCCGGCTCAGCACCCTGCTGGAGGGAGCCATGCGATCATCCCCAGAAGGACAAGAGCGACACACATCTCGCCAAAGCGAGCGCTGTTTTCATGATTTCTTTCTCAGAAGAACACAGGCCAATTTCAAATCGAGGTCAATATACTTCCCTTGGCAGTGCGGCTTTGGCCTTGCTCCCTTTGGAAGGGTGAATCTGCCGGTGGGAGCCCGGCTCGGTCACAGTGAACCTGCCCCAGCGGGAAAGGGCTCTCTTCTCTTCCCTGCAGGGACGGACCCAACTCGAATCATTTGCTTTTATTCCAAGTGTGAGCCCTATTGAAAGGTGGGCAGGTTTCAGTGCATCTGGCCACACACCAAAATAGAATCCTGTGTGGTATTTTGTCACTTGCTATTTTTACTTATTATCCCCATTATAGAAAGTGTAGTACTAGCTATTGTTGGTGTTAGCTGCTGCTAATAATGAAGGCACAAGAAACACCTGTCTCCAAAGAAAAGCTGGAGAAATTTGGTTACATTAAAATGGAGAACTTCTATTCATAAAAAGACATTCTATTTTTTTTTAAGATTTTATTTATTTATTTGACAGAGAGAGATCACAAGTAGGCAGAGAGGCAGGCAGAGAGAGAGGAGGAAGCAGGCTCCCTGCTGAGCAGAGAGCCCGATGCGGGGCTCGATCCCAGGACCCTGAGATTATGACCCGAGCCGAAGGCAGAGGCTTAACCCACTGAGCCACCCAGGTGCCCCGACATTCTATTCTTTTTTAGATTTTATTTTATTTATTTATTTGAGAGAGGGGGGTAGGGGAAGGCAGAGGGAGAGGGACAAGCAGACTCCCCACTGAGCAGGGAGCCTGACGAGGGGCTCCATCCCAAGACCCTGAGATCATGGCCTGAGCCGCAATCAAAAGCCAGACTCTCAACCAACTGAGCCACCTGGGCACCCCCATAAGAAGACATTCTAAAGAAAATTAAAACACAAGCTGTAAATGGGGAAGACACCAACAGAGGCTGGCATCAAGAATCAATAAGGAATTCCTGTAAGTCGGGAAGAAAAAAATATAGAATAGAAATAGAAAATAGAAAAATAGCCAAATAGCTAAACGATCAGAATAGGCATTTCATATAAGAATTTAAGAAAAGATCAATCAACATCAGAGGATAGCTCCAACCTCACGAAGTAATCAGGTAGGGGCGAGTTAAGATTGCAGTGTGTATTAGCTTCCAGGAGCTGCTGTAACAAGTGCTATAAACAGTGGGACTTCAACAATGCAATGTCAAGTCTCTCAGCCCCTGGAGGCCTGAAGTCCACGGTCATGGTGTGGGCCAGGGTGGCTCCTCCTGAGGGCTCCAGACCTCTCTCCCACGTTGGGCTGGGCTCAGGTATCCCTTGGCTTGTAGATGGCTCCCTCTCTGTATCTTCCCACTGTCTTTCCTCTGTGCCTGCGTCTGTGAGCAGACTGACCCTCCATATAAGGACACCGTCGTGTTGGATTAAGGCCAGTTCTAATGACCTTATCTTAATGTGATGATCTCTATAAAGACTACCTCCACATAAGACCAACATCTGAGCTCCGATTGGGTGGGATACTGGGTGGAGAATCCCAACGTATCTATTCAGGGAAACACAATTCCTCCCATACGCCGTGAGACACCAGGTAGACCCCTCGAATGGGCCAGAATTAATGAGTCTGACAGCAGGTGTTGGAGGGATGGGGCTCATACACCAGATTCTCATACTCAGCTAGTGAGACTGAAAAGCGTTACAAAAAAAAGTGTTACAGTTTGAAAAACAATGTGACACTACCTTGTGAGGCTGAAAATATGCATTTCTACTTCTCACTATATTCCTGAGAGAAACTCTTGCTCACGTGCACCAAGAGACCTTTGTAAGACTGTCCAAGGCGGTGCTGTTCATGACAGCAAAAGGGTGACTGTGGTGCTGTGGTCATGACCATGGTTTATGAGAAGAAGCCACATACAGCTTCTTATGACCACACAGATGAACTTTGGTGTAATGGTTAGCTATGGACACGATAATGCTGCGTAACAAATCGCCCCAAGTCTCCAATGGTGAAAGTCAAAAGTCCTTCATTCTCATGGATCTCTAGTTTGGCTGGGGCTTGGTCGATCTTGGCTGATCTAGACCAAACTTGGCCAGCAGCCCGGCCTCAGCCAAAGGTCTGTGGATTGGTGAGTGCCGCTCTGCTCAAAAAGGTCAAGACAGCACTTGAATTTTTAGACCTTATGGCATGACATGGTCAAGCCCAAAGGCTCGGGACAGGGAAATAGTCTACCCACGGTGCTGACCCGGGATGTCATTCAATTTTCCATACTTAGTAATATAATGTTGAGTGAAAAAGCAAGTCCCGGAAGACTTCTGCTGTACTTGTACATTAAGGTTTAAAAATAAGCAAAGCGAGGGGTGCCGGGCTGGCTCACTCGGTAGAGCGTGTGACTCTTGATCTCAGGGTTGTGAGTTCGAGCTCCACATTGGGTGTGGAGCCTATTTAAAAAATTAAAAATAAAAATAAATATAAAAAACAAAGCTAAACAATATACTATGTAAGCAGGCACACATGAATATGTAATAAAACAAAACTAAGCAAGAGTGATAAGTGCAAAATTCAGGATGGCTTCTGACAGATGGCTAGGACATAAGTTTTTGGTGATGTTCTAGTTCCTAGGTCAGGTGGTGGGTTCACAAATATTTATTATATCAATCAATCAATCAATCAATCAGTTAAATGAAGAAAAAGAAAAGGCCAACCATGAGCCAATGATGAGGGTGTCCCATGAGCAACGATGATGATCACTCCAGTTCTGTAAACCTGAGGTCTGAGAAGTTCTGCTGGGTCATCTGCTAACTCATGGCCCCAGCCAGACCCAGACAATGTGGGTCTGGGTTCTTACCATATCCCAAGTTCCAGCAATCTCTCCTTCAGTGTATCTGTTTCTCCCACAAAGTAGGTCAGAACTGTATTCAGAATTCTAGGAGAGCCCCAACCCAGAAGAGAGTGAAGAGGGAGTCTTTCCTCTACTTCACAGAGAACATCATCCTACTGGGATAGAAGTCCCACGGGAGAGGTCAGTTGGGTGGCTGGACCTGTGCCCCCAGGACATGTATCATATTTGGTTGAGAGAAGGAGCTGAGAATGTTCACCTTGAAGAGGGGTGGCCATGTACAGCCATTTGGGTTGTGCACTGCTCAACTGCAGAGGTCACCATTTCCATTGTAGTCTAGGTTCTAGATGGATGCAGTATATGTAAGCATCCCGCTCGACCTGTGCATGGTGTCCCTGCCTCAGTGTCTGGGTCTGGAGGTGCGGGATTGAAGACTGAAACATGAGGGTTGCTGTGGGCCAAGTCCAAAGAGCCTTGGTCTCCTGCAGCAGAGGCAACATTCAAAAATCACTGGATACCTGGGATTCTAGATCAAAAAGGACTGGTCAGATTGAGGCATGGAATCAGACAGTGGGCAAGAGGGGAACCCAGAGCTCAGGCAAAGACAGGAGAGAGATGACAGGCTGAAACCTGGCTGAAACAACGTTCTGATGAGCCCCTCAGCCTCCCTTCCTGCCGTTCTTCCCTGAAGCTGGAGCTCTGCACAAGCCGAGCACCCCACGTCCCTTGAAAGTGGCAGGGAGCGAGGCAGAGGATGAGGCATAAAGAACCTGGCTCATGCGGGACTGGGGGACCCACTGAGGGGAGCCGGGCAGCCCCATCTCGGGGTGAGGCAGACCCAGCGTTCCTCGGGAATTCCCCTCTGGAGGCTCAGTGACGATGATCTGCCTATCCACGGGGGCCGAGGAGAGTTGGGCCGCGCAGTCTTAAAATTGGGGGGGAGTTAGGGACCTCGTCACTGACAGCCACGTCCTCTGCCAGTGGCCAGACCGGGTCTGATGGATAAGCACCAATCATGTGCCAGGCATAATGCTCTTAAGCCTTGTGACAAATTTGCAAAGGGAATGCCACTCGCTCTGTGTTCCGGGTGAAGCCACGGTGACCTTGGGGAATTTGAGTGACGTGTGAGGTCACAGAGCAGGTGCGCCTGGCAGGACTTGCCCCAGGTCTATCTGGTTTCAAAGTCATGCTCAGACCATGGCTGTTCCGCCGGTCCCCCTGCAGATCAGCCCATAAGCCTGGGCACCAGGGAGGGATGTCTTCCAGCGAGGGCTCTGCTCTCCACTGTTCCATCCACCGTGGGGGGCCCGGCCTGTGTGTGTGTGTGTGTGTGTGTGTGTGTGTGTGTGTGTGTGTGTGTGTTTATGGGGTGGGGAGGGGTTCCTGGCTCCGCGATCTCCCTCAGAGGGTGATTGAGGTCTGGCTGGAGCCATAGGCGGCCGGCTGGGGAAGGAAGCCCCGTTTGCAGGTTCATTTCTGGGAAAGGGCATGTGGGGGCTTTAAAAAGCAGGCCACCCCCGCCCCCAGCTTCTGATTGACCCCACCCCGAGCCAGGCTGGGGTGGAAGCTGCTGGATGCTGGGTAACCTGGCTAATTGCTAAGCTAGGGCAGCAGGGTGTGGCTTGCCGTAATTATAGTTCTGTTGCCGCTGGCCCGGCTCACAGGAGAGGGTGTGAGGAAGCTCCAAGCAGCAGGAAGCACATATTAGTACAGCAAATTGGGCCTGTTTGGCAGCCTCTGGGCCCCTGGGAGGGCCCCAAGCCCCAGGACTGTCGGGGCCGCCGTCGGCTGCCGGGATGCCCCACGTCTCAGGGGAGGGCCCATTCACATCCCCTTGCTCTGCTCCCAGGTAGCCCCGGGGGATGCGTTGTAAGCCTCACAGTGCCACCCTGACCCAGCCCTTCCCTGCTCCAGGCCTCAGTTTCCCGATCTGTCCAAGGGGATAAGGACTGCCCTCCTCTTTGCAAACCAGGGGGCCTGGCTTCTCATCCCTGCTCTGGCCCCTTTCTAAACTCAGGCCATTGGGCTGTGGAGAGAGTGACCACCTGCCATACTGTCTGGCCTCAGGTGAACTTTCTGGAAAGCCTTCTTGGGCTCACGTACTTTCTGAGGGACAGAGTCCCTCCAGACTGGCTCTGAATTCCGACTCCTCTACCTACCAGGTCGGTGACCTTGAACCACGTTCTGAGCTCCCCCGAGCCCGGGCTGCCTGGGAGTGACAGTCATAGACTGTGCCTGCAAATTCTTCGGCGCATTCCTTCAAGAGGCAGGGTCTCTACGGTCTCTCCTTGCCACCGGGCGGGCTTTGGTGACTGCTTGGACCAAGAGCATAGCATAGAAGTGTCATTCTGGGACTTCTGAGCTTAGATTGCAGGGAGCCGTGGGCTTCTATCTTATTTGCGGGGACAGCGGTGCTGGCGTCCTGAGCCACCATGCAGAAAGCTGATGGCTGTGACTTCAATTCTTGGCAGATGCTAAACATGTGAGCGGTCAAGGCTTGGATGGTTCCGGCATCAGCCGCCAGCCATCCACAGCCTTGATATCTTCCCACCTGTGACCTCAGACATTAGGAAGCGGACATAAGCTATCCTTGCTATGCCTTTCCCGAATTTCTGACCCATAGAACCTGGGAGCGCACCACTGTAATTTGGGGTGGTTCTTTACATAGCAATAGCTAATAGCCCTAACGATGGGATTTAAGTGGGGTCACAGAGGGAAACCAAGGTTGGAGAGAGATGGTGAGCCTGGCCACAGACACCAGGAGGAGGGAAGACGGAGGCTGTAGAGCTGAGGGCTGGTCCCAGCTGGGTGGGTGTACAGGCCTTGGCCCAGCTGGTAAACTGACAAAGCTGCCACAGTGATGCTCCCCACTAAGGCTGCTTCTCTCCAGCTGAGAGCCCATAGCCCCTCAGCTGCGACTTCTGTGACTGCATGCTGCTATCCTCTGAAAAGCACCCTCCCTGAAGCACAGTGATAGGAACAAGGTTAGGTCTTCTATTGTTTGTGGAGGTCAGTGGAAGGTAGCATGGTCACCTCCCTGGATTGAAGACTTAGACCTCTATTAATGCAGCCCAAGGATTGGTTCATTTCATAACCACATGTCTCATTTGAGCTGACTGTGAACCACAATCCCTAGGTTGCTCCTGGGCTGCTGAGTCCCTGCAGCAACTCAGTACAAGCTGATGCTTGGTCCCACCTGCCTTGTGGCTACTGTGGCCGGGAAGACGTAACACCATCCTTCTCTGGGTGCGTAATGCTGCTCTGGACCATGGCTGGACCCCTGAGCTCTCTTGGTTGTAACTGGTCACCCCGCCAACCCTGTCCACCTTGGCAACCATTTGGGTCTGAGAAAGCAGATGTGAGCACGTGGGAAGAATCTCCTGCAAGCAGGGGTCAGGAGGTCCGGGTTCTGATACTTGCTTCTCACCCTCTCCCACCCCCCATCACATCTTCAGTAATGAAATCAGAGCGTGGGCAGAGGGGCAGTTCCCCCACCCCCACCCCCGGAGACCATCCCAATAAGCTCTAGGAGGCAGGGCCCCGATACTAGGGAAGCACATGCTCCTGGCGTCTTATCCTCCCCACTCAGAATCCAGAAGGGGCTGCCGCATGCCCTTTCTGGCCTGCCCAAGGCAGCAGGGTTCCGTGGGCCTACTCCCGGGTGACCAGGGCCAGAGCCCGGCTCAGGCCAGAGCAGCCCACCACCCGGTAGTTAATATCGCAGGCAGAACCCAGGCTTAGAGCCAATTAGTTGTTTTCCCCCTCTTACCCCAGAGGAAATTGCCTTTTGCACTGTCCACTCCCTAATTACCAGATGGGACAACCAAGATTTTGAAGACAATTAGGGGGAAGTCTGTCTTTTCCCAAACTCCCTGGTGTCCCCTCCTCCCCAGGCCCGCCCGTGTCTGGAGCCTTCCTCTAATTTGGAGCCACTTAGAAAAGACAGGGAAACCTTTAAAGCGAAGAAGAATGTCTCCGGAATGCCTCCTGCCTGGTTTATAGCTGTAGCCGGGCGGGGTACGGGGGGCTGGCAAACACGCTCGCTCTGCAGAAGCACGAATGATGCATCCTGTTCAAGGGGCCTGTGGCCACAGCATCCTGCTGTAAAAAGAGCTGCGGGTTTGATGGTTGAAGGGGGACCAAGGGGCTAGGATTCCTCTGCCCAGCAGGCCAGGAGACACCTTAAACCAGAAGAGGGAGCCTCCAAGCCAGGTCTGGGAACTCTTTGCCTGGTCCTGCTTGGGTCACCTCTGGATGGTTCGGCCGCCACCTCTGAGCCACCCTGGCCCCTCTGCTCCTTTCCCCTGCCTGACCCTGGCCCCTCACATATCTGGGCAGCTCTGTGGGTGCTCTGGGACGTTTCATACATCCACCCGCTCTTTTCCCAGAGCAATGACAACTCCCATTTTGTCCCCATCCTCAAGTCCCAGTTTAATGGACTCCAGCCCCTCGTGCCTTCTCTGAATGGGTAATGGTGCTCTGTCCCCTCACCCTTAAAACCATACCTGTTTTTTCCCCTCTGTGTCTGCAATGCTCAGCACTCATAAGTACTCCATAAATATTTGATGAATGAATGAATACACTCAGCTTACATTGTCTGACTGTGTTACTAAAATGATTCAAACCCAGGGATTTGTCAAGAATGAGCTTTTAGTCCCCCAGAAAACCAGGGTGGGGCCACAGTAGATAATCAATGAGCATTTGCCAATTTCGAGTTGCCTTTGCTTGGAGGAAGCGGTGAGCTCCCCATCACAGGTGGTATGCAAGCAAGAGCCCCTTGAGACAGTCTGCAAAGGACAGTCAGCCTCTAGTAGGGCTAGCTGGGCTGGACTCAGGGGGCCAATGGATTCCACTGGGTCTCTGAGAACCCTCTAGCCAGAAGGTCTATGACAATGATTCCCCACGTGGAAAGTTATGTATGAACAACCCCTGGGGGCCTGATTTACTGAGGCCCCTCTGTGCTCCTAGTGGCCAGGTGGCTGGAGCTCACCTTGCCCTCTAAAAAGTGAGGTGCTCTTCCCAAGGGGCTTAGTACTCCTCTGAATTCCTCAGACCGGCCTGGAATTCCAGTTGGAAGGCTACTTACTCCCAGGAGGCCCCTGGCTGAAAGCACAGACCCCTCAGGGGTCTCTGTGACCCCAGAACTGGCCACCACCCCATGGTCCATGGAGCCAAGCAATGTGACCCGACAATGACCAGACTCGCCCCAGCCACACCCAGCTGATGGGGCTGGGAGTTTTGTCAGCGTGGGGGATCTGCCTTCCAAAGCCCTTGACCGCCTTTTCATGGCGCTTCCCCTGCTCGGGGCCGCTGCAGGCCCACCCCCGCCACACTCCTGCTCGCCCCAGGGACAAACGTTCTCCATCTCCCGTGAGTTTTCAGTCTCCATGGAGTTTTTGATCAGCTCTCCCTGCTTTTGTAGCGTGGAGAAGGAGGCCGGGGAAGGAAAGCATCGGCACTAGTTGGCTAAGCCCTTGGTCCCCTGGTGTGACTTACCCGCCTCTCGCTGGCGTTCCCTCTTGGATTTCCCTCCATCCGGCAGGCTGGGGGGGCTCTCCGCTCACTTGAGACTGTCCTGAGCTCTCCGGAGCCCCTGGTGGTCTGGGTGGTGATCCCCAGAGGCAGGAGTTGAGTGTGAGGGGGCCTCCGGCCGGAAGGAAGCCGGTATTAAAGCCCCAGATGGCGAATCTCTCCCCTTCGGCAAGCCCGGAGCCAGGAGGCCCCAGGGCCAGGCTCGCGGACCAGGCCAGGAAAGGCGGCTCCCCGTAGCCTGTGCGGACAGTGGCCACCTGCCCCACCACGTGGACCCAGAGAGGGGCAGGCACCTGCCACACTTACACACCCTTCTCCCGCAGCAGTCGAGACAAGACTGGGACCCGGCAACCCTCTTCACCCCAGCCTGTGGAGTGTGTGGTTGGTCCCAACCGGGGGACGGCATGGCAGTCCTGGCCCCAGCTCAGGGTGGAAGATTCCATCATAGGTCCCAGCGAGGTCAGGAAGGCGAGCATCGGGATGGGCAGAACCTTCCAGAAGCTGCCTTCTGGAACCACTAGAAGGAGAGACTCGTCCCGGCAGCCCCACTTATCAGCCTTGGATGAGTAACTTCACCTGTGTTTGAGCCTCAATTTAGTCCCCTGGAAAATGGGGTGAGGATTCGCTGTGAGGTCACACATTTTAGAACATGGCCTGACCTTCTGTGTTTTATAAAAGCTAGCTACTCCTCTTATTGTCATCATCACATTCCCTCCCCTCAGGCTGGGATCAGCCGTCCTGGGGCCGGGAGGCCTGGAGACCAGCTCCGGGGACAGTTAAGCTATGCAGCGCCCGGAGACGGGTGGGCTCACTGCCTGAGCCCCGTGCTACCGCTGCTGGCGGCCAATCAGACGTGGGGGGCCCCACATGGGAGCCAATTTGGCTGGACGGCCCGGGGCTGCTGGACCCACGGGGGCCTGCCAGGGGCAGGTGCAGACTTGGCTTGGCACATCTCCCGGAGAATTCCTGGGCTGGGTCAGGCCTGGTGGGGACAGGCCCCAGCCGGGGGTACGTGCGGCCAGCGTGGAATAGGGGATCTGATTCTCCCTCCAATTCTCCCTCGTTGGGGTCACGTCCACTTTTCTTTGGTCTGCCTCTGTGCCTTTTCAGCTCCCCAGACATTGTCAATGGCCCGAGGGCTGGAGGGGCTCATGGTAACCCTGGTAACCGACCACAAGGCAGTAGTCGGATTGCCCGAGGGGCTTCGTGGGTCAGGCTGACGCAGAAACCCTCTCCCCGAACTGACTGGGGGTGACGCGTGCTTGCCGCTTTTCACAGGAGGACGGTGACCCACTCAGAGTCACGGAGCTCAAGGGGTCGGGCCTTGTTGCAGCCTTGAATTCTCCCCGCTGGTGTGGGTGGCCCTGCCTTGGAAGCTCTCCTGACCTCAAATGGCCCAAGGCCAAGTCCTCCCAGCGGGTTCCAGGCCTCAACATACTGTGTGTTCTCGGCCAAGTGCCCCTTCCTGGGCCTTTGTCCCATGGGTGCGGAGATCCGGTTGGCCCAGTATGGGCGGAGATCCTGTGGTTTGGACGGTGTCTGGACCCCACCCACTCGAATGGCCCCAAACAGGTGCCTGGCAGGGAGGCCTCCATCCTGTCCTTTGTCACCCTCCCAGCTGTTGTCCGGACCCGGAGCACTATTTAAAGAGCCCTCCCTGAGAACCCCCAGCCCTGCTGCGACGAGAGGGAGCTCTCCAGACCATGGTAGGCTGGGGCTGCCCTGCCTCCTGACCCTGACCTCATTCCTCAACTCTGACCTCATCCCGTGCCCTTGACTTCATGTGTGATTCTGACCTTCACCTCATGCCTGAACTCACCCTGACCTTGACCTTGCTCCTCTCACTGACATCCTTGACCTTGACCTGATGTTGTCCCTAGTCCTGACCTTTTTCTTCACCCTTGATGTTATCCCTGCACCTGGCTCACCCTGGACTGTCCTTAACGGGTGGCCAGTCCATCCACATAGGTCCCGATTTACGTCTCTGCTTCCTGGACTCGGGGGGCTGCCGAGGTGAAGCAGTGGTGGGGGGTGGGTAGGAACGAGGAAGAAGTGGGTAGAAGGAGACAGAGTGGGCTAGGCTTGGAGGTTTCATGGCAGAAGCAGAACTCTGCTCCCATTGAGAGGACATGGTCCCTGGGGAGTCGAGGTTGATATTCTAGGATAGCCTGGGTCTTACGCAGACTGGCATGGGGCCTGCCCTGCTGCCCTCCACTTGCCTCTGTCCCCAGCCCCTTAGGTGTCCCCGCAAGCTCTTAGTGGCACGCCTCTTTCACGTCTCTGTCTCACACCTTCACTCTCCCTCCCAGCCGGAGAACTCTGACCTGGCTGTCAAGTGTCAGTTCAGAAGCCACCTCCTCCAAGAGGTCTGCCCTGATCGCCCCAACGGCATAAGGGCTGCTCTGTGCTCTCAGTGTCTGTCCGTCCCTCCATCACTCCTCACTGATCATCTGTCCCCCAGCTGGCCTGGGGGATCCCTGGGGACAAGGCAGGGCCTGATTCAGGGCTGGGTCCCCGGGCCTGGGCCCAGGGCCTGGCTGGAGGCTGGCAGGCACCTAATCAGTGTCCCGATGCTGTGAGGTAGGCATCATCTTGGCTTTATAAATGGGGATGCTGAGGCTCAGAGCAGGCAACTGATGTTCTCAACATCACAGGGCCACGAGCCTCAAAGGCAGGATTAGAACTCAGGTCCGGGTGACCCCCTTCTGCCCTGAGGTGTTCCTTTCAGAAGATTTTCATTTTTTTAGGGGTACATTGTAAAAGGCAATTGCGAAGACGGCTGGGCAGGAAACGGTCCCAGCTGGGAGAGCAGGAGGCCGCTCAGAGCCCTGGGGCTCAGGGGGCCCCCGGGGAGTCCGAGAGAACAATCCCGTCCTCCCTCGGGGGCTCCGGCGGGGGCACCCTGGCACACAGTGGGGCGACACACAGAAGGCTGGCTGAGACAGCAGTGGGGGACACCCAGGCCAAGGGCAGGTCTGAGGAGCTAGAGGGCAGACTATCCCACAGACGGAAGTGATTGTTTTTTATTAATCAGAGGGAAATGTGTATGTAATTATGTGAGATGAGCCCCGCAGGGAGGTTCCTTTCTCTATGATGTCTGAAGGGATTTATAAATATTACAGAGGCTTTACTGCACATAGCGTCCTGCCTGCCCCCTTTCAAAGGATTAGTGGAGACAAAGCACCCAGTAAAAGCTAATTAGAAGTCAGCCGTCGCTGCTGCTCCCGAGCCCGGGAGCCGGAGGGGAAATGGGGGTGAGCGCGGGCTGGGGGGACAGGAGTGAGCTCGGGGAGGGGAGACCACACAGGGGCCAGGGCGGTGCGGGGAAGGCAGGGGGAGCCCATGCTCCGGGGTGGGGTGGGCAGAGGCTTGGCACCACTGACATGGAAGCAGGGGGGCTGGGGGTGGGGGGACACCTCTTTCTCCTCCGGCTCTGTGGAGCCCGAGCTGTCCTTTCCCGCCTCACGAGCCTCATCTGAGACTCCTTGCCCGTGGAAGGCCCTGGTGAGAGCCGCTGAGGGCGAGGTCCCCTGGGGGGGTCTTGGGGACCCAGAGATTTGAGGGAACGCTCAAGGGGGGCTCTCAGGCCCCTGATATCCTGCGAGAAGCACGTGGAGGCAGGAAGGCTGGCCAGAGCCCCTCCGTGTGGGTGGCTGCCTGCTCTGCCTGCTGGGGAGACGGGCTCTGAGCTCTGGGCAGCCGTTTCCCGATGGATCCGCACTTGGAGCTGGGCCCTGGGTGGGCGCCGGGGAGCCCCGAGGTGGGACGGCTGCAGGGAGATATGGCCGGACCCGGTCCTCTCTGCTGTACCGCCGGGGCTCCCCCCCCCACTGGGCCAAGAAGCTGCTGACTGGCCCGTAAGGTGGGGGTCCCCAGGCTTCTGGCCTCAGGCTGGACAAATGCCCCGCTTATCCACCAGGCTTCCTTAGGGCCCTGTCCGTCTGCGGCGCCCCGCAGCCCAGGGCGGCCCTGTCTGGGACCCGGACACGCTGGGAGGGGCGGCGCGGGGGCGGGCGGGGTGCACGGCTGACCTCCGCAGGAAGGCCTTCTGCAGTACCCCACTCGGCACCTCCCAGGCACCCAGAAGAGCCCGCAAGAGAGCAGAAGGTGGAGCCAGCTCCAATGTCTTCTCCATGTTTGATCAGTCCCAGATCCAGGAGTTTAAAGAGGTCGGTCACTGTGCCCTCTGGGGCCACCGGGAGCATTAGCGCATCGCATGGAAAGCATGCAAGGGGCTGGCAAGGCCCGGTTGCCCTCGGTTCCTGGGGGTGAGGATGACGTCACTATCCTTAGAGGCCGCCGTGGTGTGCCTCCAAGCCCGGAGACGTGACTTGCTGTCTTTGGGTAACCCCCAGCCCTCTCTTCCCGAGCCTTTGCTTGCTGTGTGACCTCAGGCGAGTCCTTCTGCTCTCTGAGCCTCAGTTTCCCTCTCCGTAAATTGGGCTTGCCACAGCATGAAGAGAGGGGCGGGCATGGCGCCCCAGCTGTGTGTTGGCGTGCGGCGGGAACCGAGTGGGTCAGCCAACACTCTCGTGCGGTGCCGTGCTGAGCCAGGACACCGCTGGCCAGAGGTTACCCAGGCAGCGGGGTGCAGGACGACAGCCCCTTGGGGGTGGGGGAGGGCCTGCTTGGGCGAGTGGGTCGGTGGCCGCTCAGCACCCATGTCTCCGCCAGGCCTTCACTATCATGGACCAGAACCGGGATGGCTTCATCGACAAGGAGGACCTCAGGGACACCTTTGCCGCCTTGGGTGGGTGACCAGCAGCTGGGATGGGGCTTGGGGCTTGGGGCAGAACTGAGCCCAGGCCTTCTGGAAGGAGCGAGTGCCTGGGGACAGGCCGGGGCAGCAGCTGTAGTGGGTGTGAGGGGCTTGGGTGCCACGGGGGCCCGTGCCTGGAAGGTACGATCCGGGCCGAGGACGCAGGGAAGGCAGCAGGTGCACGAATGGCCTGGTCTAGGGGGCCGGGGTGGGGAAGGGGGCCAAGAGAGCAGTGGGAGATGCTGGGGGAGGAGGCTGGACACGTCCGCAGGGCTCAAGCCGACCAGGTTTCGGCTGCCAGGGGAAGCTTTTGCCCTCTCTAAGGGCCCAGGGAGAGGCCTTAAGGCATGAATGGGGTGGGGGGCTTACCTCGGGGGAAGGGGGCATAACCAAGTCATGTCTAAACTAAGCTTTGAGCTCCCGGAGATGTGATTGTCCCCTGGGACCATGAGGAACCCCAGAGTCCACGCCCCCCCAGGTGACCTCCTCCTGGGGCGCATGAGCTCTGAGCTCCCGGCCTTCTGGCCCCTATGCGCCTTCACTTCAGCTTCCTTGGGCCTCTGTTTCTTCATCTGTGAAATGGAGATAATCACCAACTTGCTCTCCTTTCCACGGAGGCCGAGGTGGTAGCGGGGGAGCGGGCAATGAGGCTGGGGCACCCCAGTGCCAACTGTGGCCGAACGTGTCCCCCTCTTAAGGTCCCCCAGCAGGTGGGCAGGGCCCGAGGGCTGAGTCGGGGCGGGGGGTGGGAGAGTAGAGCTGGGAGACCCTGGTCCTGAGCTCCGCTCTCCCGGGCTGCCTGCGGGCAGGCTCCCCTGTCCCTCACTGTGCTGCTGGGTGTCCCCCCCCCCCCCCAGGCCGCATCAATGTGAAGAACGAGGAGCTGGAGGCCATGGTGAAGGAGGCGCCCGGACCCATCAACTTCACGGTCTTCCTGACCATGTTTGGGGAGAAGCTGAAGGGTGAGTGAGGCCCCAGGTGGCCCGGGGGCGGGGGCGGGGCAGCCCGGCTCCGTGTGCAGACCGCTGGGAGCATGGGGTAGCTCCAGCTGCCAGCCCCCCGGGCCCCACCCCGGTTCCCACCGCTAGGCCAGAGTAGGAGGAGGGCCTCCGGGGCTGGGGGGGACAATTTGTGTGAAGGCCCTCCTCCCACCAGGGGCCCCAGTCCCACTTCCCTACCCCTGGGCTCACCTCACCTGTCCTGCCTCACGGCCGACGGGAGGAGGGTACTGGGTATGGGATTCCAGAAGCTACTGTGACTGACCCCAGCCCCGGGAGGGTCCCTCACATAGCTTCCAGGGGATAGCTCGAGGGGCTCAGCGGGGATAGGACCCTAACCACGACTCCCGGTTCTAACCATGGCAGCTCCCGAAACACAGCATCAGGCGGGGGGCGTGGGGTCAGGGCAGCGGTCCGGGCAACTCTGTCCCTTTCTCTCTGGGCCCCAGGGAGCTACCCTCTGCCCCTTAGTAGTGTTTTCCTGGGATCGAGGCTTCCCTGGGCAGAGGGAGGGGGCCAGCGTGCGCTGCGGCTATCCTGGGAGGTGAGACTCCTCCCCACCGACCCTCGGGCTGCCCCTGCCCGATGCCCTCCCTCTGATCCCCAGGCCCCGCCCAAGCCCAGCCTTCGGCCCCCAAGTACAGCACTGTCTTTTTGGCCTGCCAGCTCTCATGTACATCTTGGGTGACGAGAGAGCCCCAGCGATGCCCCCATGCCAACCCCACCTCACTAATCATGATCTCTGAGCTTTAGTTTCTTCATCTATAAAATCAGGCCAGTCGTCAGGAGGGTTAAGCTCAGCGGGGTCTCCATGTACAGTTGCGCAGGCTGCTCATAACTATAGGTGGCGCCCTTGGTCATTACTCCTATTCCTTGTTTCTCAGAAATCTCCCTTCTCTTGCTCCCACTGAGGAAGCCCCCCCCAGCCCTCCCCAGCCCCCAGCCCTGGACTGTCCTCTTCACCCTAGCTCTCTCCCTGCCTGTATGTGCTGTTTCTAGGTACGGACCCGGAGGAGACCATACTCCACGCCTTCAAGGTGTTTGACACCGAAGGGAAGGGTTTCGTCAAGGCTGATTTGTAAGTCCCCTCTGCCCTTTGATTTGGTTTTTCTCTCCCCAAAAGCTCGGGTGATCAGTGAGCTGGGGCGAGGTCAGGGTGGGTTGCTGCCCAGTCTCCTGCCCCTCCCAGCGCTTAGCCAGCTCAGGCAGTATCTGGCCAGGAGCCAGGAGGGCACTGCCCTGCCCAGCTCAGCCATCGCTCAGTGTCCCTTCCCCTCTCTGGGTCCCGGTGTCCCCCATTCTGTGTGGAAGTGTATAGGGAGGGTGGGGTCACCAGGGGCGGGTTTCCCAGTGGTAGAGGTGGGCCTTAAAGGGCAACCAAGGGCTACCTAGGCTGGGGCAGGGAACATTCTAGATGCCGCGACACAGCCATGAAGGGACAGGGCTTGACGTTTGCAGGGTTGGTGAGGGGGCGGCGGGAGGGCATGGGGCAGGTCGGGTGGGGGAGGCTGAGCACAGAGAGGGTCTGTGTGGGGTAACTGCAGCAACAGGCCCCGGACTCCGGGTCTGCACTGGGGGCCACTGGGCTGGCATCGTGGAGGGGGGCGCCCCGAGGCCCGCTGTGCCTCAGACCGATGAGCGCACTGGGCAGAGCCGAGGGTGGTGGCGGGGGCAGCCTGCCCAGTGGCCAGGACACTGAACTGTCCCCAGGGAAGTCCCTTCAGAGCCTCTGAGGTCTCACCGGGCCTGTGGGTGGCCCGGAGCAGGCCAAATTTCCTCCCCAGGCACAGGCTTCCTGACTGATGACTGTAATGCTTGAGGCCTTGGCTTTGAGGCTAGATTTGCTGCCCACTAGAATCATCCTATAATGGGGGCGGGGGAGGTGGGCGGGAGACGACAGGAGGGGGGGCCAGGGGGGAAACCAGAGAAGTCTCGTCTTGTCTCTCACACCTTCTCACCACCCCCACCCCCCAAAGTTGTGAGGCACATTTTCCCCCGGGGTAGGGGAGGGGTTGTTCAGGGCTCCTGCAGGCTGGGGCCCTCTCCTTCACCCCTCCCTCAGGGTCCATGGTTCCCACACCCGTCTTGGGGACCCCTACGAGGCACTGAGGGCAACCCCTCTCCCAGTACGTGCCTTCACCCCCACCAGGCCCAGTCCAGGAACACTTCTGGGACCCAGTTTGGGAACCGAAGGCCCCACCCCCGGGGTTATCGGGCCTGGAAGACGTGGCTGCCTGCCAGGCAGGCCGCAGAGGAGGCTCTGGCTGAAAGGGAGTCTGTGAACAGTCCCCAGCCCGGAGAGTCGGAAACTGTGACTGTCCCACAGTAACATAAATAATGGAAAATGTGCGTCGGTCCTTAGCGGGCTGGCCACTGCCGGCGCCACGGGACACTTGGCGCTCAGGCGTGGCTCAGCCCTCTGATCCCTTCCCCCCGTGCTGTGCCCCCCGAGGGGCCCCGGGGCGGGGGGCCCTCTGAGCTCCCGGGGCATCAGTCCTGAGGAGCCTCACCTCCTGCCGCTGCCCCAGGCCCCGGGGCCGCTCGGACCCCATCCTGTCCCTGCCAATCCTGACCTTTCCCAAACCTCAGTTGTTCCCTCTGTGAAAGGGGCTCATAGCACTCGCTTCCCAGGGCTGTGAGGAGCAAAGGGGACCTGGCAAGGCTGTCTCCTGCCTCGGCAGAGGGCCAGCCCTTGTATTCTCGAAGGCACAGTGCATGTGTCAGCGCAAGTCACTTCCTGGGTTAACTAGCAGGGCCCCTAGAAGAGATTGAGGGGTCCACCTGAGGCCACACAGACATCCAGCCGGCATCCTCCTGGGGCACCCCGGAATCCACATGTGCACGCCCAGGGCTGCCCTTCCCTTGAACCTGACCCTTCCTCTCCCCTGAGCAGCATCAAAGAGAAGCTTATGACCCAGGCCGACCGGTTCAGTGAGGACGAGGTGAGTGCGGGCTTTCCAGGGCACTGCCTAGAATCTTCCAGGGGAAGGTCTCACCCGGCCCAGGCCCTTCTCAGCAGCCCCTCCCCGCGAGATGGCTCTTCTTTAGACGCTGCTGCGATGACCCCCCTTGACTCATTGGAGGAGGACAAGGGTGAATGGGGCTGGCTGCAGGCCCCTGGCCATCCCCCCCTCCACCTGCAGAGAGGGGAGCCCCGTTCTGCCTGATGCCCTGGGGTGACCCCCCCCCACCTCGCTCTGGCTCCCCTTCAACCCGAGTCCAGGCTGACTCCCTGATCCTTCCCCAGGTCAAGCAGATGTTTGCGGCTTTCCCACCAGATGTGTGCGGTAACCTGGATTACCGGAACCTGTGCTACGTCATCACGCACGGAGAGGAGAAGGACTAGGAGGCCAGGGAACCCCCCCCAAATTCGGAGGCAGCAAATAGCCGCGGTGTTTTGGGGACGACCCCTGGTGAGCCCCCTACAGCCAATGTGTGCAAAGGCTCCCCTCGCCCCCCCAGCTCAGGGGCAAAGCGAGAATAAAGAATGCTAACAAGGCCTGAGTTTTTCGTGATTAATGCTCCGGTTGGAGAGAAAGCGAAACATTCCTGCGTTGTTGGTTTTTCCAAAACTTTTTTACTTCCCCGGCTTTGCTCAAATGTTCCTGATGAGCTGGTGTTTAGAACTAATTGACAGTTTTAATGATCCCCAGCTGGGCCACAGGACGTGCCTTCATTTAGGAAGCTTTTATTGAGCACCTGGGGCATGCCAAACCTGGTGCCGGTCCGGGGGCGGGGGGCGGGGGGGGGACACAGATGAGCCAACCCTTTCCCCGGGCCCGGAAGGTCGTGCAGTGACAGGACAAGAAGTGGGGTGGGGGCACCGGGGGGGGAGGGGTCGGAGCAGTGCTGGGGAGACCGGCAGCTGGGAGCTGGGCAGAGGCCAAGAAGGTGGAGACGAGGGGGCGGAGCCAAGGGACGATCAAGGAGCAGGTGAGGACTCCTTAAACAGGACACATGTAGCACCAACCACAAAATGAAAGGGCATAAATTAGACTTCATCAAATTAAACACTTACCCTCAGCAAAAGACACATTGGAGTGTGAAAAGGCAAAGCCCAGGGTTGGGAATAGATTTTAACGAAGATCTCCTATCCCAAGTATACTTAAAAAAAAAATCCTGCATCAGGGGCCACCTGGGTGGCTCAGTCAGTTAAGCATCTACCTTTGGCTCGGGTCATGATCCCAGGGTCCTAGGATCGAGCCCCATGTTGGGCTCCCTGCTCAGCGAGGAGCCTGCTTCTCCCTCTCCCTCTGTCCCTCCCCTTGCTGGTGCTCACACACTCTCCCTCTCTCTCTCAAAAATAAATAAATAAAATCTTTAAAAAAAAAAGACTTCATGGAGAAACATTTAAAAAAAAATCCTACACATCCTTAATGGAAAGCTAACAACCGTGCGCGCGTGCACACACACACACACACACACACACACACAGTGGGCGCCTGGCTGGCTCGGTCGGTCGAGCGTGCGACTCTTGATCTCGGGCTCGTGTGTGAGTTCCAGCCCCACGTTGCGGAGAGAACTTCCTTAAAAATAAAATCTTAAAAAAAAGAAAAAAAAGACACAAAAGAGAGCATACTTCTTTAACTTTTTAAATGAGTATACTTCTTAACTTTTTAACTTTTTTAAGCATAAAATGCATGCTAAAAAATAACTTATTAAGATATAATTCTTGTGCCATAAAATCCATTCTTTTAAAGTATATAATTCAGTGGCTTTTAGTATACTCCCAGGGCTGGGCGGCTATCACCACTATCTATACTCAGGACATTTTCATCACCCCCAAAAGAAACCCGTTAGCAGTCACTCCTCACCCCCTCTCTGTGCCCAGTCCCCAGCAACCAACAATCTACTTTCTTTTTCTATGGATCTGCCTATTCTAGATTTCTCATATAAATGCAGTCATACGGTATATGGCCTTTTGTGTCTGCATATTATCTTCACATAATGTTTCTCTGGTTCGTCTGTGTTGTGGTACTTTTCCTCTTTATAGTTGGATAACATTCCATTGTATGGCTAGACCACATTTTGTTGATCCACTCATCTCTTGATGGACAGTAGGGATGTTCCCACTTTGGGGCTATTATGAGTAACAGTGCCGTGAACATTCATGTGCAAGTTTTTGCATGAACGTGTTTTTTGATTCTCTTCTAGGGATGAAATTGATGGGTCATATAGTAATTCTATATTTAACTTTTCTAGGAATTGCTAAACTGCTTTTCAAAGCATCTTGTCAAAGGGACTGCCCTATGTTATATGCCCACTGGTAATGTTCGAAGTTCTTCTACTTTCTTCACATCCTTACTAACACTGTTATTTTTCTGTTTTTTTTTTCTTTTTTGAAATTTTTCTTTTTTTTGAAGTAAGCTCTACATCCAATGTGGGACTTGAACTCACAACCCGAGATCAAGAGTTGCACGCTCCACCAACTGAGCCAGCCAGGAGCCCCACTGTCTTTTGTTGTTGTTGTTGTTTTTTAATAGCCTTCCTAGTGGGTGTAAAGTGGCATCTCAGTTTGTTTTTGATTTGCATTTCCCTAACGATTAATGAAACTGAGCGTCTTATCATGTTCTTATTGACCATTTTTATATCTTTTCATTTTTAAAAACGTCTTTTCAGCTTCTTGGCTCATTTTTAAATTGGGTTATTTATCTTTTTTGTTGCTGAGCTGTAAGAGTTCTTTATATATTTTGATACTAGGCTCTTTAGACATATGATTTGCAAAAAATGTTCTCCCATTCTGTGGGTTGTCTTTTCACTTCCTTAATAGTGTTCTTTAATGCTTATTTTTTCTTCCAAGAGTTATATAGTTTCAGCTTCTTCATTTAGGACATTAGGACATCTTGAGGGTTTTGTTGTTGTGGTGGTTGTCTATGGTGTGAGGTAGGGGTACAGCTTCATTTTTTGCCTATAGATATCCAGTTCTTCCAGGATTTGGAAGAGTGAGACTATGTTCTCCCTTTGAATGGTTTTGGCATCCTTGTCAAAGATGAACTGATCAGAGTAGTGGGTTCATATCTGGACTCTCATTTCCAATCCATCCATCTCGATGTCTCAGAGTGCATACCTTTGGATTCCACTTATGTGGAGTTCCAAATCAGGGGAAACTAATTTATGGAGGCAGAAGGCAGAATCATTATTCTGGGGTGGGGAAGGGCCATGAGAGAAACTTGTGGGAGGTGAAAATGCTCTATGTCTTGATCTGGTGGCGGGGACTCGGGGATGGACATGAAATGTGATCAGATGGTACCATTAAGATTCAAGCAGTTAATGCCCTTTCCTATATTTATGTTCTATCCCAACAGGAAGGAAGGGAGCAAGCAAAAGAAGAAGAAGAAGAGAGAAAGAAAGAGGAAAAAGAGAAAGTTGAGGGGTGGGAGGGAGGGAAAGAGAAAAGACAGTATGGTCAGGAGATAGGGTGGAGGCGAAGGGCATCACGGGGAGCTGTGGGGACATGGCTTTGGCTACTGATGGCACTATGCCCTTGGACGCGATGTCTAGGGCTCTGGGAACCAGAGCCGGGGCTAGCCTGTGAAGGGATAGCCAGCAGTGGGACCAGAAGAGACCACGGAGTAACTCTGAGCCCTTAGAGCAGGAGGAGGACCAGGCAGAGACGGGCGGTCGGCAGGCTGGGAGGCGAGACCCAGGGGAAAAGGTCAGGTGGAAAAAATGCCAACAACATGGGATCCAAAGGGCCAGGCCCCAGGGTCAGGTCTGGGGGAGGTGGGGAGAGAGTGTGCCCATCAGCCCGGAGCTCCGCGGCTCAGATCACAAGGGCCGGGTCCGTGAGCAGGGGCTGGGGGGCAGGCCCAAGGCTGAGGAGGAGCACTGCTCCAAAAGAGCCCTCTCTCCGCCCAGGCCTTGCTCCTTCTGCTCTCTAAGAGTTTGGCTTTCCTGGAAATCAAGGTCTCCACTGCTGAGGAACTCGTCAGACCTGTTTGCGCCCTGAGGAACCAGGCCAGAGCCAAGCTGGAGGGAACCGATGCGATGGGCACCTGATCGCCCACCTGACAGCTCCGGGCGGCCCGGCTCCGTGACACCCAGCTCTGCCCGCCCTGCAGTGGCCCAGCTCCTTGAGGACACGGGGGCGGCCAGCCAGGGAGGCCGGAGGGGCTCCGCGCGGCTCAGGAGAGGAGACTGGGGGCCCATTCATTCCTCCACCCTTTAGACATCCATCCACTTACACCCCCTCTGTTCCAGGGCCCGGAGATGATCGGTAACACCAGATGATCGGTAACACGCCCACCTCTGTCCTCAATGGGCTCTGGCCTCACAGGCGTGGGAGTGAGTGGCCTCCGGTGGCCTAGGGAGAAGAAGGCAGGAGCAGAGCCGGGGGCCAGTGGTGGCTCCAAGGCACTGGCTTCTGCCTCTCTCGGCGTCTCCACAGCATAGCTGGCTCACGGCCCCTCTCCTTGTGCTGAGGTTCATTGGTGATCTTGGCTGCCCCTGACCCAAGCCCACAACCGGGGGCCTTTAGTCTCTCTGACTTTCCATCCAGGTCTTGAGGGACACTTGGCGTGGCCCCACGGGACCCCCCGATATGTCCCACTGGATCCTCCTCTACTCCAGGAAGCTGCGGTGGGAGTTGAGTTTCCTGAAACCCAGAGAGAAATTGGGAGCAGCGTGCGTGTTGATGAACTCATCATGTCTCCTGAGCTGTATCTGGGATCGCTTTTTAAAGGTACAAGAACTCCTTGGGGCCTCCCTAACCTCACCCTGCACCACCATCCTCTCAGCTCTGGGCTCCAGCTACAGAGCCTCGTTTGGCCCCTTGAGTGCCTGACACTTCTTCCTGCCACAGGGCCTTTGCATATGCTGTTCCTGCTGCCTGGCACATTCTCCCACCTGGTACCACCCCCTCCTCTGCCCACTGGCCCCACTCAGCTTTCTCTTCTCACATCCCCAGTTCCTGCTGCCCAAATGTGCCACACCCCCTCCAGCGCCTCGTCATGGCACCAAGCACTTTTGCCGAGGATGTGTGAGTGGGGTTTGCCTTCCCCATAAGGCTTTAAGTCTGGGATCAGGGTGGATTCTGTCCCTCCCTGTGCCCCTAGCACCCTGCACCAGGCCTGGCACTTCGTAGACTCTTGGGAAACATTTCATCAGCTCCGGCAGGCCTGGAGAGCTGACCCGGACCGCATGAGGCCTCTGGAGGTAACTTCTGTGGCCAGTGCTGTGGGCTCTGGGCCTTTGAGAAGACGCTCTGGGCCAGAAGTCACGGCCAGGGCCCGCGGCATCCCCAGATGCATCCCCAGGGCTGCACGGGGCCTGCCTTATCTGTCTGGGACTTCGTCTCCCCCCCAATCAGAATGGGATGCCACGGCCCCTGGAGTCTCAGGGAACTCGCCCCCGGGGGCAGCAGGGAACCCTGAGGCCATGGGCACCCCCGGGTCCGCCTAGCTGTGTTGCACAGAAAGTGACCCATCTCTAGAGCTGGCCAGACTGGCTGTCCTGGAATTCTTGGTGGCCCCAACCGGAGCCCAGCAGGTGACGGGCAGCAGAGCCAGGCTCAGCCGTGCCAAGGCTTCATGTCCCCGGGGAGCTGGGTACGGGGTCTGGCCCTGCTCTGCCCCCCACCCCCCCGACTCCCCCAGCCAGCTGGGTCTCATTGAGAGTAATTAGCCCAGGGAGCCGCCTGGGTCTTGGCATCTGATTTTCCACTGCGATCCGTCAGCCGGGGCCTTCGGACAGTGGCCCCCGTATAAATCACGAGGGGGTCGCTGTTAAGAGAAACGGCAAATTCCTTCCACCCGTGCGGCTGGCTAAATTGACTCTGAGAGCAGATTCCCTCCTGGCGCTCATTCAAGAATGGCCAAGTCCTTTGAAGGTCTTTCCAGGACAGACCCCAGGGGCTCGGAGCCGGCGGGGCGGGGAATCTCCCAGGGAGCCTCTGCCACTGCGGGAAAGGGGGGCCCCCTCCGCCGGCCCCTGGCTGCTGGAGAGACCCTGCCGGCCTCCGCTGGCCGTCTCTGTGGCAACCCTGGGGGGGAACTCTGGACCCTTTTCAACTCCAGGAAGTGGCCGGGGTGGGGGTGGGAAGAGCCCACGATGTGCTCAGTCTGTCAGTCCTTCAGTCTAGCTGAGGGTTAGTCTGGGCCTTTGGGGACCCCTAAGTGTCAGTGTCTATGTGTCTCACACATAAAACCGAGTCTCATCTGACAAAGGTGAAAAACCCTGCCTAGGACGAAGGTCATGGTGACCTTGGCTGGCTCCACAGCCTGATGCCTGAGTTTGCCTCCGACTTTGCCACTTCTGGGCAAGGTCACTCACCTTGCCGTGACTCAGTTTCCTATTTGGAAAATGACGTTCACGGCAGTGCTAACCTCACAGGATAACTTCTTGCTTCATGCAGGCCGGGCTTTGGGGTCCAGTGGTGGACGGACAAATCTCATCTGGGCCCCGACTGAGGCCACGTCCAGGGAAAGGCAGATGCCAATAATGACATCACGATACAAGGACTCAAGGTGATAGAGGGGTGGATGGGCAAGGGGCAGGTGGGGAGGCAGTAGGCCACCCACGTAGGCCATGGTAAAGTTGTGTTCTGGGAGTAGGGACACTTCTGTGTGTTTGGGAGTGACATGAGCACACGTATAATTTAATAACCTGAGGTGACAAGTGCAAAGTCAGGAAAGGCCCGTGGAACAGAGAAAGCACAGAGGAGAGGCCCAATCCAGCCTGGAAGGCTTCTTGGAGGAGGTGATAACCTGAAGAATGGGTAGGGGAAATGCAGACAAAGATGATGATGGGCCTCCAGGTGGAAAATAGAAAAAGGGAGTCTTCTTCTGGAGAAGTCCACTCCTAATTACATTACACAGAGAGGCTCTGTTTGACGTTGGCGAGGCTCCGACCAGCCCGTTGCCCTTTGTAGCCATCAGCAAGCAGACCCTAGGCCAGGGGCCTTCCTTCAGCCACAACAGCCGGCTAGATTGGAGCCACACTCTGTGTTTTGTTTTGTTTTTTAAAGATGTTATTTATTTGTTTGACAGAGAGAGATCACAAGCAGGCAGAGAGAGAGGGGGAAGCAGGCTCCCTGTTGAGCAGAGAGCCCGATGCGGGGCTCGATCCCAGGACCCTGAGATCATGACCTGAGCTGAAGGCAGAGGCTTAACCCACTGAGCCAACCAGGCGCCCCTCACTCTCTGTATTTTTATGGTCATCTCCTGTTTATGGCGTGTGGAACTAGCTTTTCATGTTTGGTAGCGAGGTTTTTTAGAAAAGCTTTCTTCAGAAGAAACGTATATCCGTGAATCAATTTAAGGAAAACAACTAAGGTAGACAATACTTACGGGCAAAAAACAATAAATGTGGGGTGGGAATCACTGAGGTTTGGGGGGAAGAGGTGGATTCGAGAGGAGACACTGTGAGAGACCCTTCAGAAAGCAAACAGTCCAGAACTCTCTGGAACATGAGTTCTCGAACCCCAGTGCTGAAAGCATTAGCTTTCGGTCTTGAGTCCAAAACCCCCTTGAACAAGAGAGGCTCCGTCCGGTGGGGTGGGGCCAAGCGAGTGTGGCTGCTTGCTGACAGACAGACAGACAGATGGGATCTCAGCCACATGAGAGGTTGTCGCCGGGCACGCACGGAAGCTCAGAGTTTACTGTCTCGAAGCCAAACTCTGGGTGATTCAGGCACCAGCTCAGTCCACTGAGACGGCGTCCCGGGGCCCTTGGTGTGTGTCCCTCTCCTACCTGCCCCCTCCACGCCAGCCTCTCCCAGCTTTGCGTGGCTCACGGCTCAGCTGGTGCCTCTTCGGCGAGGGTGGAGTGGATAGGACGTCACGTCTCTGTCTTGGTTCCATTGGGACCATTGGCGACTGCACGGCAGGGATGGGGCTGGCTGCCTTTTAGAATCCGAGTTTCTCCTTGGGACAGAAAGATAGGGGTACATAAAGCCCCTAGCCTGCTGCCTGGCATGCCGAGGGTGTCCCCCGCCACACACACACCTGCCTGCCTTCCGTGCTAGTGTGACCCAACTAGGATCACAGAGCCGGTGACAGGCTGAGCTGGAAGGATCCAGGGTCACGGAGGTGCAAAGTGCCCCGCGAACAGACGACGAAGCTAGACCCAGAGCGGGGTAGCCCTTCCCAGCTCCAGACCTTCCATGGTCATCCCCCTTCCGTCTGCCCCACACCCCTGAATATATTGTGGATCACTCTCCCGTCCAAGATGCGTTATTGGGGTGATAGGTGCTAATGCCTGTGTGTCCGTGGGGCCGGGAAGGGGAACAACACATTAACACGAGACCTCTTGGGTGCTGGTGGGGGCTATGAGGCGGGATTTCCCACCTGGGGCATGTCGGGGTGGGGGGGCGCCCTGGGGCTCCTTAGCAAGGAGAGGGCTTCAGGAGAGGGGCTGCGTCTTGCTAAGCAACCCTTTCCCTCTCTGGGCCCTAGATCTTTCCGTGCCAAAAGGACACCGGACCGGGGGAACCGTGGGCGTGGGCCTGGCGACGGGGCTGGGAGGGACAGGCCAGCCTGGAGCCACCCTAATCTGGGGCTTAGCTCTGACTTCAAAGCTGGCGGCTTCAGCTTTGTTGGAATGTCCAGCCATGGTGGGGGCAGAAGGGGGATGCCTGGTTCCCATCAAGCTCCAGAGAGTAACTGTGGCCTCTCGGGGCCCGTGAGGGCGGGGCTGGGGACCTCCGTGGTGCATCTGGGGTGGGGGAGCCCCAATGCCTTATGGCTGTGTGACCTCAGGCCAGTGGCTTAATGTCTCTGGGTCCTTGTAATCCTCATCAGAGAAACAGGGTGGGCGGTGCCTCCCTCCTAGGGCAGCACCTCTGCTGGGGTATGGCCCGGGGCTTGGGAGGACCCCAGGCTGTGCCTGACCTGATAATGCGAACACACGCTCTTGGTGCGACCCTTGTGGCCCCACAGCGCCATCTACCGACAGCTGAGCAGCAGTGCCCAGTTCCAGCTTCCCCCAGGCCATGAGCACAAGGTTAAAAATGTAATTTGGGGGCAGACGAGACTGAATATGAGTCCTGGCTGCCGGATTTCTGGATGAAGGACAGGGCAAGTTTTTTAAGTTCTTCAATTCTTGCTTTCCTGTTAAAGACAGCAGCATACGCTGAGCGTGTTTATCCCCCACGCGCAGCACTTTCTATGAGCTCGTATGTATAACTCTCCCAACGACCATGGGAAGTAGAGTCTACCACTATTTCCACTTCACAGATGAGAAAACCGGGGCCAGAGAGGGCAAGACACTGGACCCAGGCTGCACAGCCAGTAAGTGGCAGAGCTGGGATTTGAACCGGGCAGTCTGCCTCCATCAGTCCTTGCTTCTTACCACGAGGCCAAGTAAGGCACCGGCTGGAGGCATCTTGGACGGGCACAGGTAAGACTTACTCCTGGTCATGGGGCTGAAACCCTTGGCTCAAAGCAGGGGGCTCCAATGACTTCAGCTAGAAGTCTAGGGGGGTATCTCTTTGGGGGGCTATCTCCCTGCCACCACCCATCATGTGATGTGCTCTGTGATCCCCGGTTTCCTGGTCTGCAGATGGATTACTTTGTATCTCCCACCACTTCCGGCTCTAGAACTCCTTCACCCTTTCCTTGCCTCCCTCGCTGTGCCCATCGGAGCATTGGAGTGGCCGAGGACACAGTTCTAGGCCTCCAGACACCTCCAGTGGGGAGGGCCTTGTCTGTCTGGCCCTCCAGCGAGAGCGGCAAGCTTCCCAGTGGGCACAGTGGGGGGTGGAAGGGCCAAGGACGGGGCCATGAGGCTTAGGGTCCGGGGACAACCATCCCGATCCAGCCTGGGCTCGTTCTATGTGGGCTCAGGGCTGTGCCCATCCCAGAAATGCCCTCATCAGCTCGGTAATTACGGGTTCTCCTTCCTGCCCCACCCCCAAGCTCTGTCAAGTTTTTGGCGGCAGACGGGAGCCTGCTGTAAAAGCTGGAGGCCTGGGCCGGCTTGAGCACACCCAAATAAAATGGAAAGGGAAGTGGGCACCCCCAGAAACCCACTATGTGGCTTGGGAAACATTGGGATGAGACCACAAATGAAGCTGGGCCCCGAGTAGCCCTGGCTGGGGGCTGAGGACCCTCACGGGACCACCATCCGAGGAGGCAGTCCTGGATGGGAGACATCTCTACACAAACCTGTCCGTGATGGGGTGAGCTCCCCGTCCCCAGGTGCCGAGGGGACTGGGCCACCTGCTAGGTAGGCTTTGACAGGCAGTAGCCCTCGGAATTCCATTCTGAGCTTCAGGCCTATCACCACCTGGGAGGAAAAAAAATAGGGACTAGGATCCCCATTCTGCAGATGAGGACACTGAGGCCGAGGATGTCCTGGGCCGTCTGCCCTCCAAGTCTGCCATCTCTCTGCTCCTGGGGTGGGTCAGGCTGCCTTCTGAAAACCAGACTTGTCCAGAGAGCGGTGGGTACAGCCATCAAAGTCCCTGGCACGTGCTGTAAAGTCCCGGGGGCCTGGAGGAGAGAGCAGCTCTCGCTGCCGGGGGCGGAGGGAGGAACCGGAGCACGGAAGAGCCAGGCTGGCTGGAGCAGGAGGAGCTCTGGGAGGCAGCAGAGGCCGCGCGGGTGTGGTCGGTGGGGAGGCAGGCCCTGAGGCTGGGAGGAGCCCTCGGGGTCTGGTGGCAGGGCCTTGGGCCTTCAGCCAGAGCTGGGTGGTTATCCCGAGGGCGTGGGGGAGCTATCCTCAATGGGACCCACGTGCGCCCCGTGGCATATCCTCCCTCCCGGGAACAGATGGAAGGCCCATGCTGTCGGCCACGGAGTGATGACAGAGGCCACCCCTGGACACGTCACGAGGCCGGGCACAGTGAGAGGCGTGTGCGCCCGGCCCCGGCCTCCTGCCGCAGGAGGACGCGGAGAAGCCAGAGACGGCTGCCCACCTCCTAGCGGGTAGAGCCAAGAAGCCACGCCTGGAGGGCAGAAGGCAGCCCTTCTGGGTTCATCTGAGTTCCATTTTGTCTGGGTCAGTTTGGGCTCCCAGGCCATGTCCTGCGAGCTCACAGAAGGTAGGGTCTCCCATGAGCGGCAGGCTAAGGAGTTCTGGCAGATTCCATCCAAGATGGAGCCACTGCTGCCCCGGTTGGTGCCAGAGCCAGCGGGCTGCCGTGTTCCGGGCAGCGGGAGCGGAGGGTGCAAGGTTGGCAGGGTCTGGGATGGCACCCTGCATCTGCCCGAGCACCCTGCGGTCCCGCCTGTCTGCGTCCCTTTCAGGACTCGGCCATTTGTCCACGGAGCGGGGCGTGGGCTCCTGGGAGGCCTGGGGACCTGTGATTTGTGTCCTCCACGCTGGGTCATCAAAGGCTTTATGAGGCCCTCTGGCAGGCCCGCTGGGTTTCCGCGAGGTGAGATCATGCACCTGAACGTGGGGCCCGCCCGGCCCTGCACCCTGAAAGGGCCTCTTGTTCCCCAGGCCCCCGCTGTCAGCACCCGGCTTGGTAACGGGAGCTGGTTCTGTTGGCCGCTTCTGGCCGGCCAGAGGCCAGGGGAAGGTGGGGGCAGCTCCAGCTCGGCCCCGAATGTGCCCATCAGTCCGGGGAGCCCTGATCTCTCTGCATCCCTGGTCCCAGGGACGGGGGAGCAGGGTGTGGGGAGGTGGGGGGGCCTTTGCACGGAAGCGTGCAATGATTGGCCTGCTCTGCACCCTTGGGTTTCCAGTTACCCAGACGCTCAGTGAGGGATGTGGGGGCTCTGATGCCTCCCCTGGGGCTCCATCCCTGCCCTCAAGATGCTTCCAGCCCAGGGAGCAGAAGGGAATGAATGAAGGCTTGTGGCGGGGGCCGCAAGATCCACCTGGACTTCTGCCAGAGAAAAAGCGTGGGAGGGCAAAGGGTGGGCAAGGATTTTGTGCAGGAAGGGGAAGAGAAGGCCCAGCCATGCTGCCGCTATCTTCGGCTTCCTGCGGGACATTCTGGGACAGCAGGAATATACAGAGTCCAGGGGAAGAACCAGGGCCAACACGGACCTCCATCCATGAAAGAGCAGTTCAGTCAGTGCTATTCATGGAGGAGCCTCGCTGCCTGGAAAGGTAGTGAGCTTCCTGTCAGGGGAAGTATGTAAGCAGGTGCTGAACAGCCACTGACTGGCACTTTTCTGGGCATCTGACTTGAGGTCGACTGGCTGTTGACCAGTCAGCACAGGGCAGAGGTTAGGAATGTGCCTCGGGGCCCACATCCTAGTTCAGCAGCTTCCTACTCATGGAGTCGTGGCTTAGCCTCTCTGTGCCTGGGTTTCCTGCCTCCCTGCCTCCACCTCCATGTCTGCGCCCTCCAGGTGGACTCCTGGTGGAAAGCTTCCTGATCTCCTAGGATTCCCCAAGCAAGCAGAGTTTGAGAGCAGAGGTGTATCAGTGGTGGTAAGAAGCAGGGGTGCTCTGGGCCTGGATCCCGAGACTTGTGCTCCCCTTGCTCCCTCGGTTCCTGCCTACGCCTCTCTGCTGCTGCTGCCGACCTCTCCCTGGGAAAGGGTCCCAGAGGCAGGTCTTTGCTCCTGATCCCCCTCGGTCCTTCAGATCTTAACACGGGCTTGGCACATAAGAAGCCTCAGTGAGTGGTTAAGTGAATACATGAGAGGATGGATGGACAGGTGGATGAATGGATGGATGGATGAGTGGGTGGATGGACAGATGGATGGATGAGTGGGTGGATGGACGGATGAATGGTGGGATAGGTGGGGGATGGATTGAATGGATGGATGGATGAGCTGATAATGGATGGGTCAGTGGACAGACAGGCGGGTAGAAGGAAAGAGGGATGGCGCATGGCTTTAATACAATTGCAAAGCATCTCAACTTCTTTATTTTGCTTTATCCTCATAACTCTGTGGTGTAGGCAGAGCTAGAACCATTAATCTCATTCTATAGAATTGAACATTGAGGCTCAGAAAAATGACTTGCTCCATGTCACATGTCAAGACGAGTCTCTTGTCACTCTGTTCCTGGTGCCTTTTCCAATAAGCTCCATTCATCCCCCGATTCATTCATTTATTCAGGCAGTCATTGTCACTTGCCGAAGCCTGTTTGGGGGCCACTCAGTGCTGGAGACCCGGAGATGCAGCAGATCTGCTCCCTGGCTTTGAGGAACACCCAGGCCCATAAATAGCTTGACGGGATCGGGGCAGTGGCCTGGGCTAAGTGCAGGAGGCACCAAGTCTGCTGGGAGGCGGAATCGGACTCAGGGTCTCTGAGGAGGTAAGGCGGGCCGGACCTGGAAGGAGGGGCTGGAGGTGGCCAGGTAGAGGAAGATCAGGCCGTTGATTTCAGGCCCAGGCCGTGGGGGACCCAGGCCTGCAGCAGCAGCTCTGGTCTGGGACAAGCCAGGCATTCTGGGCAGCTGAAGGGAGGGCGGGGTGACTGGTGGGGGGGCCGAGGGCTCTGCCAGGGAAGCTGGGGGGATGGATCTGCAGGGCTCTCAGCGCAGAGCCGTGGAGTCGGGACCTCATCTGAGGCATCTCGGACCCCTGCCCCTCGGGCCTGCCCTTGGCACCACGCCACCCCCAGACTCCACGACCTGGGCCGAACCGCCCCCAGGGCAGCGCGAAAGGCAGCCAGCGCAGAGGCCCACCCACGACTGCCCACCGCGGGAGCGGGGCCCTCGCTGCCAAAGGGCCGCCGGCCACTCTGGAAGACCCCAGGGCTGGGTTTAGGAGGCACCGCGCCTCAGAAGCTGCCTCCACGGGCGAGGCCGCCATGCCAGGTGCGCCCCGGCGCTCATTAGGCCTCGGTGCGCGGCCCAGGCTTCGGTGTCTTTCTGAGAATCCCCGCAGAAGAAAGAAATCAAAGGCTGGGGATTGAAAAACAAGAATGGGGAGATATAAAACAAGATTTCTATCTAAATAATTTCCTCTAATTGCTGGTAAGAGACATTAATTTTCCTTTTGAAGCTCCCCGCGGCCCCGGGCGCCTCAGGACGTGCCAAGATGGCAGCCCGTCTAGCCGGATTATTTCACCGCCCGCCCGCAGGGCTGGCACGGCGCCCACGGCGGGGGCCGGCGGGGTGGCAGGCTGGGTGCTGCTCAGCTCGGGGTGGGGGGGCCCCAGGGAGGGGGTTGGGGGACAGGGAGGGAGCCCTGGACCTGGTGCACTGCGGCTGAAGCCTAAGGGGCCCTCGGAGCTCACCCCACCCCAGATGGACGCAGGAGAGTCAGGATCCCGGGAGGCCCGGGCCCCTCTTCTTTGCTGCAGAATTCCTGGGCCTTTGGACGTGCTGGGCATGGGCAGGGTGGAGGCCTGAGGGACAACTCTCTTGCCTTTCCTGCCCCTGGCTGTGGCCCCCACAGAGGTCAAGGCCAGACGAGGCCAGCAGAGACGAGGCCATGATGAGGGAGGCCTAAGCGAGTGCCCGCCTGTCCACAGCCCCTCACAGCTCCCCTGGAGGAAGCAGGCCTCATTAGAGTCCCATTTTACAGACGACCTTTTGAGGTTCGAGGCTGGAGCAAAGTCTCACAGTAAGAGGGAGGCCGATTGGGGCTTCTGGCCCCAAGCCTCGGTTCTCAGAGAGCTCTGGGGAAAAGTGCCTGGGAATCCAGATTCTTCAGCAGTGCATTCAAGGCAATCCTAGTCTGTTCCCAGCTCACATCTCATGTCTTCTCCAACTGTCCCTTGTCCTGTTCCCTCACTCGGCTGGGCTCCCCTGGGCTCCCCCAGCCCTGGTCTTTCCCTCCCAGCGCTGGTCACAGCGACTGCCATTGCCCCTCATGGCTGGTGCTCCCGCTTGCCTATGAGCACCCCGGGTATGGGCTGTGTCTGAGCCCCCTCCGTGGCCCACGCCCAGCCTGGGGCTCACATCCACTGGGGGGCACAGGGGATGCTGGGTGGAAGGAAGTGCCGGATGGAAGGCAGTGGTGTGGGGCCTTTCAGCTGGTGATGGAACTCACATTGTCTTTTACCCTGAGAGATTTTTCCTTCCCTTTTGATCTCTTGCAATTTATGAAAAATAGAACACATGTGTTCCTGATTAATTTCTACAAAATCACGGAAATGTTGATTTTTTTAAAGAGTCATTTTATATGGAGGCTCCTTTTCGATTCTTTTAAGCCTTCCTTCAAGTTTGGGGAGGAGATGGGTCACCCTGCCACCTCCAACCTCCCATCAACACAAGAAGAAACAGCGATGTCACAAAGACAGGCCCTGGTAGGCAGGTGTCCCTGGTCGTCCCCACCTCACTTACCTTCCTCCTTGGCTCCCCATGGTCCTCAAGATAAAGTCTGAGCTCCTTGGCCTGGCATTCAAGGCCTCTACACCCAGCCCTCCAGGCTTCTCTGGGCCCCCTCTCCCTCCCTCAGGCGCCCTGATATCCAGACTTGCTGAATTTCCACTTGGTCCTGAAACAAACCAGTCTGTCTCTTTCTCTACCCCTTTGCACATACTGTCCCCCCCCCCCACTGCTGGGAGTGCTCTCCGCACCCCACTTTCTCCACCTGACGAACTTCTACTCATCCTTCAAAACTCAGGCCTAGTGTTCCCTCATCTGTTCAGCATTTGCTGCCTCACCCAGGCAGCCCCTTGTGGTTACCCCAGCATTCCAAGAAGTGAGTCTTCGTTTGACTGAAGGGGCCCGGACACACTGCCTCTGGCCTGCCTCCCAGGGTCACTGACCCGGGTGTGCAAAGATGAAAGGCTGGTATGTCATGGTAAGAAGTAATAAAAGGGGAAGGACAAATCCTCCTCAAATGAAAGCCATGCACAGTGTTTATTTTTGGCATTTTACGGGGTGCTTTTGAGAATGGGAGATGGAAAAAGAGAGTTCCACTAGGGACAAGCAGCAGACTTCACCCTTGGGGTGGGAGGAAAGAGAGAGAAACAACAGCCCCTCGCTTGTCCAGTGCTGACCTCTGGGCCCTGTCTGGATTCCAGAGGAGCCAGAGTTGCTGCCCCAGCCCAGAGCTGGTCACCGTGAGGCTTTTAGATCCCAACAGAGGGTTCCCTCTGGCTCTTCCACACCTCACCTCTCCACCCCCACACAGAACCCCTTCTCCAGTGCTTTGTAGCTAACCTTGTAAGGTGGGCGGGATGAATATGATCCCCATTTTACAGATGTGCAAGTTGAGGCCCAGGCATGAAAGGGTTGGCTTAAGGCCACATGCTAAATTAGCAGCCAGGCAAAGACTAGAACTCAGGGCATCTGTCCCTACAGTTTAGGTTGGTTCATTCTAGCCCAGCTGGCTCCAGCCCTGGGAGGGGTGGCCCTGGGGGTCTCCAACCCTTTGCCCTGGTAGCAGAGGGTATCCTCTCAGTCTGTTTCCTCCAGCCACGCCAGGCTCTGCCCTCGTAGCTATCCTGCTTCCCAACCTTTGCTTCTATGCTTGACAAGGAGGGCAAACCATGCATGAGGAGTTCGGGTCTTGAAACCACATGGCCCAGCTGTGGGAGGCTGTTCAGGGAGCAGGCAGGCCTGCTCAGGGAGACCTTCATATGCCAGACTGCCTCCTCCCCATCCACAGTGCAGAGGACCTAGAATAGCCTACTCTCTCCCCACACTCACGAGAGCCAGAGAAATCACAGAGGGCTTCCTGCAGGCAGCGCCCAGCTGTGGACAGGAGCCTTTCCCTCCTTCTCTTGACTAACGAAGCCCACAACAGAGGCTGGGAGGATCCAGGGGCTGGAAAGGCCATGGATGCTGTTAGGTACAAGCCCCAGCTAGGGCTGGGTGGTGGGAGTGTGGAGGCGAGAGCGCTTGGCCCTCAGAGACTGCATTATATCACAGAGAATGGCACAGCCTCCGTGAACGCCGCTGCCTGAGCACCTATTCGAAACCCAGCTCTACGCCCTTTATAACCACCACGGAATTCTCGAGTGACCTCATTTGCCCCATTTTACATAGAAGAAAACGGAGGTTGGAAGGATCCATGGGCCACCTAGGGGTTTGGATGAGGGGGTGGTCAACAGGGGATCTGAAACTTCTCTGACCCAGTGATCCGAAACCACTCCGGTAAAAACGCAAACGCTGGCCAGTTAGCCATGCGCTTCCCTATGTCCCAGCATCCTTTGCTATTCGCCCGGGACCATGTGACTAGTTCTGACCAATAAGATGTGAGCAAGGGGACCCGCCTCACTTCCGGGTTTGCGGCGGTTGCGAGCCAGAACGGTCTTCCCGTCTCTCTCTCTTCGGCTGCAGCGGTCGTGGAGGGACACACGTTCCAGATAATGAAACTCTAAGGTAGAGGAAAGACTCCATGTGGGACTTTGCAGGCTAAAAAATTAAACTTTTGTGTTGGGTTAAGGAACCAGGTTTTTTTTTTGTTTGTTTTTTTTTGACAGCGGGAAAGGGAAACGCAAGGGGAGAGGGAGAGGGAGAAGCAGGCTTCCCGCTCCATCCCAGGAGCCTGGGATCATGACTCCAGCTGAAGGCAGACGCCCAACGGCTGAGCCACCCCGCCGCCCCAAGGAACTGAGCTTTGAGGCTTTCTCTGATGTTGATTACTTGAGCACGATTATCCAGAGTAAAACAGTCCTGGGAAACAGGGCTTACTGTCCCCATCCCACAAATGAGTGCGCTGAGGCCCAGAGAAGGGACTGGGCTGAAATCCCGTTGCAGAACCACTTCAGCCCACCGTGTCCGACCTGACCCCGTGGGGTTTTCCCTGCATCTTGCATTGCTGACATGTTGGAAACAGCCTGCCGAGGCCCAGGCCCAGGGGAGGGGGGAGGCAAGGAACAGCTACAACCTGCTTTTAAAAACTGCATGTTGTTAAAACCCCATCAGGCTGGTGTAAACTATGATATGTGGCTGAAAGCACAAAGGAGGCCTAAAGTGGGAGAGACGCATGGGCCCCCCAGGACGGTGACAGGATGTGCACAGGGGCATAAGGGCAGCATGTCGGCCCGGCTGTCAGATGCTCCACCTGCAGCATAACGGATGGCAGGTAGGGGCGGCCAGGAAGACAGAGAAGGAGGAGGAGAGAGGCTTGATTTACAGGCACTGGGGAAGAAAATGCAGCCAAGATTTATGGAGACTCAAGTGACTCGTTGGAGCCGAGTTTATTATCCATCACGTGCATCTGAATGTGTATTTATGACTTTCCAAATGATCCTGTCTCGCTGGAAATTATGTCCAAAGAACATCAACAGCAGTTCATCTGCATTGAGAAAGCCTGATCCAGAATGGAGTTCAAGGCTCTGCTAGTCGCCCGGGGAGGCTGGGCGCCGCTCTCACTTGTGCACGCACAGGTTCAAGAAGCGGACACAGGCCCGTGGGCGCTCTGAGCTGGGCCCTGCGCTGGAGCCAGTGTGTGGAGATGAACCTGTCTCCTAGGGCCCTGTCTGCACCACCCCCACCAAGCGAGGCGCTAGAACTCTCAGTTACGACTAAGGAGCAGAGGGAGGGTGAGAATACTCACTCTGGCACCTGACTGCTGAGTGACCCTGGGCAAGCTACTTAACCTCTCTGACCGTCTTGTTTTCCTCATCCAGAAAATGGAAGTAATGCTCACGGTGAGCCCAGAGGATATTCAGGCGAACAAGACACCGCATGTGAAGTGTGGAGCGCAGTGCCTGGCATTCGGTAAGTGCCCACGAACGTTATTTTTCTGTTACCATCATGGTTAATACTCTAAGCATCATATGTAATGTTTGGCACAACCTGACCATCAGACCAAGCAAAATAAGACAGATTTTCTGGCGGAAGCCCCGTTTAGTAAAAGAAGGACCGCTTACCTGCTTTGCACACATTGGACACCAGGGAGGTAGGCCCAGCCAATCAGATAACCACCTAAAAGGTTTTTTGGATTTTCGGGTTTTTTTTTTTCTTGGAACTTTACGAATGCATGAAAGAACTGATTGTCAGTGGCTTAACTTGCTCAGGTCTCAGGCCTGTGGGTAACTTCCTAAGCTCAGAACTTTGTCACAATTGAAAATGAGAGCCGATATTCTGCCAGTGTATCCTGGCAGCCCGTCACCTCCTTATGTATCAGTAAATGGCAGCCTCTCTCAATGCTGGAAGGGCCTTGCCTGCTGCCCTGGCCATCCTAGCCCCTCCACCAGGACCCCATGATGAGGGGGTGTCTGAATTTGTATTGCCCACAAAGCAGAGCCTAAGACAAGGCCTTGGGAATTTATTTGAGAGCTCAGGAAATAAGTAGAAGAAGCAAGGGGAATCTTGGGGAACAGATGAAAAGCAGCAGATAACTGCTCTCAGCAATGAGGGCTTGATGCTGTAGGGATCCCTGCGAAGAGTACAGAATGTCTTCCAGAACTTCTTCCAGAAGAAAGAGAATGGAACATTCATCCACTGCCACCTGTGCCCCAGTGGCTGAGTGTTTCCCTTGGGAGTACTGACTCTCCCACAATTCTGCCTGCAGTGTTTGCGCATAGACTCAACGGGCCCTTGTTGTTGAAAAAGAGCCTGGGTCAGAGTGGGAAATGACACATGTCACAGGCTTACATGGGACACTATCAGTGTGCCCCAGCTCCCCTACAACTGTCCCCCCAGCTGCTGTGCCATCAGAAGGAAGCTGAGGGGGGTGACACGGGGACACCAAAAAGCATCTGCTGTAGTCCACCCCTTGCAACACTCCGATCCATCCGTACCCACATGAAGTCCACTGTGACACTGAGTCTTCAAGGTGGCAGACTGCCATAATCTCTGAAAAACTGAATCCAGGACTCTGGGAGGATGTGGAGTTGGAGGCACCAGGAATCTCTCTCTCCACCTAGACAAAAATTGCACTGGACAGGATCTGTCTGATAGAAGTATTTTGGGGCTCTGGAGTCTATTGAAGGCTTCAGCTTCCAGGGGAAGGCTTAGATGGTGAGTTGCAGTTGATCTGGGGGTGAACAGTATGGCACGTGTGGCTCACCCGCACAATGGAACATGATTCAGCCATAAAATGGAAGCAGCACTAACACCTGCCATAACGTGCATGAGCCTTGAGAACGTGATGCTCAGTGAGAGAAGCCAGACACAAAGGCCACAGGGGGTGTGATTCCATTTGTACGAAGCTTCCAGAACAGGCAGATCCAGACCCAGAAAGCAGATGAGTAGTCTGGGGGGCCAGAGGGTATGGAGGGATTGGGGATGATGGCTAAAGGATATTTTTTTTCGGGGTAGGGGCTGTGGGAATGTTCTAAAGTTGATTATCCTGATGCTTGCACAGCACCGTGAATAGACTAAAAGCCAGCAAATTGTCACTTTCAGCAGGTGAATTGTGTGGCATGGTAATTATATATCAATGAAGTTGTTTTAAAAAAAAATTTTGTGACTGCAGTACATTTCAGTGACTTTAAGCTCATAGCACAGTAGCAGCTACCTATCCCCGCCCCCATCCACGTCAGGCAGCTGTGCGCATATTCCTGGAGCCGCCTGTACGTAAACGGTGGGAGCCAGGGTTGGGGGAAAATCCCTAAGACATTCAGAACAACTGCACATTTGGGGAAATTTAGAAGGTGACCAGTGTGCCCAAAGAAAGGCTCAGAAAAGGTCTGGGAAGACTTGAAGTTTACACCTCAGCTTGATCTTTGGCGCAGAGACAACCTATAACCATAAAAAAACCAAACAAAACAAAACAAAGACAATAAACAATAACAATTTTTAAAAACCCAGCAAACCTGGGGGGAAGAGGGAGAATAGATTTCCAGACTTCCCACACAATTAGATGCAGATGTCCAGTTCTCAACAACAGCGGCAAATCTCAAGGCATACCAGAGAAACAGGGAAGTACAGCCCAATCAGAGGGAAAAAATAATTCACCAGAAACTGTCCCTGAAAATGGCCCTAAGGCAGATATACCAGACAAAGACTTTAAAGCATCTGTATTAATGATGCGCAAAGAACTAAAAGACGATATGGAGGAAGTCAAGAAAACGTGTGAACAAAATGGCAGTGCTGTAAGGAGATAGAAAACCTAAGGAGATGAAACCAGAAAGATTCTGGAGCTAAAAAGTCCAACAACTGAAATGAGAAATTCACTGAGGGATTCAAAGGCAGATTTGAGCAGGCAGGAGAAAAGAATTAGTGAACCTGAAGATAGGACCATGGAAATTATTGAGGCTGAGGAACAGAAACAAAAAAGATTGAAAAGAAGTACCTAGCGCCCAAGAGACCTACGAGACACCATCAAAAGGACCGACCTACGCACCGCGGGAATCCCAGAAGGAGAAGAAAGTGAAAGGGGCAGAGAATATTTGAAGAAATAATAGCTGGAAACCTCCCAAATTTGATGAAAGATATGAATATAAATTTCCAAGAAGTTCTATGAACTTTAAAACAAACTCAAAGATACCCACACCAAGACACATCGTAGTCAAAATTTCAAAAGGCAGCGGCAAAGAGAGAATCTTGAAAGAAGCAAGAGCAAAGTGAATCTTCACCTTTGAGGATTCCTCAATAAGATTATCAGCAGATTTCTCATCAGAAACTTTGAATTCCATGGGCCAGAAGACCATGGGCCAATGTATTCAAAGAGCCAAAAGAATAAAACTATTACCTAAGAATCCTTTGTCTGGCAAAACCGTCCTTCAAAAGTGAGGGGGAAATGGGGACATTCCCAGATACACAGAAGCTGAGCGAGTTCATGATCATAAGACCCACTCTGCAAGAAATGCTCAAGGGAGTTCTGCAAGGTGAAATCAAAGGTCACTAGACAGTAACTTGAAGATGTATGGAGAAATAAAGATCTCAATAATTAAAGGTAGATATGTTGGCGATGATAAAATGTAGTATTATTGTAGCAGTGGTTTGTAACTGTACATGATTTATGAGACTAATACATTTTGGGGGACGGGGGATGGGTCAAATAGGTGAAGGGGATTAAGAGTGCACTTATTGTGGGGCGCCTGGGTGGCTCAGTTAGTTGAACATCCGACTTTTGATTTTGGCTCAGGTCATGATCTCAGGATTGTGGGATTGAGCCCCGTATCCGGCGCTGTGCAGAGTGGGGAGTCTGTTTGAGATTCTCTCTCTCCTTCTCCCTCTGTCCCCCCACCCCCACTTGCGCACTCTCTCTCTCTCAAACAAATCTTTAAAAAAGAATACATGATGAGTACTATGAGTAAAGTATAGAATTGTTGAATCGCTGTATTGTACCTGAAACTAATATGACACTGTATGTTAACTACAGTGAAATTTAAAAAAAGAAAGACTAATATATTTACCAAAAAAAATTAGTGTAAAAACTAGTATTACTATAACTTTGGGTTGTAACTCCAAATCTTGTTTTCTACATAATGCAGGAGACTAATGCATTTAAAGGAACTACAAGTTTATGGTTTTTGCAACACAAAGTATAAAGATGTAATCATCTGACACCAATACCTGAAGGGGGTGGGGACAGAGCTGTAAAGGAGCAGAGTTTTTGCATTTTATTGACATTAAACTGGCATAAATTCAGATTCAAGTGTTATAACTTTCGGATGTTACACATAATCCCCACAGTAACCACAAAGAACATAGCTATAGAAATTACACAAAAAGAAATGAGAAATTTCAACATTTCCCTACAAAGTTCAACTAAACACAAAAGAAGACAATGATGCAGGAAACGAGGGACAGAAAAAGCTATAAAGCATATAGAAAACAAATAGCAAAATGACAGAAGTCTCTCCTCATCAGTAATTACTTTAAATGTATAGGAATTAAGGTCTCCAAAAGACAGAGACAAGCATAATGGAGAAAAACACATAATCCAACTATATACTGTCTATAAGGGACTCACTTTCTTTTTTTTAAGTTTTATTTAAATTCCAGGTAACATAGAGTGTTATGTTAGTTTCAGAGGTACAATATGGTGATTTAACAATTCTATATATCACCTGGCACTCATCACGACAGGTGCACTCTCTCATCCCCATCACCTGTTTCACCCATCCACCACCCCTCTCCCCCCTAGGAATCATCAGTTTGTAAGAAACTCACTTCAAATCCAAAGACACAAATAGCTTGAAAGTGAAAGGATGGATAAGTGTATTCCATGCGAATAGTAACCAAAAGAGACCAAAAGTAGCTATACCGGACAAAATAGATTTTATTTTATTATTATTTTTTAAAGATTTTATTTATTTGACAGAGAGAGAGAGATCATAAGTAGGCAGAGAGGCAGGCAGAGAGAGAGGGGGAAGCAGGTTCCCTGCTGAGCAGAGAGCCCGATGCGGGGCTCAATCCCAGGACCCTGAGATCATGACCTGAGCCGAAGGCAGAGACTTTAACCCACTGAGCCACCCAGGCGCCCCCAAAATAGATTTTAAATAGAAAAAGAGATGTTTATAATTTAAGAAGTCTTTTTGATTATAGCCACCATAAAAAAAAAAACTTTAAGAGTTTATGAAAGACAGAGAAGGACATGATCTATTAATAAAAGGCTTGCTACAGCAAGAATATATAAATTATAAACATTTATGCACCTAATGACAGACCATCAAAATATATGAAGCAACAATTGGCAGAATTGCAAGGAGAAACAGACAGCTCTACATTAGCTGTAGATTTCAATACCCCACTTGCAACAGCGGGTGGAGCAGCCACACAGATATAAATAAGGAAACGACACAGCAGACAGACTAAATCTCACAGGCACGTACGGAAAAGTCTACCCCAAACCGGAATACGCATCCTTCTCAAGTGCACAGGGGACATTTTCCAGTACCGACTCGAGGTTAGGCCACAAAGTCAGTCTCCATGGATTTGAAAAGGTGGATCTCATACAAAATGTCTTTTCTGACCGCAAAGAGATGAAGTTAGAAATCTATAACAGAAGGAAAACTGGAACGGTCACAAAATTGTGGGAATCATACAACAGACTTTTAAGCAAACAGTGGATCAAAGAAGAAATCACAAGGGAATGAGAAAATACTTAGAGACAAATGAAAACAAAAACACAGCATATCCAAAGTTACGAGAGATAGCAAAAGCAGGACCCAGGGTGATATTTATAGTCATAAACACATTAAAGAAAAACAAGAAAGATCTCAAATCAACAACATAACTTCACAACTTAAAGAATTATAAAAAGAAGAACAAACAACCCACTGCTAGCAGAGGGAAAGAAATAATAAAGATTAGAGCAGAGCTCAGTAAGAGAGAGAATAGAAAAACAATCGAGAAAATCAATGAAACCCAAAGTTGGTTCTTTGAAAAGGTCACCTAAATCGATAAATATTTAGCTAGAGTGACTAAGAAAGAAAGAAGATGCAAATTACTAAAATCAGAAATGAAATTGAGATATTTCTACTCATTCTACAGAAAGATTATAAGAGAGCGCTATGAACAGCAAATTGAATATGAACAAGAAATATGCCAACAAACTGAAGAACTGTTGGTTCACAAGCCTTTAGGGAGTTTCTAAAACTGGCCCCGTTTTCAGAGGGCAGGGAGAGGCCCGAGAAAGAGGCCACTGCAGACTGACAGGTAGCAGGTGTAATAAGCCAGGGAACATACAGACGAGGCCCGTCTTGGGCAACTGTGAGATGAGTAGATCTCCACACCTACCAGCCACGTTTAAAAATTTCTATAGAAGCCTTAACTGCATTCAGTCACATCTATCAGTCTGAAAGCCACATCATTATCTCAAGGCTCTGTTCTTGGAGCAGCCACTGGGAGCAGAGAAGGCAAGTAGAACCCATAATCCAAGTACAGGGGAGGGGCTGAGGAGTCTCCAGTTGCTGGGGTCGAGCCCACGCGCCAACCAGGGGTCATGTCTTCTGGATGACCTTCCCGGACAATAACCTAAATAAAATGATAAAATGGACAATTCCTGGAAACGCTAAATCTAACAGCACTGAAATGTGAGAAATAGAAAATTTCAATAGACCCATAACTACCAAGGAGATTGAATCAGTAATTAAAAATCTCCCAACAAAGAAAAGTCTGGACCTGATGGCATCACCAGTCAATTCTACCAAACATTTAAAGAAGAATCAATAGTAATCCTTCTCAAAGTTTTCCTAAGAGGAAAGGAGGAAAGGAGAGGAAGAAGAAACACTTCCTAACTCATGCTGAGGCCAGCGTGAATTACCCTATACTAAAGCCCGACAAAGACACTATAGGAAAACTATCCACAGTGCTCTATCCACTGTTGCAAGTGGGGTGTTGAAATCTACATATGTCTTATGAGCATTAGTGTAAAAATCTTCATCAAAACACTAGCCAACCAAATTTAGCAGCACGTTTAAAGAATTATAAGCCATTTATAAGCCATGACCAAGGCGGATTTATTCCTGGGATGCAAACATAGCAACATCAACCTGTATATAATGTCTCCCATTAGCAAAATGAAAAACAAAAAAAACCACATGATCATCTCAATTGATCATTGGACTGAATTATACCACCAGCCTTCCTGGGTCTCCAGCTTGCAGATGACAGACTGTGGGACTCCTGGGTCTTCATAGCTGCATGAATATATATATATTCATATATATATGAATATATACTTATCTATATGTCTATATCTGAGCTATATATATCCTACTGCCTCTTTTTCCCTGGAGAACCCTAATACAGTATCCATCGATTATCATTTCCCTTAAGAATTATTGAAAATTTCCTGGTTCTTTCTGTGTTGAGTAACTTTGGATTTTTATCCTGGAATTCTGAGTATTATATTATGAAACTCTGGGTCTGTGGCTAGTTTCAGACCCGAAGTTGTGATCCACCTCCTTTGGGAAATGATTCTAAAGCAAGTTCCATTTTAAAAACCTTTGCAGTGCTATTTTGATCCATCCTATGTGTGTGCTACCCAGAGGCCAGTTTGGGATCTTAGTAGTGGTCTACACCAGGGGCTGGTAAACTACAGCCCACAAGTCCAATCCAGCCTGGGGATTGTTTTTATAATGGCCTATGAGATAAAAACCGGTTTTTATATTTGTATGAGAGAGAGGAGGGAGGAAAGAAGGAAGGAGAGATGGAATATGTGACAGAGAGCATGTTACCCACAAAACCTAAAATATTTACTGTCTGGCCCTTTACAGAGGAAATTTTCTGATCTCCGTTCTCAAAGCCTTTGCTAGGCTGTTTCAGGTTAGTTCCGCACATGCACAACTCAAGCCTTGGGACTTTGCACACATTTAAAGAATCCTTTTCCCCAGCTCTATCCTCTCCATGACTCCCCCACCCCCACCCCCCCGCCCACTGTCGAAATCTCCAAGACCCCCTTTCCCGGTTCTCTCACTAGAAAGCCAGGATCTGAGTCTCTGTGCTTGGGCACTCCCTACAAATGGGTCCATCTCAGCGAGAAGGGGCAACAGAAAAGAATGTGGGGGTTCCTCGCCCTCTTCGAATGACAGGAGCCACTCTCTGACCAGAGAGAAAGTCTTAGGTGCCTGTGGGATGGCGGAGGCCATCATGAACGGAGGTTGAGGCCTCAGGACAGGGACAGTTAAACGTGAAAAAAAAAAAAAAAAAAATTTGGGCTTTCCTGCCATGTTCTCTGCCCTGAAAAATACAGTCTTGATTCTCTGGTCAGAAAGACAGGGTTTTCCCTCAGACCTTCTTCTGTTTCCACCCTCTTCACGGTGCCAGGATTGGAGATGTGCTAGAGTTTAATGGGGAAATGTGGAGAACAACCAACCAACCAACCAGGGAATTCACGGTTATTTCAATCTTGGATTTCCCTCCCCAGTCCACTTTCTCTGATCTACTTTTCAGAGTGCTCAGATAGTTGCTCTGTGTATTCTGTCCAGGCGTTTTGGTTGCAATCAGTGGGAAAGGTAGGATGGAATGCGCCTACGCTACCTTCGTGGGCTCCAGAAGTCCAGCCGTTGGGTTCTGTATAGCGATCTGGTTAAGCACTCGTTAATTCTAACAAGTTGCTTACAAATTTTAAAAACTTCTAAATGCAAAATACTTTCATCTGTGAATAATGGCAATTTACTTCCTCCAGTCTCTGTGTCATTTTCTTGCCTTACTGGAGAGGTCGGCAAGCTTTTTCTGTAAAGGCCAGATAGTTCTTATTCTAGACTTTGCAGACCATATGGTTTCTGCTGCAACTACTCAGCTCTTCAATTGTAGTGTGAAAGCAGCCACAGACAATGTATAAATGAATGGGCACGGCTGTGTTCCAGTAAAATTTTCTGTACACAAACAGGTGGGCCGAAGCACTTCCAGAATGACAGAGTAAGGACTTCTAAAAATATTCTCCTTTGTAAAAGCAACGAGCGTGCTGGCAAAAATTGTCAGAATCAACTTTTTCATGACTTTGGAAATTAACCAAAGGCTTACAACAATACGGTGAGTGTTTATTTTTAATTTATTTAAAAAGATGTATTTATTTACTTTGAGAGAGAGAGAGAGCGCGGGCGGGCACAGGAAGGAGTGGCAGAGGGAGAAGGAGAGAGGGTCCCAAACAGACTCCACCATGAGTGCAGAGCCCCACACCAGGCACGATCCCAGGACCCTGAGATCATGACCCAAGCTGAAACCAAGAGTCGGCAGCTTAACCAACTATGCCACCCAGGTGCTCTGGGAGTGTGTACTTTTTTAAAAAGATGGCTGAATCGCAGTGAGAACAGCAAGCTTTGTGAAATTTTAACTTGCCCTATTTCCATTTCCTTCTCCCTACCTCCACTGAAGCTTGAAAAATGATAGTCTCACAACTATGGTGGCCAGGACAACCAGCAGCCCTGCAGCCACTAGAAGGTAAACAGGTTTGGAGCGTCCAAAAAAGCTCCATACCCAGGGAACTGTCACTAATTGACCTGCCTGGCAATTCCCTGAAAAGCTCCATTCCCGGGACTGTCTTTATTTGACTTGCCTTAAAGATTGCTCTGTGTGAACAGCTTTAGCTCCAGAGCATTTGCCAAAAATAATTAAGTACAACTGTTTAACACCGTAGCTGCCTGAAGTGGCAGTATCAGTTGGGGTTAGAGAGACTAAATAAAAACTGGAGAATGAGATGTCCACAGGGGGCTTGGAAAGGCTCCAACATGTCCCTGGGACTCTAGAAGCCCACAAAAATGGGCATAGCTGTGCACACGCCCAGGAAAGACTTCTGAAAGCTTGAACGTCTCACCTCTGGCTGACCTTGAGGCTCTGCACAAGCATGAAGGGACAGCTAGGACAGAGTTGTCAAGTTGCTTGCTAGAGCACTGAAGGCACGCCCCAGCACACAGGCAGAGCCCCTCAACAAGGGCTGGGCGACTTACTAATTTAAGGGATTTAAGGAAATTTCTAGCCAATCTGTAACTGACCACTAAGCTAACTGCATAGAAATCTCAGTGGCTAAAGAACAGCAAAGAACACAGACTTTACAGAATTAGTCCAGGCAAGTTACTAATGAAACCAATAGCAGCAGCAACAAGAAGAGCAAATCACAGTAACAACAAACCCTCAGGAAGTGGAGATCTGATTCCAGATTTGCAACATTATATTATCTTAAATGCCCAATTTTCAACAAAAATTCATGAGCCATACCAAGAAATAAGAAAGTATGGCCCAGTTACAGGACATTGTCCTCGGGGGAGCCCAAACACTGGACTTACCAAACACAGACTTTAAATACACTATTGTAAATACGTGCAAAAGAAATTAAAGGAACAACATTAGTAACCAAACAGACATTGATAGAGCATACAACAATATCCTGGGCACATTGCTGGCGAGGCTTGACCAATCAGACTGGCAGGAACATTCTGTGCAGAGCAGTCTCTGAGCAGTTTCCTTACCAGAAGCTTCCTGATTCCAGCTGCGTTTGTGGCTGTCTTGCTGCCTGTTTATTTTCTCAATCCAGCTCTCCTATGTTTCTGATGATTTGGAGCTCTTCAAGATTTTCCTAGTGAATTCTTTCTCTGCTTTAGCCAGCCACACGGAGTGGGTATTGAATGCCCACAGTTAAGAACCCCGACTGATATACTGTTTTCTTTCTTTCTTCCTCACTTCAAGATTTTATTTTTAAGTAATTTCTATGCCCAGCGTGGGGCTCCAACCACCACCCGAGACCAAGACTCACATGCTCTACCAACTAAGCCAGCCAGATGTACTATTTTCCCCTTAACGTTACATCTTAATATTTTCATGCCATTAAATATTTTTCAAAATATTAGTTTAATAGGTACCCAGTATTTCCTATTAATGTACTGAAATTTATTTAGCCATACCCTAGAGTTTGAGTGAATTACAAATTTATGTTAATAAATTTATTGTAATATTACAATAAATATTATTGTGTTCACATTTTAGCTTTGACCATCTCCTTAAAATATGTTAGAAGTGGGGGTTCCAGGTTAACGATACATTTTTAAAGCTCTATAGCATAAAGCCTGTTTTTCCCTAGAAATTTTCTACCAATTTGCACCCTCATGGTTTAAAAAGCTCAGTTTCTCTGTACTCAGTAAGATCATTACAATTTTTGATAACCCGATGGAGAAATTCTTGTTAGTGTTTTAATGAGCATTTCTTTGATTACTAGTGAAGCTCAAGGTTTTAAAATATGTCATATTTGTGTTTCCTTTTGTACATTTCTCATTGACTACTTTTCTACTGGAATGTTCATTTTATTGATTTGTTACTGCTTTTTATATAGTAGAGGTGTTAACCCTTTGTCATATTTGTTGCAACTGTTATCCTTGTTTACAGATCCCCAATAAATTTAATTAAGTGGCTTTTTAAAAACAAAGATATTTAAAATATTATGTATTAAATTTTATCTTTTCTTTGTTTTTTTCCGCACTGCTTTTTTGTTTAGGACTTTTTTCAACCAGAGATCAAATATTTGACTATAGTTTGAGTTTTTAATGATTTCCTTTTTTATTTTAATTCTTTGAATCCTCTGGAATTCATATCAGAGTATGGTGTGAAGGAAGGAGCTAATTTTCTTTCTTTCTGAATAGCTAAGCAAATGTCCCGGCATCATTTATTGAATAATCTGTTCTTCCCCCACAGATTTGCAATGCCACCTCAGTAAGCGGAGATGCGGGGATCACCATGGCAACAGGGCTGCATTCAAAGCATTTGTTCTCACAAAGTGGAGGGCTGGTGCCCAGCAGGGCTTAGCCTGGCCTCCCTGCACGTCTTCCGTAATTAAGATGCACCTTTTGGTTTTGACTCTTCAAAAAAACTCCCTTTGTAAATCACCATACAGAAAGAAAATGAAGGCCAAGGCCCTGGGCGCCCCATCTGTGAAGAGCCGGGCCCGCCAGAATGGTTGGAGCAGAGGGGCAGGTAGGCAGCGGGGTGAGAAAGCGGACCGTGACTTGGTCCTGTTAGGGCCTGAGAACCTGGAGGGACGTCATCAAGCCCCCAGGGAGGCTGGAGATGGGATGGTCACGTTCGAGAACGGAGCGCTCACGTGACACAAAGCAGAGACCGCACTATTGGTCCAGCAAGAGCTGCTGTCACTGAGAGGCAGGAAAGCCACACTTCTGTGCTCTCCGGGGTTCCCAGCCTTAGGTCCCTGGGGTCCTCCTTCCTTATCAGGTATCCGTGTCCAGCCTGGTGGGGGCGGGGGATGAGACCTCAGCCCGGGCTCATTTGCCAAGAAGGAGGGGGAGTCCTACCTCTGGGGGAACCTGCGCACTGGTGGCGTGGCGGGGCCGCCAGCCTTAAGCATCCCCCACCCCCTCCTTCTCCCTGATGACCCAGGTATGAGGTCTGCCAGAGCCCCAGCCCCCAACCCCCAACCCCCGGGGGCTTTCCTCGTGCCCTGCTTGCCCACCTCAATCAGTGACAGGGCAGTCTGGGGGGTGGGTCAGTGAAGAACCAGGTCTGCCCCCCATCCCCCAGCTCCTGGCAACTGTCCCCTCCTCTCCATTGTCACCATTCAGGCCTCACACCCTTCAGCTGAGGGCTCCTTCCATACAGGTGTCCCACTGTCTCTCTCCCCTCCTGGAAACTTCTGCGGTGGCCCACTAACCATCAGGATAAATCTCCTTTCCTAATCTGACCTTAACTTCCCTCCTCCCCCATCTGCCCCCAGCCTCTTTCTGGAAACTTCTCTGTGCTTCTCACACTTCCCTTCTCCTCCTCACACTGATGGGCCTTTGCACATGCTGCCCCCTCCTCCACCTGGCTAACTCTTACTCAATCTTGCAGGTGCCTCAGCTTTGTCCCCTCCTTGAGAGGATGCTCCTCCCTCCAGCTGGGCCAGGCACTCCTCCCTGGGGTCCCCTGCTGCCCTCACTGCTCTCCTTGCTTTCTAGAAGGCGGGGACTGGCCTGCTCCATCCTGTGGACTGACCCATCGATGGGACTGGGCCAGGGGGCGGGATGGGGCAGGCGTGGGGCCATCCTCCACTCCTACCCAAGGGTCTGAGGCTGAGGAGTGGTGCTGGCCACTGAGCCACAGCTTTCTCCCCCCCCCCCCCGCCCCGGGCATAGAGCAAGACGGGCTGCCCAATTCCAGAGTAGGGGCGGCTGCATTCCCAGCACCCCACGGGGAGCCAGGCCCAGGCAGAGCCCAGGAGCGTTCACAATTGCAAGTTAGTAAATGGGGGGTGAGTATGGACAGGCTGCAGCCGACCCCTCAGATGGACAGATCTTAGAGAGGATGCAGCCATGCCGGCTCCTGCCATGAATCCTGGGGAGGGGGCAGTGTTCAGCAGAAACCGTTGGGCAACAGAACCCGATCCCCGTAGTGTCCCCATGGGAGGCCAGAGAGGGTGTGGGCCCCTCAACAGCACACGAGAAGCTAGGAGCCATGTCAGAACTGGGACTTGAGGTTCCGGGGGTCCCTTCTGCTGTCTGAGCTGCACTGGCAAGTTCTGGGTGAAGTGGGGCCTCTTGGCAGCCATCACCCCATGCCCCAGAGTCCTCAGCAGCTCAGACAAGGCTCTCTCCCAGAGTGGTCCCCTGCAGTAAGACTTCTGGGGCGCCTGGGTGGCTCAGTTGGTTAAGCATCTGCCTTCAGCTCAGGTCATGATCTCGGGGTTCTGGGATCGAGCCCTGCTTGATCTGCTTGGGCTCCCTGCTCAACAGGGAGTCTGCTTCTCCCTCTCCTTCTGCCCCTTTCCCCATTCCTGCTTGCTTGCTCCCTCTCAAATAAATAAATAAATAAATAAGAAAAAGCCTTCACGCCAAGTTGGGGAGCATCCTTTGGGTGTGGGTCCTAACACCTGCGATCAGAGCTTCCCATCTTTGCTGTGGCTGCGTTTCAGGTGGGCTCAGGTGTTGACCCTTGGAGGCTTCCAGAGCAACGCTGGGACAGCCAGGGACCCCAGGCCAGGCATGGCCACCAGGGGCAGCCCTGGTCACTTACCCCGAGGGCTGTACCAGTAGCAGCCTGTCCTCTGTGACCAGGACTTGAGAAAGGCCAGGAGCTCTGCGCCAGGAGGGCAGGACAGCTCCACTTTGGCGGGGACCAGACCTGAGGGTTGGCGTTCTAGCACATCCACAGGCGCCTGGTATCCCTGGGGTCTTGCGGCGTCAGGAGTCTTGTAAAGAGAGAAGACAGTGCTGTGGGGACGGGGGAGAGCTTTTATCCCCCAACTCCAGCAGAATCCTCAAAGATCAAGCCTCAGGGTTTGATGGAAGTTTCTGGAATGTGCCAGTCCTACAGAAAAGTTTGCAGAGCTGCCAGGGACCTTACAGGGCATTGTAGTCGTTAAGAGTGTAGCCCTAAAGAGAAATGAAGCACAAATACATCCACAACATGAACGAAACCGGAAATCATTACACTCGGTCAAAGAAGCCAGAAGCAAAAGGTTACATAGCGTAGGATTCCAGGATGCGAAATGTCCAGAATGGGCAAATCATAGATAGCAGGTCAGTGGTTGCCTCGGGGTGGGAGGAATAGGAGACACTGGGTACGGCTCAAGTGTACAGGGTTTCTTTCGGGGTGATAAAAATGTTCTAAAATTGATGGCATGACTCTGAATACACCAAAAGCCCCTGAATTATACACTTGAAATGGGTGAGTTGAATGGTATATGAATTATAGCTCAATAATAATAATAATAAAAAGCTCAGTTACAAAAAAGGGAGTGTAGACTGCAGGGTCAGACGGCCCGGGTTCAAATCCTGACCCCACCCGTCCTGAAATGGGCAACCAAGGCCAAGTCACTTAACCTCCTGCCCGAATTTGCTCCCCTGCGAAATAGAGGTGATGAAGTCGTCAGGCTGCCTAAGTCTGTCCCTGTGACTGTTGGGGCAGACGCCTGACACATGGGAGGCGCCTGCCCTGATGAGCTCAGCTCTCTGGAAGACGGAAGCCCCGAGGGGGAGTAAAATGACGGGCCCACGGGGCCCAAGGTCACTGTTGTAACAGCCTCCAAACTCTATGTCCCAAGCCTTCGCTCTGAAATGTCTGCATGTGACCTTATTTGGAAAAAGGGTCTTTGAGGCTATAATTACGGTAAGGATTTTGAGACTCAGAGACTGCTGGGTTACCCAGATGGGCCCCACATCCAATGACAAATCCTTGTAAGAGACCCAGGGGACAAGATAGGGGAGGAGGCCACGTGCGGACAGGGCAGCCGCCAGCTGGAGAGACGCCCAGAGCCACTGGAAGCTGGAAAGGGGAAGGAACGGATTCTCCCCAAGAGCCTGCCGCGGGACCACAGCCCTGCCGACACTTGATTTTGGCCTCTAGCCTCCAGAACTGTGACAGGATACATTACTGGCCGTCTGTTACGGCAGCCCCAGGAGCTTGAACAGTGACCCAGCCCGCAGTGTCAGAGCAAGGACTCGTGACTCCACTTACCACTTGGGACCCGCTGGTGGCATTTCTCTGCAGATTCAACAGATTCAATCCCAGAAGCCGCTTCTGTGACCCTCCTTTACAGCTGTGGACATGGAGACCCCGTTGTCTACTCGCCTGAGCCATGCAGCCATCAACAAGGAGGGAGGCGAGGCCGGGACATGCGAGCCCCGCTGTCTCCTTCGGGGCACACCAGCTCATTAGATTTACCAGCCCCTGCCTGAAAAAGTATTTAATTTGCCTTTTACAATGCACCAATTGCAAGTTAATTAACTGGCAATTGAAAGTTATAGGTGACATTAGAATTTATTAATAACATTGGAAATAAATCTCCGTGGAATTCAAGTAATTGAAAGTCTCGTGAAATTCTTTTTTATCATCCATAAAACAGGTCCGGGAGAGAGGTGTTCCAGAGACCTCAGGGGGTGGGTGGGATTGCAGGTGTGGGATAATCAGGTGGGAGGGGGCTGCTGTTCTGACCTGGGCCTATCTCAGGCACCCGCCTGCACCCCTGTGCACCACCTGGGTGACTGCCTCCTAGTCTGGGAAGGAGTCATTCTCCCTTTGGAAATGTCCTGTGACTCACTGCAGTGATCAGAGCGGGGCACTGGGGACACAGATGTGACCCACCCAGAAGAAGGTCACAGCCTGGTGGGGAAGACAGAGCCACTGGGGCTGGGGCCCAGGGCCAGAGTCAAGCAGTTCCTACCCATCTGGGCCCAGGGTGGGCCTATACTAATGCCCCCTCATTAAACTCCCTGGCTGGTCCACAGGGGTGGGAGCTCCCTTCCCTCCCACTCCTCCTGCCTTGGGCCTATGCTCCTGAGGCCCTCCCCTGGGGGGCTAAGGGGAGAGGGTGCCGTCGCAGGGCCTGGCGGGGGGCTCTGGGCGGCTTGGTTCTCCATTCTGAGTCACCACTGGTACCTGTCAGCGGAGAGTAGAGGTGCAGGTTGGAGTTTCCACCCATGAGCATGAAGACTCGCAGGATATAAGATGGAAGCGAGGGCAGGAGAGGCCCAACTGGTCTCGTTGGGCTGCAGGAATCAGGAGGGAATGCATCTGAGGACTCTGTCCAGAGCTGAGAGCTGAGATCTGAGAGCTGTGCTGGCCCTGCCCCTGGGGCTCTAAGTGCGAGACCACGTCCCCTCCGACCTGCCCTCCCCCCCACCCCCAAGTCCCGCAAGCACCCGGGGCCCCCATGCCAGACAGAGAAGACAGCCAAGGAGAGACGCTCCGGCCCGTTGCTGGGCTGGTGCCACCTGCAGCAGGGAGGATGGGACCCTAGTGACAGGGCCAGGTTGCAAAGCCCTGGCTGGGGGCAGGGAACAGGGCAGCCACTGCAGATTCCTGAGCGAGGAGGCTGCGCAGGCAGGCTTGCGTTTCAGTAAGAGCGTTCTCTGGGCCAGGTGGAAGGAAGGGGCCAGACTGACCTCGAGAACCTGTTGTGGCAGCAGGTCCCCTGTGGGCCAGCTTCTTTCCTCCGGCACTCGAGGTCCTCCAAGATCTTGCAAGTGGCAGCTGTTTCGGTCCTCGCGTGAGCGTTCCTTTTGTTCCCCTCCCCCACCCCCACCCCCACCCCCCCACGAATCTGTCCCGCTCCTCGTCTGGCCCCGGCCTTTGCTCACACTTGCCCCTCAGTCTCCCGGTTTATGGGCTCGTCACTCTGCCTTCCGGAACCACGGCAGCCAAGAGCCTGGCCTCCCCAAGTCTCAGACCTGTCCTGAAACTCCGCTTCACCACCAACCGCCGTGTGACCCGGAGCGAGCCGCTCAACTTCTCTGGAACGTCGCCGGCGGACGCGCCACAAAATGGGGAAGGTGGCTCTGACGCTGAAGCGAGGTGACATACGCCGCATGTGTGGCGCCGTGCCTGGCCTCATCCTTAAGAAGGACCAGCTCGGGACCACCGACCCCGGGAGATGCCGTCCCGCAGCTCCGGCCCCGCCCGACACACCGCACACTAGGCGCGTCCACCCGCCGGTGGGGGCTCCCACCGGAAGCTGCTTCCCTCCCATACTCGCTTCCGCTTCCGGCGGCCTCGGGGCGCCTGGGCATCCGGTCCCGCCCCCGTGGTGGGGGCTCGCTGCAAACTCTGCCCCGGACGGTTGCACGGTCCAGGGCCAGGGTACAAACAAGAGCATCCAAATATTGAAAAGTTTCATGTTGAGTTAACCCACTTAAATAAAATGCACTCTATGCTCCCACTTTGACAGATATCCTTTCCAAGGGCTGGGAAGGCCGGGTTGACTTCGGAATTCTGACCTCTCAGGGCTCTGCTCTAGTATGCGACGGCCCCACCTCCCTGCTCGCTGCTGTCCTGCACCCAGAGGCCTCGGGCGCACGTGCGGACACCCACCCTGCAGGCCCAGGCTCAGTCCACACCCTCCAGAAGCCACCGCCCCCCCTAAGAACGCCTGTCGGCCGGGAAGCCGTCTGCCCTTGAGATGTGCATGGGGAGAGACCCACACGGAGCCTGAGCTGAGGGCCACGGGGCAGCACATTCCGGTGTCCCGGGCAAAGCAGACAGTCTCGTGCAGCTGGTCCCCCACGGGTCTGGGAGAAGGAGATGCCTTCTGCCCGGCCTCCCTGAGCGGTGGGTCGCTCGGCTTGCCAGAGGCCATTCAGTCCGGGGCGGAGGGGGGGCGGGGCGGTGAGGGCTGCCCGGTTCCCTGGCTGAGGCTTCACCCAACACAGGGGGTTGCTCAGGGCAAGGGGTGGGGGGGCCCAGTGAGCTGAGAGGGTGGCCTATAGAAAGAAAAAGGGGCTCAGCCCTCCAGGGGAGGCGCTCACGGCCTGGCCCGGCCCAGCATCCTGCACCTGTGTGTGCGCTCTGGGCACAAGAGGGCCTTGTACAAGGGGTACCCGAGGACGTCCCCTCCCCCTGCCCTCCAAGCCTTTGCTGAGGCCGTTCTCTCTGCCTCCAGTGCCCTTTCCTGTTTAGTCGACTCCCACTGACTCCTCAAGACCCTTTTCCCATCTGTGGCCCCTCCCCAGGCCCCTGGCAGATTAGCTGTCCCCTCCATCGTGTTGCTGTGGCCTGCAGCCGTGTCCCAGGCTGTGTGTATGGCACTGTCCTCACATCCGACCACCCTGTCCCTAGATGTGACTCTTCCAGAGCTGGCCTCCCTCCGCAACTGCGTCTTCATGGCCAGGAGCCGGGTCGGCCAGGCCTTCCCACCAGCTGCCACCACAGGACACCAGAGCCCCAGTGGGGAGAGCACCTTTATTGTCAGAGCATTCCAGACTTCCCGCCCGCCTCTGACTGCCGCATCTCGGCCCCCAGGCCAGTCCTGCCTCACGCGCAGGGCAGGGGGAGCTTACCAGGGCCAGGCCACAATCTCCCGGGAGCCCCAAGGACGTTGGGGACAGATGGCTCCTGCCCTGAGGGGAGACACGACCCGAGGTGGCACCCAAACCTCCGAGCCTGCTACTGCCTGGCCCAGCCAGAGAGGAGCACCAGGGCCGGGCGGGGTCACAGGGGAGCCCGTGGCCCGAGAGGTCTTGAGGGCTAAGGGCTGAGCTGCTCTGGGGGCCCCGGCCCCGGGCATCTGCTGTGGAGCCTGCTTGGGCCCACGGCCCTGAGGGCGGCCGCGTCTCTCCCGGTGGGGCCTGGGACTCGGGCAGCTGTCCCGTCTCTAGCTGATCAAGGGGACGTGGGAGTTGCCGTGTGATGCAGAGATAGCCAGCCCTACAGATTCCCAGAGAGGGCAGAGCTGCCAGCGATGGCCTCCTCAGGGCGCGCCGTCCCAGTAACTACTCCCTCCTCTCGGCTCCCGGGGCAGGAGGGCCCTGCTGGGCTAGGGGCGTTCAGAGGCCGGGAGGCAGCAGTGGGCGATGCCGGTTTGGTTGGAAGGCCCCGGCCCTCCAGTGCTCCTCCCTCACTATCCCCAAGTCCGTGGGACCATCCCAGGTTTATTCAGGGTCTCCCTGGCGCTGCCAGACCCTGGAGCAGACCCCAAGCCCGGGGATGGGGATTGAGGAAAAAGGCCCAGGACCCTGCCTTCCTTCCCTGCTGGCCGGTCCAGCCTCCCCCACAGCCCTGCGCCCACCCTGAGTTTCTCTGTGAAGACAGGAAGCTGGCAGGGTTGAGGATTAAGGAACCGGGAGGCCTGGGTTCAAATCCTGCCCCAGGTGTCCCTGGTCCCGTGGCCTCGCGGGTTATTCATACTCTCTGGGCCTCCGTCCTCCCATGGAAAGTGGGGATATCAAGCCTACCTCCTAAGGGTTAAATGAGACAATGCAGGGAAAGCTCCTTGGGCAGGCCCGGACTCAGTAAATGATGAGTATTAGGGTTATTCTCATGCCCCGCCCAGCCCCCCCCCCAGACCCCGTCTCCTGCAAAAGGTGAGGGTGGGGAGGGCAGGGACCAGGAAAGGGCCCTGCCAAGAGCACTGGGGCCCTCTGGACCCTGCCTCTGGAGCTGCCATCTGTCCCCAAGTCCCCCCCAGGCCCTGGGAGTCAGTGTCTCTCATGATCGTCCGTGCCCGGAGCCCAGGCCCCCTTGGGGGGTCTTCGGGAGCCAGTGGGGCCACATGGGCCTCAGGGCCGGGTCTTGTCCTGGAGAGCTGGCCTCTTACTTGCCACCACTGGCCCGGCCGGCGCTCCTCTGCCCGGGGTCGGGGCCAAGCAGGGCGGCGAGGGCACCGTCGGGCAGGGAGCCGCCACGCTTCATCTTCAGGCTGGCTCTCAGGGCAGCGTCTTGGCCAGAGCCCCCCTCGGGGGAGGCCAGCGGATCTGGAAGGACAGCAGGAGGGCGGGCTCACGCAGGGCCTCGGGAGCCCTCAAAGGCCCCCTTTGCCTCGGGTTCGGGTGCCCTGCCAGCGAGGGAAGCCCGGTGCCCAGGGAGGACAGGGCAAGGCCGCAGGAGGCTCCCTGGTCACGCAGGCACCTGTCACTCATGCATTCGCCCGCTCCCCCGGCAACCGGTGCTGACCCGGCCCGGGCTCCCCGCCCTGCCGCAAGGGCCTCCCAGCATGCCAGGGAGAGATGCGGAAAGGCCACCCCCATCGGGGAGCTCAAGGCTCTGCAGAGCAGCGTGGGGCGAGAGGAGGGTGCCTTCCCAGAGGAAGAGACCCTAGAGCAGGTCCTGAAGTGGGAGCTGGTGGTGAGCGGGCGGAGGGACTGGCCTGAGCAAAGGCACGGAGGTGGGGGGCGGGAGGGAGGTCCTGGGAGAACTAGGTGGTGGCTCCAAGTCACTGGGCACCAGGGCATGCTGGGCAAGGGCTTGGGACTTGATGTGCTGGACATCGGTCATGGGCAGTAGGGAGCCACGCAGGGTCTGTGAGCAGGGGAGGCACGGGGTAGGGTCTGCCTGGGGTTTAGGGAAGACAATCTGGCAGCCAAGTGGAGGTATCATCGAGGCAGGCAGACCAGAGGCAGTGGCAGCTGCCCTGAGGGCGGCGGGGGGGCGAGGGGTAGGGAGGCTGGGGCAGAGGGGACTCCCAACTCCACGGCCAGCTGCAGGTCCGGCTGGCTTCCGGCCCTGGTCACAACTCACCGTGGATCCCAATCATGTGTTCCAGGATGAGGACTCTCTCCGCCAGGATCTTCAGGGCCTCCCGCAGCTGCTGCACCCCCTCACCCTGGGGGGTGGGGAGGAAGCAGCCAGGGTCAGGGCCGGCCACAGAGAGGGGCCACGTCATCCCAGCCCTCCCTGCTCCTGACTCCGCCCCTTTGTCCCCATCATCTCAGTACAACAGTCATCCCCTGTTGGATACCCACGCGCCAGGCCTGGGGTTTGAAGTCTTGTTTGCGGACCAGAAAGCTGCAGCACAGAGAGGGTAACCAGGGTCCTGGGGCCACACAGCCTAGCTTCACACCCAAACCCATCCCCCGCACGCCTCGGTTTTTCCTTCTCCCACGGCTGCCTGGCTGCTTCCCCTGGACGGAGCCCTGCTTTCTGGAAAATACCCTGCCAAGGGTAGAGCCCCCTAGCACAGGTGGGGCCATTTCGCTGGTCTCCTGAGAGCTCTCCAGGTGTGGCCACTCCCGCAGGAGAGAGAGAGAAGGGACAGCCACCATCTCCAGGGCGTCGGCATGAGTGCACAGTGATGAGGGGCCCACATTTCTGGGGACCCGGCCCACCCACGAGCAGAGACCTTGTGCACAGAGACCCGTCAAGGAGCTGATTTATTGGAGCGCCTGGGTGGCTCAGTGGGTTAAAGCCTCTGCCTTTGGCTCAGGTCATGATCTCAGGGTCCTGGGATTGAGCCCCACATCGGGCTCTCTGCTCAGCAGGGAGCCTGCTTCCCCCTCTCTCTCTGCCTGCCTCTCTGCCTACTTGTGATCTCTCTCTGCCAAATAAATAAATAAAATCTTAAAAAAAAAAAAAGGAGCTGATTTATTGAGAAGACAGGTGTCAAGGCCACTTGAAAAGGAAAGTGATGGTGAGGGACTCAGGCCCCGTCCTTAAGTCAGTCCCAGAATTGGCCTCTTGCTGGCATCACACAACAGCTCTGTCTTGACATTCACATCGATCTCGTTTAAGTTTAAAACAACACAAAAGGATGGGCCCCCCGGGTGGGGCTCCGAAGGTGAAGCGTCAGACTCTTGATTTCAGACTAGGTCTTGATCTCAGGGTCGTGAGTTCAAGCCCTGAGTCAGGCTCCACGCTAGGCATAGAGCCCACTTTAAAAAAAGCAAAAAAAAAAAAAAAAAAAGCAAAAAGTGTCCTATAGGTTAAGGAGAGAGGTCTTCCCCCCAGGAAAGCAAAGGCCACGAGAAGCCACACTGGGGGCAGTGTCTGAGATGGGGGTCCAGGGCCCCAGCTAAGCTCCATACCCCTGGCCCCGGGATGCACGCTTACAGAAGGCAAAAGGTGAAGTCCTAAGCACCGTTTCTGTCTCCCTTTGCAAGTCTGAATCTCCTGCGAATCTAGGCCCATGCCTTGTACCCACATTTTCCTCTCGCTGCCTCCTGTGCCCACCACAGCTGCTCTGGCTCCAGCCTCCCCACTCCATCCCAGCCCACCTCCCCAGTCACCCCCAGGGTGGCTCATTGGAGACCCCTAGATGCCCACTGTGCCAGCCACTCCCTGAGCTCTGACACACCCAGGGGATTCTTGCTCTCAGCCTGCAAGTTCTCCCCTGCCGACCCCACTGCCCTCACCCTCTTTACCCATCACCCCAGCATCCCTCCTCCTGGAAGACAGCAGGTCCCCACGGCCATGCCCGTACTCCATCTGTGTCTCCTCCCCGCCCCATCGTGCCCCTGC
>CM052890.1:6240064-6276583 GCA_028534135.1 Potos flavus | reverse complement strand
GCAGTCAACAACCGGTGTGTGCGGGGGGGGGGGGGGGGGCCGGGGGCGATGGGGGGAGTGGGGGTGCCTCTCTACCTGCCCCAGCTTCTCGTGCAGACCGTGGGGGCCGGAGGGAGTGAGGGCAGGCTGGGCAGGCAGAGCCTGGGGACAGGGGTGCTGGGGCCCAGAGCTGGACAGCTGCCTCCACGGGCACCCCTGCCCCGGGGTGAGTGGAGCAGGGGAGCGCCCGAGGCCTCAGGCATCCCTGCACGGCCCGGCGTGGGTTGGCTTGGGGGGCTTCTCTCTGCTTCAGGCTTCAAACCCCACAAGCTCGGGTCTCAGCTCGGCCAGGGATCAAGTCCCTGCTTCTCTCCGCTTCCACCTCTAAAACCAAGTAATACCGGCCTCATGATAACCCCCACGTGGTATGCAATGTGACCTTGAGCAAGGTACTTGACTTCTCTGTGCCTCCGTGCTCTCATCTGTAAAAACGGGGTAATACCGCCTACCTCCCGGGAGGATTTGGATTAAATAAATCAATACTGATAATGAGCTCTGATTGGAGCCTGGTGCCTGAAACTAACACTGCTGGGTTTAAATCTTGGTTCCATCATTGCCTTGCTGTGCGACCTTGGGCAAGTTACATAACCTCTCTGAGCCTTAGCTGCCAGTTCTCAAAAAAATGGGGAAAATAAAGTCCTGCCTTGCTGGGTCGCAACTAAGCTTAAACTCACTGTGGATGAAGAGCGCCGCCCCTCCCAGCACACAGTAGGTGCTCAGCAAACCTCCATCCCTCCTCCCAGGCTCTCCGCCCCTAACTTTAGACCTGGGCCCCGAGGAGGTGCCTGCCTCCTTGGCCCTGCAGGCAGCAGTGGAGACTCATAAATTCTTACTTCCAAGGAGAGAAATTCGAGGCCAGCTGTCTGGGCCTCTACTTCTGGAAGGTTCAAAGGAGGGAGGGACTCTGCAGGCCACACAGCATGCTAACTCAGGGGTCTGGGCTCCCCGGAAGAGACCTGAGGACACTCATCCAATCCCCTTCCACTCCCAGTGAGGGGCTCCCCACTTTCCAAGGGCACCCCCTTCCCAGCTCGGGCAGCTGGGATCACAGGCAGGCTGCCCCTTCTCTGGGCAGGGGAGAATCAGGCCATGTTCGGGGTGGCTGTGGCGCTGAGCCCAGGCTGGACCGGGACAGACACCCCCACACACACCGCCCAGGGAAAGGCCCGGCAGCACAGCCTCCCACTTACAGCCGGTCCCGTCACGCCCCGCTCTCCGGCCAGGCCCTGCAGAAAGGCAGACAAAGCAGATGAGGCCTTGCCTGACCCCCTAATACCACCCCACCCCCCGCCGTGCCCCAGGACGGGAGGAGGACGGCGTGGGGGCGATGGGACGGCCCCTCCTGGGCCGCCCTCCACTGGCTCCTCCCTGACCCTTGGCAGGGGCCTCAGTCTTCTCAGCTGAGAAACAGGCCGGTACGGTTCTCACACAGAGCCTGCACAGATGGCAAAGCCCGCAGGCCCCCCCGCACGCAGAGGGAGGGCCCCCCCAGAGGTGAGTGACGGGGTCCCACTCGAGGCCTCCCATCCATGTTGACATCCAGCCGGAAGGCTCCCCAGAGCCCAAACCCATGCGTCCAGCCGCCCCTCCCACTTCTCCACCTGCCCACAGGGGGTCACCCCACTCCACCTACCCCCCACCCCGAGCAGAACCCTGGGTACCCCCAAACCTGCCACACTCTGCGGCCGCCTCCTGGGGGGATGGCTCCCTGTCCTCCCAGCTGCTCCCACACACGCCCGGGAGATAACCTTCCCTTTCCTCTCTCGCCAAATCTGTTCCATCCGCCAGACCGGTTGCACTTTCTAAACACGTCCCTTCCCTTTGCAGCTTCCGGTACCACCGCCTGAATGCAAGTCACCTTCTCTCTCTCCCCTCACGCTTCCTTGGTCTCCCTGGACTCCTTGCCCCACTGCTCCCCTGCCTTCGGTCCCCCACCGCAGCCAAAGCCCCAGCCCGAGGGGCCTCGTAAAGATGGAAATCAGATCATGGGCTCTCCCTCCCTGAGCCTCAGAGTCCCCTTTCCCTGTGACAGAAACCCACACTCCACCCCCCCGCTCAGACCCTGTCCCCACCTCATGTCACACCTCATTTTCCTTCCCTCAGTCTGTCCTGGGCTTTCCTCTGCCCCAGGGCCTTTGCACTTGCTCTTCTGGCTGCCCTGACTGTCCTTTCTTGGCATCTTTGCACAGCTGCTTCTTCTGGTTCCTTAGGTCCCAGCTGAAGTGTCACCTCTACACGTGTGTCATGCCCTGCACCCCTTCCCTCTCCCGCAAGGGCCCCAAGACCCTGATAAGAGACCACCTGACAGGATAAGGCTATCCCAAAGCACCCACCACATTATTGGCGAGGGCGGGAGAAAGCCTGAGAGGGGCCCCACCCCTGCCGTTTGCCGTGTGACTCTGGGCAGGTGACTGAGCTCCTCTGAGGTCCCCTTCCCCATCGCGGCTGGGATAACATAATGACATTATCTCGGAAAGCCGCTGGCGCAAGCAGGTGGGGAAGGATTCTGAATCTCATTGTTCCCGACTCTCCCCGTGGCTGTGGGCTGGGCAGCTGGAGGCATCTGGTGACATCACACAGGTGACTCTTGGGGACGAGGGCGACAGGCTAGGGTGGACATTCTGTAATCTGTGTGTCCTCCATACAGTGACGGGTCTCAGTGAGCTCATCTCTGAGATGGGAAGGGTGCCCGCACCTCCGTGGCATGGGGGCTGGGCAGCACAGGGCTGAAGCTGCTGATGAGACCAGGGTCATGCCCGTCCTTCCCGGGTCCCACCCGAGCCAAGCGGCTGAGGGGCCAGCTGGACCGCCCTTTCCTGCACAACTCAGGCTGGGAAAGAAGACTGGTTCTTCTTTCCCGGGAAGACAAGGCCTCCTCCCCCGCCAGAAATGGGGAAGCCCTTACCTGCGATCCAGGGACACCTGGGGGTCCTGGGGGACCGTGTGGCCCAGGGGGACCTGTGGGCAGAGTCACAGATGGTCACCTGGGGCCAGCCCCCTGCCCGCCCTATCTTGCAACCCGCTCTTCCCCCAGAGCCTCATCCCTGGGGCCGCCCTGCACCCCTGCCCCAGCCTTCCGGTCTCCTGGCAAATCTCTCTCAGGGCTGCCCCTCCTCCGGGCCTGGGTCCCTACCCCTCCAAGGCCACCCTTCTTGCCTGAGTTACTACAACAGCGTCCTGACCATCCACTCCCCACGTGGCCACCCAGAACCATCTTTCAGTGAGGTCCCTCCCGGGGCTCCTGAAGTCCTCAGTCGGGCCCCCTCCACCCTCACGCCCCCGGCTACTCTCCTGGAAAGTTCTTTGGCTTCTGCGCCTCTGCAGGGGCTGTTCCTTCCTCCTGGAGCTTCTCCATCCCCTCCACAGCCCAGCCAATTCTTTCCTACTCGTCTCAGCCTGAGCATCACCTCCTCCAGGAAGCCTTCCAGCACCTACCCCCACCCCTGCTCTAAGCCAGTCCCCTCACCTCCCTGGGGCATTCGCTCAAATGCTACCTTTTGTTTTATTTTATTTTTTTTTAAGATTTTATTTATTTATTTGACAGAGAGAGAGAGATCACAAGCAGGCAGAGAGGCAGGCAGAGAGAGAGGGGGAAGCAGGCTCCACACTGAGCAGAGAGCCCGATGTGGGGCTCGATCCCAGGACCCTGAGATCTACCTTTTAAAAGAGGCCTGCTCCACGTACGGAGGGCTCAGTGACTACGTGAAAGGATGAATGAATGATGGGGGGATGAGACACCCACACACTTGGTGAGCAGGGCTGGCCCCTGCCCCGCACGCCCCTTCCCTCCCCTCCAGTGAGGGTCCCTGGAGGGTGGGGGTCAGGCGAGGCCCAGGATCCAGCCCCTTAGAACTCCAGGGCCATCCCTTGCCCCAGGGCCACTGGTTTCTGCCCAAAGGCCCAGGGTGTGCTGTCTCCCACCTCCCCTACCAGCCCCTGGGGGCAGCCCTGCGCTGACCCCCTGCCTCCCCCTGGACCTGGGCCTCCACGTACCCTGGCACATCCCCCACTCGGGCCCATAAGGGGGCAGCCCCAAGCGGCTTCATGCAGGCAGCAGGCAGAAACATTTGGGGTTCCTGTGTCCAGTCCCCCAAGGGAGCTGCCCCCTAGAAGCAAGAGATCTCACCCAATCCCCAGTATCCTGCCAAGGCCATGGGCCTCCAGCCGGCCCCACAAGGCCCCTTGGCCCAGACCAAGCCCAGAGAGGGTGCCCCATCTAGGCCAGGCTATGCGGCTGGCCTCTGCACTTACCTGGAGGGCCAGGGGGGCCCCGGGGCCCTGGGACGCCAGCCAGCACTGTGTCCACGGAGGCAGAGGCCAGCTGTGAGTCTCCGTCTGCGGGCAGAGCAGTGCCTGTGACCCTGAGCTCCCCCAGGACCGGGTCAGGCACCCCCGACTCCACTGGGCCTCACAGCAGCCCTGGCAAGCACACGCTCTCGCTCCCGCAGAGCCCAGGTCAAAGCCCAGAGGGGTTCACATAATACACAAACCCCTTCCAGAGAATTCCAGCCCCTTCAGAGTCTAGCTCGGCCCTACTCACCTCCCTAGTGCCCCGGGCCAGAACTCTCCTCCCCTTCCCCCCACTCCACTCCACAGGCCCTTTCCTGATGCACCTGACAGGCTCACTCCTGGGAGGCCTCCTCCAGGAAGCCCTCCCTGCCCACCCCTTTGAGCTGCAAGGCCCTGGGCTACCTCTACAGGGCCCATTACTCAGCCTGGGGCAGGGGCGGGGTCTGTTAATGACCCAGTTCCTGCAATTTGGGTCTCTCCAGGGCAAGTCCCCTGTGACTTTGTCCTGCCTGGTCCCCAGAGCCAGACCCAGAGAAGCCGGGCCCAGGAAATGCCTGCGATGGCAGTGGCTACCCCTGCCCTTTCCTTCACACCCGGAAGCCCGGACCACGGTTCCGGGGGCTCACAGCGGGTGGGGCCCTCCTGCGGCATCCCCACTCCTCCCCAAGCGCACACCCGGCCCTCCCTGGGGGACCCCAGGGAGCTGGTAAGGAGGGTCCCATCTGAGCGCTCGGATGGCGGGCGGTGCCCCAGGCATCATGACTGGGGCAGGCTGGAGCCCTGTTCTCTGAGTCTTCGGTGAGTCCACACTTGCTCCGGAAGACTCTGCTCTCATCTGGCTGGGCCCCTGCACCCGCTGAGGGCGGCCCAGGACCCCCATTCTGCTCAAGAACGAGTCCCTCCCTTCCACCAGAGCAACTCCATTGGGGACTTTTAAGTGCCCCCACTCTACAGGTGGGGAAACTGAGGCTCAGACGGGGACAGAAGCACCAGCAGGAGGGCGCTAGGGTTTCTCTGACCCAGACAAAGAGGTCCCCATCCCCCACGGTGCTCGGGATGTCACCCAACCCTGTCACCCGCTTCTTAAATCCCTTCCCTGGTTTCCCAGGGCACTTGACCAGGGCGTACCCCTTTTGCACCCCCCGCACTCTCCAGGCCTCCCTGTTCCTGCCCTCCCCACTGGGTAGGCAGGTGTTTCTGGGTTCAGAAACCCCAGACTGTGGCCCCCGAGGGCTGGAGTCTGTTTTGCTCACGGCTGTATCCCCAGTGACACAAACTGTGTGACGACACATAGTAGGTGCTCAACCAACACTTATCGAGTGGCCTAAGATCAGGAGATTTGTGAGGGGATGTGTTCCCGTCGCTGAGTGGGGAAACTGAGGCCGGCCGCACAGCAGAGTGACCTGTGGGGGGTCAGGACCCCAGGGGTAGGCGCTGGGCACCAAGGCAGGGACAGGCCAGGCTGGGGCCAAGAGCCAGGCTTGGGGCCCAGGGACCCTTCCACCCCATGTGGCAGAGCCCTGCTCCCAGGCCACTGCCCGGCTCCCTAAGGGTCTGTTTCCCCAGGGTCCGTCCCTCGGGGCAGGGGTGGGGGGGGCACTCACCCCCCTTGTCCGTCGGCGGCTGCAGGGAGTAGAGGACGCCCTGGGGGCTGTTCGGAGGGAAGCCCAGGCTGCCTGCTGGGCCAGGGGGGCCGGGGGGGCCGGGGCGCCCCGTCTCTCCAGGAAGCCCACGGGGCCCTGGCGGCCCCAAGAGGCCTGCGGCGGGAGAAAAGGAGCCCCGTGAGGGCCGGGCCTGGCCCTCTGATGGGAAACAGGTCAGCGGTGGCTGCCAGACCAGTCTCCCTGGAGGACTGTCCTGGGATGGGGGATGTGAGTGAACGTGGCTTTCGCTTCTGGCCTGGGGAGCACCGGGGCCACGGGGTGGGAGGTGAGGGAGGCAGGCCGGCCCCCTCCAGGGGGGCGGTAGCCTCAGCTCTGGGATCGGAGCACCGAGGGTGGCAGCCAGCTCGGGCCAGCCCTACACCTGCCGTCGCAGGATCTGTACCTTCCCTGCAGGGCCCGGGAGGAGCTGGGGGCTCTCTGGAGGGTTTAAATGGCTGTGAAGGGTCCCCAGGCCCCAGCCGCCCCCCCCCACGCCTGTGCGCGCCCCCCCCCCAGAGCCTTCTCTTCTTCCTGCAGCCCAGGGTCAGACCAGGCCCTAAAATCTTTGGGATGGGGTGGCAGTGGGGGTGCTGGTGGGAGGAAGTGAGCCCGGAGCCCCCCAGGACGGCAGTCACTGACCTCAGGAAGATCAGGGCTATGGGATGCCTCACCTGCTCAGATAGGGGAGAAACCCCAGCCCCGCCCCCCAGAGGACAAAGTCGGATCTGGGGGGTCCTTACCAGGAGGCCCTGCTGGGCCCTTCTCTCCTGCCTGGCCCCGGTCACCTTTGGAGCCTGGGGGACCTGCAGGCCCTGGCGGTCCCGTCTGCCCCGGGGGCCCTGGGGAGAGAATGAGATGAGCCCTGAGAACACTGAGGGCCGAGCCACCACGGAGGGGTTCCAGGCCTGACCCCCTGGGCCATCTCCCAGGAGCAGAGACCTCATTTCAGTCTACAAACCATTTTTGTACCTATTAACTCCTACAATCTCAAGAGCTACTTGTGTTCCCACTTCACAGGTAGGGAAACTGAGGCTCGGGAAGGTGTGGTCCCTTGCTCAAGGGCCCAGAGCCAGGCTACTGCTGAGTTAGGCCCCTCCCTCCCAGAGTCCTACTGTCTCCCTGCTCAGGGTCGGGAACGGTGCCTGTGGTAAAGAGCTCCCCAATGAGGCCTCCTTGGAGACCCCAAGAAACCCTAAAGCACGCGGGTGCCCAACTCACCTGCTCTCAGAGATTCCAGGGCGCACCCCGGGGGTCACCATTTGTAGGGATTGTGCCCCAGCTGGTGGCCATTTCTTGGAACTGCACTTTGCCTGGCGAGGAGAAAGTGGCCCAGGAGATCCCACTCCCTTCCCAGCCTCCCCTGCAGGGGGTTTGGGTCCTGGGTCTTCCGAGGGCTAGGAAGTCCCCCTTCTCCCCAGTTCCAGAAGAAGGATTTGGAAGAAGGCAGGCTGGGGCAGCTGCCTGGGTGTGAAACCGTGGGAGGTGGGCCAGGGACCCAGAAGGAGATGCTCCCCCCAACCCCTGAGCTCGCTCCTCCTCCCATAGCCTCCAGGCCCCCGTAGAAGATCACAGAGTGTCTGCTCCTCTCAGGACTGGCCACCGAGTGCTCCCACTGCTGGGGGCTGTGCCCTCCCTGCTCTGTTCCCTCTCCCGACTGGACAAGCATAGGCAGAGGAGGTGAGGAGGGGACAGAGTGTGAGCTCAGAGCGGAGTCTGGGCAGGGGTGCTGAAAAGTTGCGGCCTCAACTGTGAGACAGGTGAGGGAGGGAGAGCGTCCCCTGCACAGGGCTCTAGTGGGGCCAAGAATCATCGAGACAATATGCCCCTGGATCACGGGCTGACCCCGGGGGTCATTGCTCCGACCCTTGCTGGAACCCCAAGCATTACAAACTTACTGGAATGATTAGAGAGGATATCTGTGCAGTTGAAGGTGATATAAAAATATTTATTAACAAGCACAGCAGTGAGCCTCACAGCCTGGGAGTTCAGCGAGGACCCCCCAGAAGGTGGTGGGAGGCAGAAAGCTCCCGGTAAAATTGAGCCAGAAGGCTGGGGCTGGGCTGGGGGCCCGAGCACACAGGGTAAGAGGCTGCGGGGCAGGGTGTGAGGACACGTGCCCAGTTGTGGGACGACATGGAAGGGTGAGGCCGTGTAACAGTCTGGATGGGGTCTGCGGGCACAGGGCTCCAGCCAATGGTTTCCACAAGGGGCTGAAACCCCAGCGGCCAGAGCTTCTATGTTTCTAAGAGAAGTTTCTAGAACTCCCGATTTTCTTTCGAAAGCCTGCAGTTTTGAAATGTTAGCTCCGTTTTTCAAAACACCATGTGGGGGTGCTCGATCCCAAGGGCCTCCCAGGCAGGCCTTGCTCACCGGCTGGGCCCGTGGGCCTTCTCCTTCGGGGTCCTGGGTGGGCGAGGGGGATGGCATCTGGGAGGAGGTCCTCGTTCCAGGGCGGGAGGGTGCTCTGGGGGGCCGGCAGGTCATTGCCCGGGCCTGCGGGCTGCTCTGCGGCTTCCAGCAGGAGAACCTGGGCCAGAGAAGGGCAGGGGGTCAGGACCCCGGGCAGGCCAGAGACCCCTGTGCACTGGGATGTGTGCCCCATGAGACTTGCAGCTCCCCAAAGCCAGGTGTGGGTGATCCTCGCTGCCCTCGCTGGAATGTTCCCCCTACCCCTGCCCTCCTCTCATCCCCGTGTCAGGAGAACCCTCGTGGACCCGGGGCTCGAGCAGGTCGCCACAGGGACACCTTCAGACTCCCTGTTCCCTTCTTCTGGGGCGGTCATCACCGTGAGGAGAGCCCTGGGGCCACACACACATACACACACACACACACCCGTCCAGGCTTCCCCCAAAGTAAGGGACCAAAAAGATACCAACGGGCCTGGCTTGGGGCGTGGTTTTTAGGAGGGGCTCTAGGAAAACAGAAGGTGGCCACGCGGGACCAGCGTCTAAAACTGCCCTGTCCTCTCCCCTTGAGAGAAGTGCGGGGTCAAAGCCTGGGAAGATCCAGGGCCTGGGCGGGGGACACTGTCTCCCTAATTCAGGTGAGCCGGAAGTCAGGCCTCAGGGGCCCCAGCAAGTCCCTGTGTTCCCCAAAGAGGTCAGCAGGGGGCGCTGTGCACCAGGGATCTGAGCAAGGTAGCAGGGAGGGCGCTGAGACATGGGTAGGCCCACCTAGGCGGAAAGGGGTCCCTAGGCCAGGTGGACAGGGCCTGGCTTCCTGCTCCGCCCCCCGCGAGCCCCTAGTCTGCCCCAAGGGGAGGAAGGCTGGTGTCTTGGGTCCCTCCAGCTCCTGGGAGCCAGAAGCCCTCATCGGCTACAGTCCCCGACTCCCCGGCCCCACGTCCAGGAGGGCCAGGCCTTGCATTTGGCCTCCCCCAGGCCTCTCCCAGTGCCCCTTGGCCTGCCCAGCGCTCACGCAGGCCCCAGCTGCCTCCCCGAATCCACCTGCCTGCCCCCTTCCCAGAGCAGGGGGTGAGGACTCCATGCAAAGTGAACCCCGCGGAGCCCCTCCAAAACCACCAGCGTCCCCACACTTCAGTGCACCTTTCTGGGCCTGCCCTGGTCCTCCTGGGCCTCAGGTGGCTTTGCTGCAGCCGCCCTGAACCCTCCTGCCCTGAGACTTCCCCCCCAAGCCCCTATCTTCACTCCTGAGCCCCAGAGGATCCTGAGACTCCAGGGACCCTCCCCCCGCCGTCTGTCTGACCCTGTGGACTGCGGGTGTCCCCTCCTGTGTGTGCCCTCAGCCCCCGCACTATCGCCCGTGCACCAGCTCTCAGGGTCTCCATCTGCAGTGGGCGAGTGGGATCCTGCCCCATGAGGCTCCTGCGACCCCCCAGGGCCACTTCTCTGAGCCCCTCCCCCTTCCGGTCCTTACAAGCCCCCCCCCTGCCCCGGAAGGAAGGGTCACCACAGCCACATCACAGGCACAGGTGGGAATAGAGGCCCAGAGACCACAAGTGACTTGTCCGAGGTTACCCAGCAAGTAGGCGCTGGGACCAGGGCCCCATGCAGTGCCCCCAGCCTCCCAGGGCTTCCCCAGCCCCAGGCTTGGCCCAGGTGCTAGTGTCTGGTTCCCGAAGGCTTCCAGCCCTGCCGCCCGCAGAGCCACGGACCCCAAGGAGGGTATGGGATCCCTCGCCTGCAGCCTGTGCCCAGGGATCTGGGCTGCTGGGGGACCCTCCCACCTGCAGAAGGCCCCGGGGACAAGGGGGGGCCGTTCGCTCCCTGGGGCTTCTCATGCCGTGGGCTCTGCACGGGCGTCTCCCACACGCCTGTGCCTCCGCCTGATGGGGACGGCTGCCTGGCGGAGAGGGTGACACAGAGCCTCTCGCCTGCCCGGGGTTCGACCGTTCCCAAAGCGGGTCCCACCGCCATGTCGTCTGAGGCGCTGCCCGGATAAGGGGGTGGGAGCTCAGGCGAGAGTCACCTAGCTGGGGGGTGGCGGTCCCACTGATGTCTGACTCCAAGGGACAGTCACCCGCAGCCCCCATCCCACAGGCCAGGTGCCCTTAGGGTCGGGCTTCCAGGGCAGGAGACAGGGCCCAAGGAGGAGGCAGGGTTGGCAAGGGCTGTGTGTGTGTGTCTGTGTGTCCGTGCGTGTCTGTGAGGGCGTCTGTGTGTCTCCGTATATATGCACGCATGTGCATGTGTGTCTCTGTGTATGTCCATGTGTGTCTATATGTGTGTGTATGTGTGTGTGCGTGTGTGTCTATGTGTTTGTGCATCTGTGTGTGCGTGTCTTTTGTGTTCTGTGTGTGTGTGTGTGTGCGTGTCTTGTGTGTTCTGTGTGTGTGTGTGCATGTCTTGTGTGTTCTGTGTGTGTGTGCCTGTGTTCTCTGTGTGTGTGTTCTGTGTGTGTGTGCGTGTCTTGTGTGTTCTGTGTGTGCGGATGGGTGTGTGTCTGCCGGGAAGACCTGCCTGTCGGGCTTTTCTGGCGGGTGGCCGGGCCTCCGGGCCTACTCTGTGGTCTTGCCATGGGGGTCTCTCAGCCCACGTCCGTGCCCTGTCCCCACCCAGGCCTCTCCGCCACAGGCCACGCTCCCGCCTGCCTCCCACACCGGACGCTCCGTCCAGGGCCAGGTGACTCCGCGGTCCCCGGCCCCAAGAGGCGCCTCAGAGAGGTGAAGGTGCAGCAGCCTCGGCCCCCAGGCCTGTCCTCCGCCGGACGCCTGGGACACAAAGGAGAATGCGGCTTGTCGCCAGTCAGGGCAGAGCCTGCGGCCCCCATGGCACTGGCTTCTTCCCGCAGGTACCCGACACCCTCCACCGGGGCCTTCTCGGGCCCCAGGAGCAATTTCAGGCAACACGTGAGGCAAGGGACATGAGGTGACAGGGGACACAGCCCGGGAGAAGTGTCTCCCACTGAGGGAAGGTAGAGACGGCTGGGCAGCTCTGTCCCAGGCGTGCTCTGCACTATCCCTCAGAGGGACCAGAGGGGACAGAGCCCCCGGTTTCCACGAGGGTGACCCGCCCGTCAGCACCCCTGCGCCTCACACAGCCTTCCCTTCTCTGACTTACTCCCTCCCTCCTCGCCCCATGCTGCCCAGGGCTACCCCCTCATAAATGACTCATCCTTTCTTCAGCCCTTTAGCCTCTGGGGTGCCCCACTGCACCCCGACATAGATGGGGCGAAAGCTGACAGGAGCCAGGAGCTCCTCCTCCATTGTCCGGGCCCCGCTATGTGCCACACAGGGAGGGACAGGAGGAGCCAGAGTTGGGGTCACCTTCTGGGCATCCAGCCCTCTCACCCCGGTCACTGAGACTCGCATCCAGACCAGCCTGCTGTCCGAGACCTCCAGATTTCTTGCTTTCCCAGACCACCCAGAGCCATGGAGACCCCAGCAGCTCCCAAGCCCTGGCACCAGGCTGCTCGGGCCTGCTGGGCTCCCTAGGGCTGGGCTGGTACCCGATGCACAACCCTCGCACACACCCGCCAGCTCCCGGGGCCGGACCCCCCAGGCCGTCTGACCTTGGCCTCCAGCGTGGTTAGCCTCTCACTCATGTCGCTGAGCCGGGTACAGTTCATGCATTCTGAAAGAGAAGGGGGAGAATGGAGTGTAGACCCTGGGGGTGAGAGCAGCCAGCTGCCAGGACAGCCTCTGGACCGGGAGGCGGGGAGCTCTCTGATCAGTTTGCCTGGAAAACTCCTACCCAGCCTTCAGGGCCTTATCCTCAGTGCCCCCTCCTCCAGGCAGCCCGCCTGACCTCTGAGCACCCACAGCACATTATTCAGCAAAATGTCCAAGCCAGCACCCCGGGTGCCCGGTCAGCCTGCGAGTGCCGTGAAGGTGGGGTCTTTGTCTATTTTATTTGCCCACAGATCTCAGTGCCTGGCACAAAGTAGGGGCTCCAAAAAATCTGATAATTGATTAAATAGGTTGTAAAGGGGATGGGCTCCCTGCCTTTGAGAACGTCAGTCTGGGGAGGGAGATGGGCAAATAGGTATAGGCCGGTAAGGGCTACGCTAGGGCTATAAGAATAAGATGTGCAAAAGATCATCATGGGGGACAGCAATGCCAGTTTGGAGTGGGGAAGGTAGTAGTCAGGGAGGACATCCTGGAGGCAGGGGCGTCTAAGGGGAGGCCTGAGGGATGTACCATATGATGGCCCAGTGAGGAAAGAGGGCTGAGGTCTAGAGACAAGCGAGACCAGAGAAGGGTCTGGAATCAGCCTGGCTGAATCAGAGCAGACCCAAGGACCCCCTCCTCCGTGCCCCCCATCCCTAGCCCCCCCCCCACCCCGGACTGGACCAGTGGTCTGGGACCTCACACTGGAGAGCTGGCAGGAGGAGCTCTGCGGCAGCATACTGAGGCCCATGGGCAGCTGTTGGAGGGGCTGAAAGTCAAGGTCAGATGTGCATTTTGAAAAGCTCACTCTGGCAGCAGGGAGTGCAGCGGGTGGGCGTGGGAGGGATGGAAGCTGGAAGGCCGATTAGGAGACTGGTAACGGTGAACCCCCCAGGCCCACATCTCCCTGGGCTATAATTATCTATTTATGTCTGTCTGCCCCAGGGACTGGAGCTGTTTAAAGAGGAAACAGACGGTTCAAAGCTGTGCTCGAGAGCTTTCGTTGCTCCAGAAGTCAAGGGATGCCTAAATCTCTCACTCGGTTCAAAGCCTGACCTTCCAGGAACCTCGTTCTGGGCGAAAGAGACACACCGAAGTATGAGGGTAACTCAGCAGGCCCCAGCTGGTGTGCTGGGGCTGACCGTCGGAGGCCCCGTGGCCGCGGTGAGGCCTGAAGCTCACCAGCGGTGCCCGTACCTGCCCCCCAACACTGGTCTCTCGTCCTTGGAGAGGTCCCCCAACTTCATCTCGGAAAGCAAATCCCCTCATTAATGTCCTAAGCTACAGCGGTGATTGCTCTGTGAGACCCGTGGGGGATGCGCAGGGGCCTTAGGACCAAGGTTCAGGCTGTGTCCCCCCCGGGGGTGCCCGGCCTTGGGGCTTGGGGGGCTGACGTGGGGCTGTCTGCTGCCGGAAGCTTCGCTCGCCCTCCTCTCCCTCCCCGGCTCCCCTGGGCTGGGCCCAGTCCGTGGTTTATAAGCATTTTTTAAGAACAGAACTCTTTTTCCCCCTCAATAAAACCTTGTCCGTAACCCCGATACATAAAACAGATTAGAGGCCGAGGTATAAACACCGAAACTTCCAAACCAATAGAAGAATGTATACAGTTTTGTGACTGGGAAGGGGGAGGATTTCACAAAGGACCAGGGAGGGAGGGGGCGGTTTTCTGCTTAAACGTGGGGGGGGGGTCTATACCCACATGTTTCCTCCTCGCTTCTCCCAGGAAAGGGTGGTGAAGAAAGAGAAGGGGATAAAAACCCACAAAGCAAAGAGAAGGGCAGAGGAGAATTCTCAGCGGATGAGGCCAATAACGCAGCCGGGGGCCCAGTCCCACCTGGAAAGACATCAGAGCCGCCAGGCTCCCCTGAGGCCGGGCCAGCGCCAGGCAGGAGAGGCGAGGGGTCCTCTCTGGGGACAGGGACACGCCTGAGGGGAGAGGCCCACAGGTGCCCACACTGAGGGAAACAGCGGGGTCTCCCAAGGCCCCCCCGTCAACAAACCACAGACCCTGCTTCCCCTTAAAAACAGGTCAGGATTCCCGAGCCTTACGAGAAGGCTTTAGTGGAAACACAGAGATCAAAACAAATGGGGTCCCACCTGTCCACCCACTACCCCAACCCCATCTATCTACCCACCCCTCCACTCGTCGCCCCCCCACCTACTTTACCCCCAACCCCACCCCCGCACCTCCCCTACCACCCTCTCATTCTGAACATTCCTGAGGCGTTTAGGGGAGCCGGACAGAGCATTTCCAGGGTCTGAAGCCACAAACAGGACTCTCTGCAGGGGGGAGATTCTCTGGAGGGAGGGGTGAGCCTTGGGCTCTCACAGGAACCTATTTCTGGAAAGCGTGCTGGGCCTGGGCCCAGTTTGCTCTGGCACCGGGCACCCCGCTTGGCCGGTGAGGTGAGGCTTGACTGGCAGCAGGCACGGTGTAGGGGGGGAGAAGAGGGGTTCCAGTGCCCCAGCCACAGAGAGCCCCAGGAGGCAGCCAGCGGGCAGGGGTGAGGCTGCCAGCTCGGCCTCCCCGTGCCACCTGCCCGGGCAGGCGCTGAGACCAGCCGGGTTTTACGGTTCCCCTGCATTCTGTCATTGACAAGCAATTATGTTATGTTTGTTTAAATTTTTCTAATGATTCGTGGGAGCGATGGGGACAGAGAAATGGCACCAAGGGTGCTGACTGGCACGGAGAGCAGACCAGGCCCTGCCCACTGGCTCCGGGCCTCAGTTTCCCCTCGCTAAGAGGAAGACTCTCACTTCCCGAGATTCGGAGGGTTCCCACAATCCCCGCCCCCCTTCCCTAGCACACACAGGCCCACGAGTGCCCAGGGCCACAGCATTCCTGGTCTCTTGGATGCGGGAAAGTGTGCCTGGAACTCTGCCAATATGTGTGTGTACCAGTGTGGACGGTCCGGGCAAACCGGCGTGGGGGGCATGTGAGAGAGAGGGAGGGACTCGCTGCTCGGTGCCATTAGTAGAAAGAGAACTAAAAGGCCACTAACTCACTGTGAGGCTTGTGAGGAGCTCATCTGACCTCTCTGCCCCTCAGTTTTCTCAGTTGTCAAAGGAGTCTATACTGGATCAGCTCCAAAGGCCTCGGGATGCTGCTCCCTGTGCCCTTGCCCTCCAGCTGTCACCGCTGGCTCTGTCCCCCCATGCAGGAAGGTACACCTGCTAACCCAGCTGCCATCTGCCTTTGGCCAGCATGGCCACTGCGGATGGCTCAATATCCAGACTTCAGGACCCAGCTCCCAAGTGAGGTTGACTCCCCAGGCCTGGGCCCAAAGGGGAGCCTTGCCAACTGCAGAGAAATCGAGAGGCCAAGTGAGACCGCTGCGAGGCTGGGGCCATAAGACCCTGACAGGGGAGAGCCAGGGCACAGAGGTGGTCCTGCCCCCAGACACCCAGCCCCCTCTGGACACCTCGGAGATGGGTCCACAAGCAGGGAGCACGTGCAGGGTGGATGTCCGCAGGGGGCCAAGCTGGAAGAGATCCCTAAAACCCCCCTGGAGACCTTTGACTCCAGCCCAAACTCCTAAGCCCTGTAGGAGAGCTCCAGGGAGGTCAGTGGGCTCAGAAGCTGGGGGACAAGGGGCAGGGCTGGCCAGGTGTGTTTACAGGAGACCACAGAGATGAGGAAGTCCTAAGTGGCCTCAGTTTCCCCAATGTGACAAGAGCTGGGCTGGGCCTAGCACAGATAGGACTGGTACCTTTCTATCTTACTACACATGGGGTCAATCCTGCCCTACCTGAGTTCAGTCTTGAGCCACACATTCTTCTGGTGCCTCCCTCCTCCCCACTGGGGCTTGAAGGCCATGTAGGACCCTCCTCTACTGGTGAGACTTGGGTCATCTCATTCTCTGCTAGAAACTGCTGGGGGAGGGGGGCACTGCTTGCCTTGAATAGGCCTGAGGTTGCTTTTGCCTTCTCACTCACACCATGCCTCCAGCCAGGCCACGCCCTCTCCAGCTAGACCATGCCCTCCAGCCAGGCCACGCCCTCTCCAGCCAGGCCACGCCCTCCAGCCAGGCTACACTCCTCTGGGTAAGTCACAGCCCCTCCAGCTAAAGAGAGAAGGCTTGGATGTACAGTGACTTTGGGACCAGCACCAACTCCTGCAGCAAAGCCCATGAAAAGATGGGTCTGCCTGCCCATGGGGTTCAGCACCCAGTGTCTGATATTAAATATGCATCAAGAGCCTCTAATGCAAAAGACAAAGACCGAAATAACAAACAGGAAAAAAGCAAGCTCAGAAAACAGAAACAATGAGTGGACAGAAAAAGACTTCAAAAAGCCAAAGTAAAACTCCAATATCCTTAGACCGATATGAGAAGATACCACATCCTGAAACAACAGGTTATTTGCAAAGAACCTTCAAAACACAAAAACGCATTTGTAGAAATGGATGAAAAATAGCTGATGTAAAATATTCAGTCAAAGGATTAGAAGATAAGGAAATTTTCTAGGAAGTTGCAAAAAAAGGGGCTGTGACAATTGTAAAGAAGAGATGAGAAAATCAGGGGATCAATCCAGGTCTAACAACTAACTAACTGGAGGTTCCAGAGAAAGAGACCAGAGAAAATGGAGAGGAGTAAAGAAGCGATCGCAAAAGATCACCTAAAACTGACAGATATGAACTTTCAAACTGAAAGAACATAGAAAATGCCAGATGAAAAACAAAACAAAACAAAACTCACACCAAAAAGCACGTTGTCACAAAAGTTCGGAATCCCAGAGAGAAAACCCTAAAAGCTTCCAAGATAAAATGATAAAAGCAAAAAAATGATAAAAGCATTCCAAGATAAAATGAGGCCTCCAGGAAATGTCTGGAATTAGTACGGCACTGAACTTCTGAACAGTAACAGTGGGAGATAGCGGTATTCTTTTGAGGAAGAGGGTGTCTGGCTAAGATTCTATACCCAACTCAACTATCCCTCAAGATTTGAGGGTAAAATGAAGCATTTGTAGACGCGCATGGCCTTAAAACATTGACACACCACATACCTCTTCTCCAAAAGGTGTTGAAGGATGTATTCCACCAAAACAAAGGAGTAAACTAGAGAAAAGAAGACACAACACAGGGATACCCAAAGGCAATCTTGTCTGAGTTTCCAGCCCTGCTGGCCTGCTCTAAGGATTTCAAACCTGCCAGCCCCAGATTTTAAACAATTACGTAAGCCATTTCCTTAATACAGATGATAGATAGATCATAGATCTAAAGAGATATATGTATATGACTATATAGATGCATATACACACACAAGTCCTTCTGGTTCTGTTTCTCTAGAGACCCCTGACTGATTCAAGGTCCGACCTATAAACAGGTCGTAAACAGACCCATCAATGAAGGGAGAATCTTCTAGACTCTTAGGAGTGTTCCATGATTCAGTTCCAGCTGCCTTAGAGATACTTTGTCAGATTTAGCAAATAAAAACACAGTATTTTATCTGTCAACCCTACTTAGTGCTTTGTTCTTTCTACAGACACACCAAGGCCTTCTCTGGGACAGGGACCCAGGGACAAGCGGCCTCACCCTCAAAGGTCTCTGGACATGTAAGCAACCACACTGAGGGGCACTGCCCACTGTGTGGCTTCCTTATGAGAGGGGAAACCCCAGCCAGAGGAGATCAAGGAGGAGACACCTGAGCCCTGACTACTGCTAGGCAAACAACGTTTGCTGAGTTCTTGCTCTGGGTCTGGCCCCAAGCTAAGCCCTCCGCACCCATTCTTTCCATGTAAGCCTCTCACCAAACCTGAGGCAGGCACTAGACTGCTATCCCCGTTTTGCAGATGGGAAAACTGAGGCCCCCGCTTCCTTACCTTTACAAGATTCTGCCAGGCCACGCACGACACCCTGCCCCCATAGACCTAATAGAGATCCCTAGCTTAAGCTCCTGTACTAGGTGGGGATCTGATTCGTCATGAGGGAGATGGGGGTCGGGGGGAGGGAGCAAGCCGGCTGCAGGCTGGAGCTCCAGAGTCTACCAAGGGTCCCCGTGGTGCTCTGGGGCCAGCCCTATGGGGAGCAGAGAGGCTCTGGTAGCACCTGGACCTAGGAAATCACCTTTCCAGTTAACTTCTAGGGAGCCGCTTGCCCAGGGAATCCGACACACTGGGTTTCTCTAAGCCATACACCCCAAAAGGAAGGGTGCAGAGGGCAAGACCAGGCCAAAGGGGGAACCTGCCCTGTGCTTGCCCTGTATTTCCCAACGCATGCCAGAGCAAAGAGCCCCATCAGGGGCCAGGGAGCCCGCTGGTCGGATAGAGCCGTGGCTGCGTGCCAGGCCCAGCCCTGGGGCTCATGGACAGGACAGAGTAATTAAATTCCATCCTTTTGTATATCAGGGATCAAGGAGAAGGCAAGATTTTTCAGAAACTTCTGCCAAGACGTTTATTGAAGAATAATTGAGTTCTTTCTTGGAGAGGGGCAGCCTCACATGGGTGTGTGTCCTCGTGGCGGAAACAGAAATCCCCAAGGGACCGACGGCACTAAGCGTCTCAGAATACAATGGTAGCCATCCCGTTCCCCACGGACACCCGCATTCACAGCCCCTGGGCTGCAGGACTTCCTGGTGATGTTCAGCATCACTCCACGGGCAAAAGGGTCAATGCTGGTAAGTGAAATCGATTCACCAGTGTTTACCAGGCTTAGAGAAAGAAATACCGGGACATATTGCCCTCTTTCTACAAGTGAGAAGGATGAATTCAGGAAGGTTTGGCAACGTGCTCAAGGTCGAATAGCGTGTCAATTAAAGGCTGGAATTAGAACCCAGGGCTTCCCTTCCCATGAGGCCATGGTGGGCTGGCTACGTGGCCTGGCTGGAGCAGCAGCTCTCAATAGATGTCCAGACAGTGCCTGGACCATGGCTAAGCATGGGCAAAGTCTGCGACTTATGCTCATCACTGTGGCCCTAGGGACTTTTCTGACTAGGCTGGCCAAATCTGTCTTCCACACTCTCTACCTCTACATCCAGCCCAGAGTTCAAGGTCAACGGGTCTTGACCTTGAACCATGTGGACCATGGCTGGACCACACCCGAAGTATCTTTCTCCCAACAAAATCTGAAGAAGAATTATTAGAATTATGAAGTTATTTTAGCAAGCTCGCTGGAATACAAAGACAGTTCCTAAAAATCAACCTTATTTCTATATACTGGCAATAAGCAAATAGAAAATGAAATTTTATAATGATACCCTTCACAAAAGCATCATAAAGTTATCAAATTACCTAGGAATAAATCTACTGAAAACTACAACACATCATTGAGAGAAATTAAAGAAGAACTAAATAAATGGGAAGATATACTATGTTCATGGATTGGAAGACCCAATATTATAAAGATGCTCATTCTCCCCAGTTAATCTATAAAGCCAATGCAATCCCATGCAAAATGCCAGAAGGCTGTGTGTGTGTGTTTGTTGTACACATGTGTGTATGGAAATTGGCAGATGGATTCTGAAATGTATATGAAAACACAAAAGTCCAAGAATAACCAGGGCAATCTGGAAGAAAGAGAACAAAAGGTGAAGACTTACACTTCTTTAAATTGAGATCTTTAAAACTGAGACCCATTTTAAAACTACAGTAATTAAGACATTGTAGAATTAGTGCAAAGACAGACAAACAGACTCATAGTCACTTTGTTTATGAAAAAAGCACCAATGCAGTACCACAGAGAAATCCACCAATCGGACCTTCTTCACCAACCTTCTCGTTGCCCTGAGGACAAACCCTGCACAGCCTTTGCTGGGCTTGTTATCTCATCTAGAAGTGGCTCCCACCCTACCCCATTGATCAGCTAATTCCTACTTAAGCACCGCCTCCTCCAGGAAGCCTTCCTTGACCATGCTACAGAGAAAGGGTAGCCTTTTCAATAAGCACTGCTGGGTCCATTGGCTATCCAAATGGAAAAGAAAAATAAAAGAACCAGATCCCCCAGGGGTGCCTGAGTGTTTCAGTCGGTTAAGTGCCTGACTCTTGATTTCGGCTCAGGTCATGATCGTAGGGTCATGAGATAGAGCCCTGTGCTGGGCTCCATGTTGATGGTGGAACCCACGTAAGAGTCTCTCTGCCTCCCTCTGCCCTTCCCCCTGGCCACGCACACGTGCACTCTCTCTTTCTCTAAAATAGTAAATAATTAAGTATTTTTTAAAAACCCCACACCACACATGAAAGTGGATTTCAGATGTATTGTAGACCCAAATGCAAAAGGTAAAACACAGCTTTTAAAAGAAACCAGAGGCAACGACCTTCGTGCCCACGTTTCTTGAACAGGACACAAAAAGCAGTAACATTCAAGAAGACTTTGCCAAAGTGCACGGCATTACAATTAAGAATTTATTTTCATGCCTCTGCCTTCGGCTCAGGTCATGATCCCAGGGTCCTGGGATCGAGCCCCGCGTCGGGCTCTCTGCTCAGCGGGGAGCCTGCTTCCCCCTCTCTCTCTGCCTGCCTCTCTGCCTACTTGTGATCTCTCTCTGTCAAATAAATAATAAATAAAATCTTAAAAAAAAAATTTATTTTCATCACGGGGGAATGAACACACTTATGACCGAGTAGAAGAGGATTCTCAGAATACATGTATCCACAAAATAAGCTATCCAAATGGCCAATAATGATACACAGAAGGGCTCAACTCATTCGCCACAGCAGAAAATGCAAACAAACCACAGCGTGGCACTCCCACACACCCGCCGGAATGGCTAAAATTAAAAAGACTAACGATGAGGGGCACCTGGGTGGCTCAGACGGTTAAGCATCTGCTTTGGCTCAGGTCATGATCTCCAGGTTCTGGGATAGAGCCCCATATCCGGCTCCCAGCTCAGCAGGGAGTCTGCTTCTCCCTCTCCCTCTGCCTCTCCCCATGCTTATGCTCTCTCTCTCAAATGAATAAATAAAATCTTTAAAAAAAAAAGACTAATAACGCCAAGTATGACAGAGCATGGGAATCACTGGAATTCTCAGACAGTGTCACTGGAGTGTCCATGATCTAACCTCCTGAAAAAACCATTTGGCAGTTTCTCATAAGGCTGAGTAGAAGCAAATCCATCCCCAGACACGTATCCAACAAAATGAATAAATACTTTCACCAAAAGACATGTGCGAGAATGTTCCCTACGGCGTCGCTCATAATGACCCCAAATTATAAATAACCCAAATTCCACTAGCGGACGCCTGGATCCACTGAATAGTCCCAAAGCCAAGCGCTACGCTGGACTAAGTGAGCACACCACGTGCAGCCACGGGGGTGGGGGCGGGGGGGGAGCCTCACAAAGCTAAGGCCAGGTGAAAGATGGCGACCCCAAAGGGCACACAGTGGGGGATTCCGTTGATCTCGAGGTTCGAACACAGGCAAACAGGCCTGCGCATGGGCATTCGGGTCAGCAGTTCCCCTGGGGAGGACAGTTAAGGGAAGAGGCAGCTGGAGGGCCTCTAGGATGATGAAAATGTTCTCTATCTTGATGTGGGTGCTGGGGCCCAGGTAGGGTCAGTTTGTGAAAAACATGTCAAGTTGTTCGGCTCATTCTAATCCACCAATCGGACCTTCTTCACCAACCTTCTTGTTGCCCTGAGGACAAACCCTGCGCAGCCTTTGCCGATCTTGTTATCTCATCTAGAAGTGGCTCCCACCCTACCCCATTGATCAGCTAATTCCTACTTAAGCACTGCCTCCTCCAGGAAGCCTTCCTTGACCACTCCAGGCAAACTTTCGGCACCTGCCTTCCCACAAATTGCCATGAGCCCTGGGCTGAGGGTACCACGGCACTTCCTCTCTAAAACATTAGGGCCTTTGACTCCTGTGAGGAAACAGCAGGAATTAAACGCATTTCTTTAAGAAACACGATCCCTCCTAAAAATCACTTATGTCCCTTTGCTATACAGGGCTGACATATTCTCTTTGTTCTTCTCCCCCGGAGGCCCCGCCAAGAAGATACCCAAGCTGGCAGTGGTATGGGGTGGGGGCTGCTGGGGCCGGGGGGCTGGTAACTGGGGGGCTGGCTCAGGGCAGCATCGGCGGCTTGGAGAGGGTCAGGGCACTGCCGCTGGGTAGGGGGTGAGGGAAGGGGCACAAGGGGAGGCCAATGCACGAGTTCCCCACCCAAATGCAGACACATAAGAACATGCATGGGAGTGTGTGTGTGTCTGTGCACGCGCATGTGTGTACACTCAGGTCCAAGCGTGGGGAAGCCTATGGGGGAGTGTCTCTGGGCACGCACGCTTGTGTGCACGTTGTATGTGTCTCTGTCTGGTCCTATTCTTGACACACGGATGGAAGCCTGGAAACATTCTCCATGTACACAGAGCCCTGTCTGTGGTTTGCAAAGCTCTCTGACACCCTCGGCCTCACTTGGACCCACCATCCATGGTCCCAACCTACAGCTGTGCAAACGGCAGCTCAGAGAGGGGAGGGCACTTTCCCAGGTCACACAGAGCTGTGACAAAAACCCCAGTGTCAGGGGCGCCTGGGGGGCTCCGTCAGTTAAGCAGCTGATTCTTGATCTCAGCTCAGGTCATGATCTCAGGGTTATGAGATCGAGCCCCGCATCGGGCTCTGCACTCAGCGTAGAGTCGGCTACTTAAGATTGTCTCTCTCCCTCTGCCTCTGCCCCTCCCTCTCTCTCTCTCTCTCAAAAAAAACAAAAACAAAAAAAAACAACCAGTGTCATCAGTGGAAGGGCAGCCCCCCATCCTCCCCCACACACACCCATCTCCCTCACAGCAACTCCAGCAAAAGGAACCCAAAGGAGCAGCAAGAGGGCCTGTGTTCGTGGCCCACCAGCTACCCCGGCCAGGGGCCAGTCCCCGCTCTGCCAGCAGGTGCCCCGTACGGACCTGAAGTGGGGCAAGCTCTGTGTCCTCAGGCAGGGCACAGCCCCTCTCTGGGCCCGCACGTACGGTGGCTCAGACGCAGGGACGTTCTCCGAGTCAGGAACCGTCGCTGGAGCCGGAAGGAGTGCCAGCCGGGTACCAGTTTGCCCCTTCTCTCTCCCGTGGGCGAAGGAGCCAGGCCTTGCTTCCTGCGGGCAGAGGGACCCCGTCAGGGCTCTTCTTCAGGGAAATGTGATCTCGTGTGCTGGAGAGGCTGCCTGACCTCCGGGTGAGATTCCGCAATCCCGAGTTCCAGGTGAGGAGTGGGGAGGGGCCTGGTTCCATCTCGGCTCAGCTGCTCCCCATTAGGGGGGGCCCTCGGCTTCCCTCCCCGATAAACTGAAGCAAGACTCCCTGTCCAGACCTTTGTCCCTGGCCTTTGGAGAGAGGTCTCCAGAGACTGAGAGGAGACGAAGCAGCCCCAGGCCCCACAGGCAGGGGCAGGAACCAGATCGGAGATGCTCCAAAGCCCGGGTGCCCTTTCTTTCAAGATGTCCAGCTCCTGATTGCTTTGGCCGCCTTGAGACCCTCACCAGCAAAGCAGTCTCACCCGTGAGAGCGCCCAAGGACGGGGCGCGGGCTCTGCTGCCTGGACCCTGAGGCCCCCGGAGGCCGCACAACCTCACTGTGGCTGCGTCACCTGCCGGACAGGTTCCCTAGAGGTCGGGATACCTCACCTCTCTGGGCAGGTGCCTTGGAGTTGATGGCAGCTTCGTTTGATTCATCGGTGGCTTTCCTTCAGACAAGTGTGGCTGGGGGAGGTCCGTCCCCGGAAATCAATGACGTGGGTGTGGCAGGGGCGGAATCCCGCAGGATCAGGTTCTTGTGGGCCCTCGGGTGGGGATGGGGTGGGGTCCCCGAAGCTGGGGAGACTTGGATGAAGGCAGCTGTGTACAGTTCGCTCAGTGGAGGGACTTCGGGTCATCCAGGAACGTCCCCGGGGACACACTGGGGATTTCATCACAACAGAAAGAAGGGATCTGGGTCCTCGCTGGGTCGGTTCCATGCTTTGGGGTCAGTGACTCAGCTGCCTCTCTGGGGGGGATTCTGAGCTCCGTGTTGTTAATCCGAAGTTATTGTTTGAAGAGTCTGCCTCTTTCTTCCTCCTCCAGAAACAGATCATAAATAGCTCCAGGGTCCCAGAGAGCTGGCAGGCAACACCGCCTGGGCCTGGAAGATGATGCCCAGCACAGCCGGGGGAGATGAGCTCGGTGACTGCTGAGCCATTTGGACACGTGGAGTCGGTTCTGCCATCGCTGTGTGTCACAGGGAAAGAATCCTTTTTAATGGGGCTCCAAGCCCAAGGTCAAGGTTCAAGGACCATAACGCAAAGCTGGCTGACAGAGGGGCCTCCGGACCATGAGAGGGAGTCTCTTTGGTCACTGGGGCTTTCAGAGGGGAATGACAGCAGAGTTTTACGAGCCGAAGGCCAAGTCACTGGTCTGTCCCCAGGTGCTGGGACTGGATGGGGCAGCGCATCGGGGAGGAGCCCCCAGTCGGAGAAAGGAGACACGGGGAGCGACACTTGAGCAGATCCCTCCCCTCTCGGGGTCCCTCCTCCTCCAAAGGCAAGGCGAAGGCCCAAGGTGGCTTAGCTTTCATTCAGAGTTCAGCTGGGCTCCAGGAAAGGCCTTGGTATCCTCACCGCGCTATCCGCCTCGTGATGGCTATTTCGGGGAGCCGGGAGGGGAGCACGGGGCTCTTCCCATGGCTTCCTGAGGCCAACTCCCAGGCTGGAGGGACCACAGGCCTGACCCCATGTTGGAGGAGGGCTCTAAGCAGTTTTCAAATATTTTTTAGAAAGAAGATGTCTTTTTCCTACCCACACAATTGTTTCTGGGACCCTGACAGATAGGGAAGAGGCTCTGCAAGGGATGGGAGCACGGAATCCGCTAGCCCCTGCCCCTGGGCTCGAGGCGGGCAAGAGGGGAACAGGTCTTGGTGCTCCGACTCCTGGTTCTCAGATACCCAAGGGCGGCTCATGTGATGAGCTGGTCCCATGTCCAGCGGGGGTATATGCCACGTGCTTCGTGGGGCTGACATACTTCTGCGCCTGGACTGGCCCCTCCCCATCCGCCCATCCCTCTGGGGCCCCCATCCACTGGCCAGCTCCCACCTTCACCCTTCCTGGCCCGGAGTAGGTCTGGCAGGAACCTTGGCCCACCAGGCCTCCGGATGCCACATGGGGAGGAGGCCAGGAAGGCAGAGTTGGTAGATGACAAGGCTCCTGGCTCTCAGGGTCAAACCTGGACCGCCTGTCCCAGCAGGAGGAGGTGGCCTTGGCAACTACAAGACCACTAGATGAGGCTCTTCCCCCGCCCCCAAGCCTAGACCTTCACTGAAGATGCATCAGTTGGCTGCATTTTCCGGCCTGGAGGATCACTTGGATAGGATCTGGTTCTTTCTTAGAGACACTTTCCCTCCCCCACGACTGTCCCACATTTGAAGGATACGCGGGCATTTGTGCCCCCAACAGGCTGTGTGACCTTGGGGAAGTTCCTTAACCCTCTGAACTTGAGTTACTTTGCTCAGAAGAGAAGGAAAATCAAGGCTACCTCCTAGGGCCCTGCACCAGTTAAAGGAAACGCAGAATTAGCACTCATGTACTCCTATTAGAAAGCAAATCTCCCATGCAGCTATAAAGACCAAAGAATCTTAGCTCTTTCTTTAAACAGATTAGAACACATATATGGGGTGGTAAGTGGCTCGTGGCCACTGTCACACATTCAGCGTGGTGGACACCCCAGAGCTACCACCCAGTTCTGGGTACGCATCTAAGGACCTTTGACTTTCCCAGGGTGGGCACGTCATTCACCCTCCTTAGTCATTTACACCATAGTAAGAATGAGTCCATACATGACCACTGGAAGCACAACGCTTTACAAAGCACTCTCCCATTCCTCTCTCTTGCCAGCAGAGCCTAAGAAGAAAATAACCCTGTCCCCACAATTAAGAGGAAGGGGCAAGAGACTGTCCAGCCCAGAAAGACAAAAAGTGGTCTGGGATCCAGAAACGCCGATCCACCTCAGTCAGCAGCTCCCTCTGGGCACAGATTGAAGGAAGGAGACAAGGAGCCCTCCACTTGTGCACAGAGTGCAGCTACTGAATCGGGGCTCCTGTGGGCCACGTCTTCAAGCCCCCAGACATGGGGCTGTGGGAGCAAGGGAAGCTTCTGCTCCATCAGCAGGGCTGGCGTCACCCTGGTCCTACCCCAGGCTTCTGGGAGCCCAGCTGGCCTCACCAGGTGGTAGGTGGGAGAAGGCTCGGGCCAGAAGCAAAGTCGTTGCGGGGAGGTAGGGAAGACAGCCAAAGGCTGGCCTCAGTGTCTGGTGCCTTCTCCCTGCTCTCGCAGCTGGACTGGAGTGGGGGGAGGGTAGAGAGCCCTGCCCTCCTGCCTTCAGCCTCTCTGAGCTTCAGGGATATGGTGGTGGGGAGCTGGGGGTGCAGATTCTCTCGGGAGAGGGGGTCTGTCCAAGGACGAGGGAGGGGAGGTCTGATCCAGTTACCCCCGGCCCCCTTCTCCCTATCCTGCCCCCCCCACCGCTCCCCACTCTGCAGATCAGACCCAGGCCTGGAAGCAGGGGGCCTGACACCAGCAGATTCCAAGGAAGCAATCTCAGCAGACCCCAAGGGCCTGGGGTGCGGTGGCCAGGGCCTGGGGGAGGGCCCAAACTGCTCACTGTCCCAGCCACAGCCGAGTCCCGAAGAACAATAAGGAGTCAGGAATGAGCTTCCCTAACGTGTGTGGGGGCCTCCGGCCCTCTGCCTCCTGCAACAGCCCCTCAGCATCCCCCACACCGTGCCCTGGAGCCCCGGAGGCGGCCATCCAAGACTACAAAAGTCTGCCAATCTGGTGGGTGTGAAATGCTCTCTCATTGTGGTTTGAATTTGCATTTTCCACATCGCTAATGAGGCTGAACATCTTTTCCTAGGGTTTTGAGCAAACTTTTCTCCTCTAGACCCTGAAACGCCCGTTCACGTTCTCGACCCATTTTTTTCCCCATCGGATCCTTCTGTCTCTTTCATACGGAGTCACAGGAGTTCTTCCTGTGTTTCTGATACCAACCCGTCGTCGCATTTCACACACAGCAAAGCCCTGCTCCCCATCCCTGGCCTGCGGTTTTCGCTTTGGTGACAGCTGCCTTTTGTCACACAGAAGTTCGCGACTCTCCCCGCCTTTTATTCTTTTCACTCCCAGTTTTGCAGTGAAGTCTCATGACTGCCTCTGAATCCCACTCACAACTTTGAAAGGGACACTTCTTGGGACTCGGGCTGGTGTGATGTTGGCTCGCGCGACCGGCAGCCGGGATCTGTGTGACCCAGAGGTCCCTTCCCTGCCTGGCTCGTCAGCCCTCTGCAGCACGAAGAGATGCCGAACTGTATCTTTTAAGCTGTTAACGAGCTAAATTCCACCAGTCGATTTGCTAAACTCTGCTTGGTCGTGAGCTGTTACTTGTTTCCCCACTGTTGGATTTGAATAGTTAATCTATAATTAACTCTATAATAGTTAATTTATTCTGGAGGTTTCCACGTTGAGTCCCTTGGAGCTTGGTGACCACAGGGGTAGGGTAAGTTTCAGTCCTGAGCCTGTGGGAGGCAGAGGCCTGAGACTTTGATTTCTTGGGCTTATTTCTCTCCATCCAGAGTCCAGACAGACGAGCTTCCTTGCTGCCCCCCACCGTCCTCCCCCGCCGGGAGCCACGGTGGACTCTTCCTGTCTCCTCTTTCACTAAGCCCCAGATCCAAGTGTCTGGGGGTACAGGAGGCCCCAGCACCCCCACCCCCCTCGTTCTGACTCCGACGTAAACCTCGGTCTCAGATTCCTGAGACCCTTGTCCCCACCCACTGCACCTGCCATGGGTGACCCAGCGTCAGCAGAACTGTCTGCTTCCTGAGGTGACCTGAGCCCCTGGAGCTTGAGGGGGCCCCGGTGCCTGGACAGGTCCCCACTCTTGGTCCCTGCCCTGGAGGGGCGTGGAGAGAGCTCAGCACGTTCCAGGCCAAGGTAGCTAGGACACGGGGCCTCTGACTCGTCATGCCGGGCCCTGCAAGCCTGCTAAGGTGCCTGGTATTTATCCTCAGGGTGGCAGAAGCTAGTGAACAATTTTAAGAAGGGAATGAGAAGCCAAAGAGTCTTTGCCACAAAGCTCATGATTCTAGAACCTTCCCTTGCAGGGGCTCCTTCAAGTCCGTGAGAGAAGTTCAGGCAAGTGTTCACCTGCTTGCAGGTTTTAGAAATGAGAAGTAGTCCACGTTTTGTTTTTAATTTAAAAGGCTTTCAAGCTGGATAAGCATCAGAGCCCGTGAACCTGGATGTGCCCCAAGATAATGAGGTCAGACTCCGTGGTTAGACGGTGCTCCCGGCATAGGATATACTGCACCAAGAGTGAACCTCGGTGTAAACCATGAACTTGGGCTGATTACGTGTCAGCGTAGGTTCACCGACCGAGTGTCAGGCACCACTCATGTGGGGGTGTGGACAATGGGGGGGGCTCTGGGGGTGTGGGGACAAGGGGCATCCAGGCACTCCATACTGCCCATTCAGTTTTGCTCTGAACCTAAAACCACTCTAAAAAATAAAGCCTTGGGGCACCAGGGTAGCTCAGTGTTAAAGCGTCTGCCTTCGGCTCAGGGCATGACCCCAGGGTCCTGGGATCGAGCCCCGCATCAGGCTCCCTGACCAGCAAGGAGCCTGCCTCTCCCTCTCCCACTCCCGCTCCCCCTGCTTGCGTTCCCTCTCTCAATGGCTCTCTCTCTGTCAAATAAATAAATAAAGTCTTTAAAAAGAAATAAATAATAAAGTCTTTAAAAAAACCACTGCAGCTGGAAGGTGCTTGCGGCTGAGTATAGGAGGCAGACGGGGTCCATTTTCACAGAGGACTACTTTGCCCATTTCTTTGGGACACATAGTAGGCTCTTGGCACACACTGCGTGTCCTGACAAACCTTGCCGATGAAGGGAGAAGTGCCCCTTCCCTTGGGGGCAACCTTTCCCAGCCCTGCACTTCGGTGGGTACCAAATGCCAAGGACATTCCCCATGGAGAAGAAGGTTCCCACTGCGGCTGACGACCTGACCCCGCGGGACGGCGCTGCCGCAGGGAGCTGGTCACACAGCCGGGCCTCGGGAGACCAGTGGCGTCTAATACGCAGTCTGACATCACCTGGCCGCGGTTCCCAGAGACTAAAATTAGACAGAGGAAATTTAGGCTGTGGCTTCGGATTTCCAAAAATAACAGGGGTGAGGGCCAGAAAACGGATCATAAAAGAATTTTTGTGACTCGGTCCCAGCTAGGGGAAACAGACATGAGTTCCACGGATGGGAAGAGGTAGAGAAATCTTTTCTTCCTTCCCCATAAAGGGCGACCCAAGTTCCCTGTGTTAGCATGCTCCCACTGGTGGAGGGGGAGGGGAGGTTCCTGGGTTAGCCCCATTTCACCGCCAGACCAGAGAGATGCCAGGCCTTGTCCAAGGTCAGCCGGAAGCTGGCTGAGCTCCACTCGGAGCCCATCTCCTCAGCACCCTGCTCTAATCTCCAACGGCATTTGGTTTCTTCTTTATGAGGTCTGCGGGGGTCCAAAGGGGTCCGCTGCTGTGTCCGAATTAAATGTGTGCATCCCCAAGGCCAAGCTGAGAAATCTCTGGGCCATTCTGGTGGGCGGGCAAATGCCTGAGACTTTGAAAAGCGACCCCTACCTCATGTGAAATGGGGCCCCGTGAGTTTAGGGGATCCCTCCTCATTTTATCACCTGATCCGAAAGACTCTAGATGTAGCCTCCTTCATGAGAGCTCAAGGAGCCCCCAAAAGGTTCTCACAGTCTCTGACCCCTTGGAAGCTGCCTGCACAGTTATCAGCGCCTGGGCAAGTTGGAGGAGAAACTGTCTCTGAAACTTCGGCCAGTTCTCAGAGTAGGAGACGCTGCGACACTGTGTTGCTACAGGTGGAAAGCAGGAGGGCGGGGGGAGGAAGAGAGCAGGGCAGAAGACGCAAGCGAAGCCAAGGGTAAGTGAAGGTAGGAAAAACGGAACTGGGCACACCAGCACAAGCATCAACCATCAGATACAAACGGGGCTTGAGGTTTTCTAGAAGATGAAGCAAAGAGTCACATCTCTAGGATGGAAACCACCAGCTGCTGGAGAAAATTGAACTTGCAGTGTTGCAAAGATGTGAGGAGTTCCCCAACCCTTCCCAGCAGAGAGCCACATCAGCCCTAAGGAACCTGGGACACCCAGGGCCTCCCCGGGAGGGCTTGGGCAAGGCTGGGCGGTTACCTGTCCCGCGAGCCAGTCTACTGCCCTCACCTGGCTATGGTAAGAATTACAGGAGCCAGGTAGCATGAACCCCACCACACCCACGCTGAGTTGGACCCAGAGTCAGCAGGAGCTCTATACGGCCGGGAGTTTTCTTCCTTGATAAGAAAGGGAAAGGACAGGTTACCGTCAAGCATTGTCGAGAGGAAGGGAGGCGTGGGGTGGGCATCTGCTAGGGCTTGAATTTTCGGGCATCTTTAGGACTGCAGTAATCCCAGGGCACCCCCCCCAGGCCCCCCACCCACCCCCCCAACCCTCCGCCCAACAGAATTGTAATCCTCGCAACACAGCAGAGACTTGGGCCCAATTGGGGGATTTCATTTCCAACTTACTGGGCAAATTGTTTTCGAGCTGCAGAGTAAATCAACCAGAAGGTGTACGGGAAGACGAGCAGTACCCCGCCCCTCGCCGCCCCGGCCCGAGGACTGCAGGTTGAAAGCCTAGCTCCCACAGAAGGGCTGTGGGGAAAACGAGCTGCAGGAGCCCGTGTCAACCCTCAAGGTTTCCCGTCGCTAACCCAAAGAGAAAGGGAAGGATCGCCGGAAGAAGGGGGTGGGGAGAGACAATCCCCGACAGGAAAAGCCAACTCAGAGCTGGCCCACGCATGGCAATTACAACTCAGAACATGGAGCCTCTGAGACGCCCATGGGGTCTCACTCAGGGACTTGAGTTCAAAAAAAAAAAAGAGTTGAAAACAGCCCAAGCGTCTTGGTCTGAAATGGGGCCACTTACAGTTTGATATGTAAATCCCTCATTCCCAGGCTTCCATCCCCTTTCTTCTTCTTCTTTTAAGGTTTTATTTATTTATTTATTTATTTATTTATCTGAGAGAAAGAGAGAGAGAGCGCGTGTGCACGCACGAGTGGGGGGAGGAGCAGAGGGAGGGGGAGAAGCAGACGTCACACTGACCCCAGAGCTCAATGCGGGGCTCGATCTCACGAACCTAAGATCAATGACCTGAGCCGAAATCGATGTGTAACCAACCAAGCCACCCAGGCGCCCCCATCTCTTTTCAAAAAAGGTAACTGCCAACCTCGCTAGGGAATTCCTGCCCCCCTGCCCCCAGGCACTGCTTCTCTTTGGGGCTGATGGATAGCCTTTCTCACCAACTGTCTGCACGCAAGCCTGAGGCAGATGGGATACTAGCAGGATGAAGCTGAGGCTCAGAGAGGTTAGCGACGCCCCCAGGGCCACACAGCAGGCTACAGAGCTGGGAATTGAAAGCAGGCTTCCGATCTGATCCTCGGGCTGGTGTGATGATCAATGCCCATTTCACTTCTTTCCCCCCAAGTACACCCCCACAGCTCCCAGCGGAATGGCCGTGACACCGAGCCAAGACTCAGAGGGCAAAGCCCTGAGAACCACCCTCCCCACTGCACCTGCTTTGTGGCTCTGGGCTTCAGGTTCTGACTCGCCCGCCCAGCGCCGTCACATTCCCCAGTCCTAGGCCTTCAGGGCAGGGGTCAGCAGCCCTCAGACCAGCATGCTTCCCCACCTTTCCCCGCAATCAGGCCAAGCTAGAATCCTGGATTCACCCCCTACGGACCCCAGCAAGTTTCTTAACCCTGAGTCCTCAGTGTCCTCTTCTCTAAAATGGAAATATGAATAAAATTGATGTTCTTGTGAGGGTTTAACAGAGGAGCCCCATGAGGAGCTCACTGTAGTGGTCAATTCATGCGAGTTGTTAATATCCACTTTCTCCCCCTTAGCTCCTTTTGTAAAAGGGTTAACCTTCCAAATAAAGAACATTTACTAAGGGATATTTAATTTATTTTACCATTTTGAACTGAGATCCCATTTAATGGCTACTGGGCTTAAAATCAGGATTAAATAGCAAAATGCTCAAAACGTGTCAAGGTGAATTTCAGGACAAGCTTTGGGAAGTTCAAGGGCCTGAAGATTCAGACCCAAATCCAGCCTCATTCCTGCTGGCAGGGAGCCCAGGGACATCTAGGGACTAGGACAGCTTTTGTTAGAGCCATGTCTGAGGGTCACCCAGGGACTGGGGAGTCTGGAGGTATGACGAGATGTCGACCAATCAAAGAGGCAGAATGGGGCGAGAGAGAGACATTTCTCTGCAGGGAGAATGCACGCCAAAGGACAGAAGTGAGAAAGAATAATAAGAGAAGAAATATACTAATATAGTATTTCTGTGTGTTGAGCCCTATTTTAAACCTATTACAATATTCACTCATTAAATCCTCACAACCACCCAGTGAGGGTCTTACTATTACGCCCAATTTACAGATGAGGAAACGGATTGAATGCATCTCCCCAAGTCCACATTCTTAACCGCCATGGCTCAAACAGCTCGATATCACTGGAGGGTAAGATCTGAGTGGGGATAAGGGTTGGGAGACATGAGGGCTCCCGGGATTTCGCATGCCCCGAGATGTCTGGACTCAGGATACTGCACACGCACAACCCTAGGGGGCGCCATCACCACCCAGACCTCATAGAGCCGTAGGTTTATTACACCCGTTTTCCAGCAGATGGCAGTCAAGAGCCTTGAGGAAGGGGCACCGCTTCCTCCCCCGCACAAAGACACAGAACACACACTAGTGGGATGCTGTTTGGCTTATATCCAGAAGGGTCTGAACAGCGAAGGGAATGTTTAGTTTCCATTTTGGACGGGAGGCGGCTGGGGTGGTCCAGGTGATTGGTGAGCGAGGTCTAAACTAAGAAACGGGCACGGGCCAGAGAGGAGGGGATGGGTTCAAGGGCCATGGAGACAGAAGTACCCACAGGACTTGGGGATCCCCAGAAGTGGGGCGGCAGGGGAGAGGACAGCACTGGGTCTTTGAGGTTTCTGGCTTCGACAGCTGATAGAGCGCGGCCCATCACTGAGCAAGAAGAGTCAGCAGGGTTCTAGAGGGTGGTGATAAGTCAGTTTGGATTTGCAGGGGGTGAGGGGAGAGTGGGGATCTAAGAAGCATGGCCCGAAGGTGGCTGGTCATACAGGGGTGCATCTCGGCGCGTGACCCATCAACCCGGGATGCCAGCACTCTCGCTGGGAACCCTATAATGGTCCTATCATGGTCCAGGTCTCGTCCCGCAGAGCTATCGCGAGAAACCCGGGAGGGCGTGGGATCTTCTTGTGGTTTCGGAGCAAGTCAGGGGAAGGCAGGAAGCCCTTCCATCCCAGCACCGTGGGACTCTGAGTCACCGCCCCCCTCTTGTGCGAAAATGATCCTTAAATATACTCGCCACGGGGGCCACCAGAGCCCGCTGACTAATGAACAAGAGTTCCTGGTTCTGGGAACAAAGGGAGTCCTGATGACCCGGGAACTGCAGGAAGAAAGACATACAGGATCCCACAGCCTGGACACAGTGGACACAGGGCTGGCACCGAGGACCCATCTCCAGTTTCCTGGACCAGCCGAGCGGCCCACCCATGGTCTGGGGGCCCCTCCTCAGCGCCCTCGGGCCGGAGCTGCCGTCCGAGGGGGCCCGGCGGGGGCGTCTGGCCCAGGTCGGGTCTGGTTTCTGCTGAGAGGGCCCCAGCAATTCTCTGATTAGAGGCCAAGCCATGCTTCTTTCCAAGTCAAAAATAAAATAAAATAAAGCATGTTACAAAGTGATTGCCTGTCCTCCGGCTCATTTTAATGTGGTTTTCAGCATCGGTTTCTTGCGAGCAGCCCTGCACACAGCCAACACATGCTTGCAATATGCCTGTCACCGTCGGGACGGGACTCCAGGAGGTGGCCCGCAACCATCGAGGCCCGCGGGAAGTCCAAGGCACGTCTCTGAGGATCGGGGAATCAGTGACTCTTCAAACATTTGTCCGAAAGGCTCTGAATGGGTCCGCTTTGACCCTGTGTCTGGTCCCTCTAGAGAACCAAGGCAGAGGGGCGGGGGAGGGGCAGGGCTGGAGAATTTGAGAAGTGTGGGAGGTGGGGGTGGGGAGACTGGGTATGGCTTCTCCTGTCCCAGGGTTTTCAGAAGTGGAACAAGGCGGGGAAGCGAGTGGGACACGGAGGGTCTAGCCTGTGTCACCTTCGGCATGTGCAGGTTCCAGCCCTGGGCTGCCGGGCCTCAGTTTCCCCATCTAGAGGAGAAGGAGACACACTGCACCCCCTTCCCCAGCCCAGCTCCTTGAACGGGGGCCGCCTCACTGCTCTCAGCCCTGACCAGCGCCCCCGATTTCGGGCTGATGGACAAGAGTCCCCATTGCTGGCTTCGAGGCTCCCTTCTTAGGGTTCTTTGTCTCATTAGTGCCTTTGCGACTCCAAGTGGGGGAGCCCCCACAGAAACGTTTCTAGGGCCCCAGGAGGAAACGTCATTGCGGATGTGAAAAGAAATAATGAAAAAGCTGTATAATGGCAGGGACCGCCTGGACCCAGCCTTGTCCTTAAGTTGGGTGGGCAAACGGAGGCAGTTCTGGGGGGAGCAGGCAGGCAGGGCCCTGGGGAGCCACAGAAGGCACTGAGGCAATCCACCCTGGGGAGGAGGTAGAGGCAGAGGCCTGTCGGTCCTGGCGCCCTTCTGGGGAGGGCTGCCCCCCGGAGGGAGGGAGTGCCCATCCCTAGAAGGACCCAAGAGGAGGCAGACATTCACTTGACGGGCACGCCGAGGGGAGGGCTGGTTTGTCAAGAACTCACAGGCTGAGCCGCCCACCCACACCAGGCCCGGAATCGGGGCTGCCAATCAAGCCACCCTCCCAGGCTGCAGCTGCGAGGTCCCATTCGTGGGTCCCCGGGGACAGCAGGGCTCCGGCCCAAGTCCTGCCCAAGCCCTGTCCCCTCCCTGGCATTCCCCAGCCTTCAGCTCTGAAGGAGTTTCGAAGTCAGAAGCCAGCTCACATGGAATGCCCAACCCTCTCTCTGCGCCTCGGTTTCTCCATTTGAACAAAGGGGGGGGAAGGGGCCAAATGACCCCTAAGGCTTTGGCAGGGTGTATATATGATCTATCCGATGTGGACTTTTCTAGAGAGCTGCTTTGAACTAAACAGAACCGTGCACCTAACCCTAACCCACACTGTGCCCACACACGACCCGCACACACAGGGCCTCCGTGCACACACGCACCGTGGGCATACAGGCAGCCCGTGCACGCACACGTGGCCCACGCGTGTACTCAGAACCCATGCACACGCACCCTGGGTACACACGCATACCCTGCAGAGACGCACTACTCGTGCACACACACAGCCCATATTTGCTCGTGGGGTGCACACGCTCATGCACATGAACATACCACCAAGAGTCTGAGCACCACTGGGACGAGGCTCTGTAGTGAGCACGGTGGGGATGACCCTGGAGACCATCCTGACAAAATGGAGCATGAGGCTGTGCTGGGGATCCGGGCCTGCGCAGACAGACAGAGTGACGAGGGTCGACAAGAGGGGCAGCTCCCACGGGAGAGCCTGGCTACCACCTGGAAAGATCAAGGGCAGGCGTCCTGGGGGAGGTGTCTGGTGAGTGGAGGAGAAAGGGTGGAAGATTCTGGACTTGAGATGGGCCACCTCCAGGGGGCGTCACCTCTGAGCTTGTGGCCCCTCCCATTTCTGCCCCAACCCACCCCTGCAGAGGCAGGGAGCCCCTCCAGACCCAGCAGGGCGGCAGGGGGAGCTGGCACAGGGCGGGGCATGGGGATGGGTGCAGGTCTCCAGGCTAATGGCCCTCGTGGCCACCACCCTCTTTCCTCCCTAATCTTGCAGCTTTATTTCAGATTCCTTTTTTTTTTTTTTTAGATTTTATTTATTTATTTGACAGAGAGAAAGAGATCATGAGTAGGCAGAGAGGCAGGCAGAGAGAGAGGGGGAAGCAGGCTCCCTGCTGAGCAGAGAGCCTGATGCAGGGCTCAATCCCAGGACCCCGAGATCATGACCTGAGCCGAAGGCAGAGGCTTAACCCACTGAGCCACCCAGGCGCCCCTTTATTTCAGATTCCTAAGCAATACTTAAAGCCTCGTTTAGATGAGTGGGGCAATTTTCTTTTTTAATAAGAATAAAAATTAAACACCTCCAAATATGAGGCCCAACTCTTACAGTCAGAAGCCGATTCTAAGGAAGCTGGGGGCCCCCCTGCAGAGGTCCGGAGCTCGGGCTGCTGGACCCGTGTCTGCAGGTGGCTGGCTTACGCCAGGGATATTAAAGACAACTGTGGCTCAGAGGGAGACCAAACACCCAAAAGGAGCTCCCTGTACGTCTGTGATCACAGCGTTTGCCGTCAAAAGACCCCCTTCCTCCCCAGATCGGGGGTCTCTGTATGAGGTCAGGCTCATCGGGCCTCACTGTGACCTGGGGAAGATGCCACCAGCCCATGAGGCCCGATCCCATGCCCAACGAGCCACCTTTCTATG
>CM052890.1:6147904-6239564 GCA_028534135.1 Potos flavus | reverse complement strand
CCTTTTCCTCTTGGGCCTCGAACAGTAAGGCTGTGAGTTCGCATCGCTCACGCTGTGCTCGTGCTGGGGGAGGGGCTCCTCCGAGGGAATGGGACACACTACAGGGAAAGACGTGAAGATGAGGGACAGAGAGATCTGGGAGGGGGGCGGAGTGGGGGGCAAGAGGGGAGACTCCCTGCCGAGGCCAGCTCCAAGCAACCTTTTTGCAGTCTGGTGGTGGGACCCCCCTGGTGTGTGTTAAGCTCCTATCTCATAGCTGAAGGCGCACAGAGAAATTGAGGAAAGCACGGAGGTGGCCTCCCTCCTACAGGGACCTGGCTGTCCCTAGAAACTTCCATGCTGACGGGGGCCAAGGTCAGCGTCCCACCATGACAATCACATCAGTGCTAAAGACCCTCATCGAAATTCTGTTTGGCATAGGGCTGGTCGGCCTGCACAGCTGTTTCATAAATAGGATGTCATTTTGTCCTTCTGACAGCCCAGCGAGCGAAGCGTCATTAGGTCCGTCTTACAAATGGGAAGGTGACGGGATTTGCCCACGTCTCACTGCTGGGAATTGTTATCATTCGGACTTGAACCCAGGTCGGCCTGCATCCCTGGCTTCCTCCTCCCCCAAAGGTGCCTCAGGGGGTACCCCCTCTCTAGTCCTGGAGTCACATCAGGGGTTCTAAGGAAGGGCACTAGATTCAGTGATCTCTCTGGTCCCCAATGTGTCAACCCTGATCAGATCTTCCTTAGCCTCTGAGCCTCATCTGCGAAGTGGGGTGATCCTCCAGCCTTGCCTCCTCCCAGGCCAAGGGGAACCCCTGCAGGCAGATGGGGAGTTATGGAGCCCTGCTTCCTTCAGGGGCGGGATGACAGACGCGCGTGTGTGGGCTCCAACAAAGGACAGACTTTAAGCGAAACTGACGCAGACCGCCGCGGGAAACAAGCAAGCTTCCTTGAATCTGACCGGGGTCCCCTGACGGCCTCACTGCTCCCCTCTCGGCCACCTGTGACACAAGGTCACCTTTCGTGATATCCGGTCCTGCTGTGTTCACGCATTCACTCACTCATTTGTCCATTCATTCGTTCTCCAGGTATTTTTGGAGTAACAGGATACAGCAGGGAACACAGAAGACAAAGCCCTAGAGAGATCTATATCCCAGCTGAGAAAAGTCATTAGCATGAGAGTTAAGCTGATTATATAGCGCTGGTATTGTTGGGGGTGATAAGTGCCATGGGGAGAAATAAAGCAGAGGAAAAGAATAGGCAAAGTGGGAGGCAAGGTGCAGAGGCCACTCAGCTGGAAAGCGCAACAGGAGAGTATCTCAGCTGGAGGAGACAGGAAGTGCAAAGGCCCTGCGGTGGAGAGAGAAGGGGGCTGCGACAGAATCAGCCAGAGAGGCGGGGGGAGGCCAGCAGTTGCCCTGTGCAGTGGCGACCCCCAGGTAGGCAGAAGCCAAGTTGGGGAAAGGCCCCACAAACCTGAGAACAGATCACCATTCTGGGGGCAAGGAAGAAGTATGGGGAGGGGTCAGGAGCTCCCAATCTGTCCCAAGTCTGTGACTCAGACCCCAGCCGGCGGGTCACCATCAATCCTCCCTGGATGGCCGTAAGGACATGGAGATCACAGCTCTGGACACAAGGTCCCGGGCCAGCCACGGGCCCAGCATCCACACAGAGAGGGGCTGGGGACCCCCACCGGCAGCACCTCCCCTGGCCTCCCCCCTCCCCGGCCCGGCCTTCCCAGGAAGGAGCATACCTCTGCTCCCCCAATCTGGAAAGCATTGAGGCTGAATGGCTCCATTTCGAGTGCAATTATTACAAACCCTTCAGGGAATGTGAGTTCCAAAATGAAATCTCTCTGTCAAAACTTTCATTAATGCGCAGTTGCTGCGCGGGGATCGGCTTACACTGGTGCCTGAGAGCGCTCCATGGAGACCAGATCCTCAGGGGTGCAGCACGCGGGGAGCCAGCCAGGCCCCTCGGCCTCCCCCGAGGTTGCAAACCCCAAAGAATCCGTCTGCAGCCCTTGTCTCCAAAAAAAAAAAAAAGCCCGAGAAACTCTGTCATCGGAACATATCCACTCGGATTTCTCCAAAGCCGGTGACAAACATGACAAGGAACACACGGGACTTCGAGAGAGTTCGCTCTGAACTCAAACCAGCATCCTGAAAAACTCAGGGAGGTGCGCATCTCAAGCAGGCCATGCATGCTGCAGATAAGGAAACTGCGCTTTGAGACCTGGGATGCTTGCCCAAGGCTCGCCAAGCTCCCCACCCTGGATCTCATCTCAATCACACCGCGGCGACTCTGATGGCCCCCAGGACGGAGTGTCCCGGGAGGCACCGAGGAACCCAGGAAGGGAGGCAGCCCCGGGTTTAGTTTTCCTAGAAGGCAAACGAAGCGCCCTAGTTTGGGGGAAATTCCCGGACCAGAAGCGCCAGGATCCCCCTCCCACCAGTCCACGTGGTTCATCTCAGATGGATGCAGGGAATGAGGGAAACAGCAGAGCAGGGACCCCCACTGTCCCTGGATCCCCTCCCTGCTCTGAAATCCTCCTCCTGGCATCCCAGGGACATCTTTCTGAAATAAGATCTGAGCTCTGCTCGCTTCCCTGTTCACTAACCTTCAATGGCTCCCCACTGCCAACAGGACCAAGGTCAAGTAGGCCTGGGCGGGCAGCATCACCGTGTCCAGCCCTACATGCCCCCACCCCATCCAAGTGCCCATGCTCCCGGGCATGCCAACCACCACTGGCTGCTCCCCAAACTGGCCCCTGTGCCTTTGCATTTGCTGTTCCCCTTACAATCCTCAAGCATTCAGCATTCAGAGGGTCTGACGATGAGATTAGTGGCTCAGGGCACAGGTTATTAGGTTCAAGCCCCAACCCAGGCACTTACGAGGTGGGTGAGCTCAGGCAAACTCTCCAACTTCTGTCCACGTTGAGAGACGAATTTTCTCCTCTACAGAATGATCCCCGTCTCTCTAGACGGTTTCAGGGATTCGGCGACGATTAAAAGCTTATAAATCACTCAGCCCAGTGCCTGGTGCATGAGCAGCCCAGCACAGGTTAGCCAAAATAAGATGAACACAAAATAGGGTGAAGCCACGGCTCCCCCAGCCACAGGACATGGGGCTCCGGACACCGGGATTGCAGAGCAGGGGTGACAGCTGCGGTTGCTGGCTCCTCTTCCAGGATGGCTCCCTGATAGCCCGACATTCTCAGTGGATAATGAATGCCTCTTTAAGACAACACTGGCTACCTTGTACTCAGAAGAGCCTGAAGAGGTCAGTTTATTTCTAGAACCTCAGCAGCTCCTTCAGGCTGCATTTGCCCGGAGGAAGGTCTGGAGGCAGAGGGGAAACCTGGGCGTGAGGAGCACAGCCCCTCCCCCCCCCCCCCAGGGGACGAGCCACCGCCAGCCCTGGGCAGCACCTGACAAGCGGGGGGTCTGGCCTTGAGCAGATAGGGAGCATGGGCTCTCTATCACAGTACAAGGCCAAGCCAAGTCACATTCGTTCCTGCTATTAAAACCAGTGCAGCTGGAGGACCCAGGGGGAGGAGCTTGGCCCGGCCCCCTGCCTCGCTTTCGTTTACTTAATTCACTCACTCACTCATTCAACAAACCTTCTGGTTGCTCTGTTCAGTGTGTCTGCATGGCCCAACCCCGGCGTGTCTCGATGTCCTGGAAATCTGGACAAAACCCAATCCTGGCCCTCAAGGAAGCCCTTCTGTCCCTGACGCAAGGATAGAAATCAGGAGTTTGCGAACGGTGATGGGAAAGAGAATTGTGTCTTTATTTGCACCAACCTCTCACCGAAATGTAGCATTTCCTTCCATTAGGAACGTGCTCACAACAAGAGCCACAACAAAGCAGAAGAAGCCGTGCCTATATCCTGTTCTCTATGGAATTCATATACATCACATTACCACTGTTGCTGCTAGCTAGAAATATCGCTTACGGTCATCGCGACTTTGAAATTCTGGGGGTCCGCAGGCCCACTGTTAGATCTTGCTATTTGTGTGTTGGCAAAGGACGATATTCTCTATGTCATTTGTATCTTTAAAAAGTTTTTTTTTTTGATAACTATTCTGCAGTCATTTGTAACCCTGATCGATTGTTTTAGGCATGATTCTGGGAAATAAATAATAAGACATTATAAATATTATAAATAATAAGGCATAACAAAACATTATTCGGAGAAGAGATGTCCAGGCTTCAGCAGACAGTCAATGGGGGTCACGGCACCAGAAGTGAAAAACCACTGTCATCTTTACGTGGTGTAGAGACGACTCTGACCGATGGGGCAAAGCCACTACCACAGGCCCCCCAGAGAGTCAGGGGGGCTTCACAGAGGTGGTGACTTCTGAGCTGGGCCTCTGCAGACAAGTAGAGCCTGCTGGGCAAACACAGAGGGGACTGGGTGGGAGCAGTTCGGCCTAAGTTTGGATGAAGGGGGTGAAGAGGAGCAGCCAGTTTGGTGGGGAGGGGAGGAGAGGAGAGGGGTGGGGAAAGGGAGGGGAGGCAGGCTGCTCTGGGAGCAGCCAGGGTGAGCGTGAAGGGCAGTTTGGTCTGTCCTGGCTTCTCACTCCCTAGTGCAGTGAGAAGGGAAAGGATCTGCTCCAGGCTCAGACAGATGCTGTGCGACCCCGGCTCTGCCACTCGCCCCCTGGACGCCTCTGAGCAAAGTGACGGCTCCTCCCTGGGCCTTAACTTTCTCCCCCACAGAAGGGAGATGACGAGGCCTGCCTTGTTGGAGGATAAATACCGTAGTTTTCTGACACTTGGTACTTGGCAGCTGTCCAAGAAATGGCGACAAAACGTCACCATCATTACTCATATTTTTTTTAAAGATTTATTTACTTATTTATTTTAGAGAGAGAGAAAGACAGCAAGACCAGGAGGGGCAGAGGGAGAGAGAATCTCAAGCAGAAGCCGCGCTGAGCTCAGAGTCCCACGCGGGGCTCAATCTCCCAACCCCGAGATCATGACCTGTGCTGAAACCAAGTCAGACGCTTAACTGACTGAGCCACCCAGGCGCCCCATCGCTATCCCTATTATTTTTCCCACATGCTTTCTTTTTTTTTTTTAATTTTATTAATTTGTCAGAGAGAGTGAGAGTGAGCAAGCACAAGCAGGGGGAGCAGCAGACAGAGGGAGAAGCAGGCTCCCTGCTGAACAAGGAGCCTGATGTGGGACTCGATCCCAGGACCCTGGGACCATGACCTGAGCTGAAGGCAGATGCTTAACCCACTGAGCCACCCAGGTATCCCTCCCACATTATTTCTATCTACTGACTTTTTCCTTAAGAGAAAACAAAGAAGCCTTTTCCTGAAAGATCCCTCTGTCTGGGCAAAAGGAATAAGCAAGAAATGCCATTTCCACAGGGGTTCAAATCCTACCTTCTTAAATTCAACATCTGCCCTGATGGGGGGGTGGTGGGAGGCACAGGGTCGAGGTGGGGGGGTCAGGCATCCAACCTGTTGGCCTCCAGGCAGGGATCCCACCCTTGGCAACCCATCCAAACCCAGTGGTCTCGCATCCCGTAACACCAAAATCCTCACACTCCTCGGGGACAAGCACCTGGCACGAAAACGCCTACCACACATTTGCACAGCCATCGGCGGCATGCCGGCGAATGGCTAACTGGCTCCAGGGGGACAATCCTTCCTCTGCGGTGTTTGCACACTTTGCTCGGTCTAACTGCCCCCACCGTGGCTTACTTCAAGCCACCAGCAGGACGCCACGGGGGTGGGACGTGACGCGCAGAATCGGCTCCGCTGAGCGAGGACGAGGCGGTTCTGGTGCACGGTTGACCCTTTGCAGGGAAAAGCACGACCGTCCCCATTTTACACGCGAAGACAATGAGGCTCAGAGGGCCCAGGTTCAGACACCTAGACGCTCAGATCTGTCTCTGCTTCACCACGAGGACCCCAGACAAGTGCGTGGCCTTGAAGAGCTGGCAGAAGGACAGAGGGACAGAGACTGGGGGGGGGGGTGCTGCAGGGGGCGCTCCGCCACCCACAGCCCCTGGAGGGGCCCCAGGCCTGGGCCCAAGGTGACCTGCCCGCTGGAGGCAGCCGGGGAAGAAGCCGAGCCTACAACACCCCCGGGGACACATGAATTTTTCGGACAAACTAATAGCCACCCAGCAGGCGGTATTTACATTTCCCCTGCAAATGCTTTTTATTGTTTTGGTTTTCTCATTAACGACTCCCTTTCTGCTGAACCAAACAAAAGCCCTTTGTCCTGGCAGTTACAGGAGCCCTGGGGGGGAATGCTTGCTGTTTGTTCCACGGGGACCACTGGGGTGTCTCTAGCAAGGACAGGGCTCCAGGCCTGGGCCCCTTAGCAGCTGCCCATCTGGCTGTCCTGTGACCTTGGGCCGGTCATTTGACCTTCCTCGGGCTGGGTAGGGTTTACCTCTGAATGGGAGGCAGTGCCCGGGCCCACATGTCACAGGCATGTCCCAAGGGTCATCGGGAGTGCATGGGACCAGCTTCTCGTGGGCATTGGTGCGAAGACAGTGCTCGCTGCCGGTCAGCCGGTCCCAATCTGGCTGTGGGGCCTCAGCGGCAAGAGGGGTGAGCTGGCAAGATGGTCTGGGGAAGGGGGAAAGGGGGTGCCCTTCCAGCGCAGACTGCTGTCATTCGCTCCCAGGGCGACAGACGACGCACTGTATCTGGCACCTCTTTTCCCAGCTGGCCACTAACCCCTAAGAAGGCCCCGGGCAGTGCCCTTCCTACAGCCAGCCCCCCAGCCCAGCCCAGGCTCCCTGAGGGGTCTCCTGCTCTGCCCCCCCCGGGGTCTCCTGTGACTTTCTCATCCGCTGGAGGTAAGCCCTTCTCAGGTTCCCTTGAGGAGTGATGGTGAGGCAAAGGGCACCCCCAGCCCCGCTGAGGACCCCCATTTTCTGTCCCCGCCTGGGAGTGTGACATTGATTGAACAATGTCAGGGGTTAAACCGAGCTCCTCAGCTCCGCAGACAGAAATTCAGGGCAGATGCTAACAAAAGGGAAGAAAACCATGGCTCTCGTAACAATATAAAACGAACACGTGTCAAAGATTTTACTGAACGCATTAAATAAAGAGGAAAAAAGATGCTACAAGCAGTTCAAAGGAAACCCGTGGAACCACAAGATGTAGACAAACGAGGAATTCGGTCCTGGGTTTACAAATAAATGCAAACCGGGCCCATCCCCGGGGCCAACAGCCAACCGCATTCCTCTGCACTCACTCGATTAATTGACATTGATACGGACAAGAATTGCCGGCATTATTTCTCATGGTGAACAACTTTACGAAGCCGTCAAATGACTCAGAGACAAGGGAAGATGGAAAGAACCCAGGAGGGGGAGCCTCACAGGACACACAGGAAACTTCTCTCCCCCTTTTCAAAGTCTGCAGTGTCATTGGGATGATGGAAAAGTCCCCGGCGCGCCGATGGTGGTGACGGCCGCGTGATCACAAGAAGGGACTTTATACCGCCACGTTGTGTACCAAAAACTGGTTAACACAGCAAATTTTATCTTAGGTGTGTTTTCCCACAATTTAAATCACACGAAGGCGGGCGCCTGGGTGGCTCAGTTGGTGAGGAGTCTGCCTTTGGCTCAGGTCATGATCCCGGGGTCCTGGGATCGAGTCCCGCATCGGCCTCTCTGCTCAGCACTCGATCATGCTCTCAAATAAATAGATAAATAAATCTTTACATCACACGAAGGCACCTTCTGTCTGGGCCAGCTGCAGCCCTGTTCACCCCTCAACAAACAGGTGGAGGGCAGCCACCCCCTCTGGGGACAGGCCGGGCAGCCCCCGATCCCCACTCCACCCTCAGGAACATCTGCGCACTTCTCCAGACCTTCTACGTATCCACAACACTTAACAATGTCTCTCTAGAGCTCCGTGATGACTCTGGGCAGAGAACGCCAGCCTCGGAGGAGGGGGCAGCCATCCCGCGGTCAGCGGTGAGTGAAGACACGGGTCGCCAAGCTTGGCCTTGAGTCCGTGCCTGGTGGCTCCAAAGGCAATGTCGTTGCTCACTTGGCCTTGCCCTCCTCTGGGAGGCACTTCCCTGGGGCTTCATCCCACCGCCCCTCCCCACCGCAGGACCCCAGAGTCCGGGTTCTCTCCACCAGGGGCTAATCGTCTGTGGCCCGGTGTCCATGACTAGACCCGGGGGTTCTGCCCATCTCTGGGTTTTTAGAACATCCATGTCCCGCCTCCCAGCCCCACATCTCAGTGTCCTCTGTCTCCCCCAGCACCCCTGGGCTCCTCTCCCATGCCCGCCTGGAACTCCCTTCACTGGGAGCTGTTGGACTGGGCTCCCCTAGCCCCTCTGGCCCCGGGACTGGGCTTGGGGTCACGGTGGCTGTCTGATGACCAAGGGGGCAAACGCAGGACTCCGGCCTCCCTGCAGCCGAAGGCTTCGGAATTAATAGTACAGAGTCTGATTCCAACATAGCATAAATTACATTCTGGAATCCATTATGCTCTGATCTGGTAGGCAGGAGGAAACGTGGTCTCTAGCAAAATAAAAGACATCCTGGAACCCATTACGGACGCTGATAGAAGACAAAGGCAGCAAAAAAGGACATTATGGGATCGACGTGCCTAATAAAGGACGTGTTGGCATCTCCCTTCCACCGGGATGTGGATTAACAACAGATGTACTACACTAATGTCGATTTGTATGCTAATCTAAAACAACTGCATGGCCTTTGCAGACAGGAATTCTATAAATGCAACCCGGGTCCTAGTTCCCCACAGCTGCCGGTGGTGGTGGCAGGGGCAGCGGCTGGCTGGTGGGGACCGGCTCCAGCCCCCCGCCCCCTGCAGAGCCGCCTGGGTGGGGGCAGGGGCCGGGGGAGGGACTCCCAGCTCAGTCAGAGCCCCAACCTCCTCCACCTCCTCAGGGTCTCTGCTGAGTCTGGTCTGCGAACCCCAAGACCCAGTTTCCTGAGGTAGGACCCAGACAGCTTCGGGCTCCGCGGGGGATGTGGCACTGAGAATTCAGCGGCTTCCTCCCTGGGACCAACAATCTCTGACCATCCCTTCCCCGGGTTCAGCCAGGCCCGGAGGGTGACGCCGGATCCCAGAAGCCCACAGAATCTCAGACCTGCTGAGATCACTTGGCCCCATACCCCACCATCTGGGATGGGAGTCAGAGGCTGGGAAAGAGCATAAAACCTCCCAAAGTCACACGAAGGCAGCAGCCAGGCCTGGAGCCACTTCAAGCCTCCTCCGTCCACCCCCCGCCCCCACGGCCCCGGAAGCTCCAGTCTGTAGCAACCTGCTCTCGGGGATGCCGGACCAGGCAGCTCCGTCCCTCCGAGAAGAGCCTTTCCTGAGGCCTCTTCGGGGCAAGGCCCCGTCCCGGATGCTGGGGACAAAGAAATGAGAACAGAAGACCCCAGCATCCCGGCCCAAACAGCCGTGTCATCGAAGACAGCCATGGATCAGTGGATAGAATTCAGGACAGGCTGCAGAGTTGCACAGAGAAGGAAGCAACCATGAGAACCATGTTCTTTCTGGTCCATGAGCTCCCAAGTGTACGTCCCAGGGGAGGCTTGGCAGCCCCCGCACACAACAGCCAAGGCGCGGAGGCCCCAAACTCGCATTTATCACACAGCATTCAGGCCGGACTTCAGAAGGGGCGCCTGGCGGGGCGTGACCAGCCTCTGAGGGCGAGCGGCCGACAGCTCACACAGGTGACCTGGAAGGCTGAGCAGGCGGCCCTGCCTCGGGGGCTCACGGGGACAGACGGCACTGCCTGTGAGCACCGAGGCGCCAGAGCTGACCTCTGGGCTCCTCTCACCTCCCTGCATGTCTCTGGCTCTCTTCCCCCCACCCCAGTAGAAATACACGATATAGAATCAGAAGGTAGAATTTTAAATTTTGGCTCTGCGCTAAGTAGATGTGGCCTTTTGCGTGAGTTCCTTAACCTCTCTGAGCTCCGGTTTCTTCCCGCGCAAAGCTACCTAGCAGCCTTGCTGAGAGTTGAGAAAGAATGGGAAAAGCGTCTGAGAAAAGTTCATTTTTTCCTACTCCACCTCTGGCAGTCACCCAATATTCCATTTTCTTTCCTTGACCCCTTAGAGTCGACCAGTTGGCCACATGACTAGTTTGGGCCAAGAAGTTATGAGAGGTTGAGGTGGTGAAAAGTCCATGTACCATTTTCCAGTCTCCTGTCCATTGCAGATGGTGTGGCTTCAAGATGGCGGGACTTCTGTCAACCCTGAGCCCTAGGGAGCTCTATGATGCCAGACCCTCTGCTGACCCACACCGGACATGTGGCTCAAATAAGAAACTTTTGTTGGCTCAACCCCCTGAAATCTCGGGGCTCTTTGTTACCAAAGGGTAACATGGTCCATCCTGACCGTAACAACATCCTACATCATGGGTTTATTATAGGGATGATAGGAGACTAGCAATGACTAGCATAACCTATGAACAACTAACTTTTAGTTTCATCGCTTTTCCTTCCGCCTCTTTCTCAGGATAAATTTGGCACAATTAAAGATCCTAACTTGCATGAAAAAAAATTAGCTATTTGATTTTCAAAGCCTTCCAGCTAGGCCACACAAAAATATCGATAAAGAGAGAAAACACATATGTTATCAATGCAACCATTATGGCTGGCATTTCCTGAGTAGGTACTATTTACTTACGTGAATCCTTACCTAGCCCTGACTTCCTACTTCAGCAAGGGAGAAATTGAGGCTTAAGGAGATTAGGTAGAGATCCCCTGTTCTACCAAGATGGGGTATAGGAAAATCAGAAAAACCTCTTGCTACAAACATGTAGAAATGCTGTATAAAATATAACAGAAGTTATTTTAAGTGCATAGTTGAGTTCCCAAAAAAGAAAAGAGATGCTTGTAAGAATAAAGAGGAAACTAAAATCAAGCAGCCACCATATGAGAGGCCACTGTAACTGACTTTGGGTTGAAGGTGGGTTATCGCCTCAGTAATCTGGCTGCTTTCATGTGGGATCTTCACAACCAGATGCTCTAAGGGTCCAGAAGACGAGGAAGGGCAGCAACCTCCATGAAAGGTTTGCTAGAAGACTATCTGCCAGTCAGCATGGGGAGGGAATAATAAAGTCACGCCCCCTTACCTAGGTTTAATCAGAAAGTCTCCCCTGATACACCCAAACCTGAACCCCATGCCTTGTGTGGGTCTGGGATCCAAATTAATCTCAGAAACCCACAAACCAAGAAGTTAACATAAAAATCGATTCCTGCCCAGTGATACTCTAGAGTGTCTTGTAAAACTCTGCAGAAGGATGGTTCCACAATCCAGGCTACAAGGGATTCTCAGGTACACAAGCTGCGACGAAGAGGAGCGCACCACAAAAAATGGCAGAACAGGGGCGCCCGGGTGGCTCAGTCAGTTAAGCATCCAACTCTTGATCTCAGTGGTTTAGAGTGGTTTGGAGACATGGAGAAGAGAATGGGGATTCTGTCTACAAGGAGTTCCAGGGCAAAGAATAAAGAAAATGGTAAAGAGGCAACATTTGAAGAGATAATGGCTTGGGGTTTTCTGGAATGGACTTAAAAATACATATATTTTTATACATATACGTATATCAAAATGTATATACATATATACAAAAATATATATACATATATACAAAAATACATATACGTATATCAAGAATTCAAGCATCGCAGTGAGTCCCAAATAGAGAAATAAACCTCTTCATATCTAGACAAGCCACAGTAATCTACAGAATACTAAAGACAGACAAAATCTTACAATTAACCAGAGAAAAAAGTTGAGTTATCTCCAAAACATCTTCAGTAGATCTCTCTTCAGCAACAACAGAGGCCAGAAGATAATGAAATAAGGTCCCCAAAGTGCAGAGGGAAAAATCATCATCAACCTAGAATTTTATACCCAACTGAACTATTGTTCAAGAGTAATGGCTAGATACAGTGATTTTTGGACAAACAAAAACTGAAAGAAGCTGAACCTCAGATATATTAGGGGAATGCAAATCTTTAAAACGATATACAATTTCTCATCCATCAATCAGGTCAGGTAACACTGAATGTTGGCTAGGATATGGAGCAATGGGGAACTTATTTATTTTTTAAGATTGATTTATTTTTATAAATAAAATAAAATACATTGTGTCCTGAATTATCTTAAAGTAAAAAGTTGGAAAATCTGTCTTGAAGCAAATTTGGCATAATGCTAACTATTGCATTTCAGTGATGGCTACATAAGTATTTTACGGGTGTTTCACATACTTCTCAGGAAGTTTGCAATATTCCCTATATAAGGTTTACCAATTAAGAGTTTAATTTGACCCCTAGGATGGTAAGAAGTACTGAGGGTTGCTGAGCCCAAGTGCCCTGTGTTGTGAGTTGAATCCACAAAGGGATGTGACGTTCCCCTCGGCTTCTCTGCGTTTGGCACAGATGGCGGGTCCACATTTAGCCCCACGCTCTCCCAAGACCTCCCCGCAGAAGTGAGGGAATGAGTTGGGGTTTTTATTTTTTTTATTTATATTTTTTTAAAGATTTTATTTATTTATTTGACAGAGAAAGAGAGATCACAAGTAGGCAGAGAGGCAGGCAGAGAGAGAGGGGGAGGCAGGCTCCCTGCTGAGCAGAGAGCCCGATGCGGGGCTCGATCCCAGGACCCTGAGATCATGACCTGAGCTGAAGGCAGAGGTTTTAACCCACTGAGCCACCTAGCTGCCCATGAGTTGGGGTTTTTAAAGGTATAAATCGCCAAGGAGAAAGAAAAGAGGAAGGGAGTCACCAGCAGGTGGAAATATGGAAACCGCAAACAAATGCATGACTGGGAGCTGACTCTGCCGACCCAGGTATGTGAGTCCTAAGTGAGCAGCGGGGAGAGCAGCAGAAAGCTCATTTGTGCTGCGGAACGGTCCCTCCCACAGAAGGCAGCATGTCGGGCGCTCTGAGTAGGGAAAATTCACGAAGGAGCTAAAAACAGCACAGGTTCGAAGTCTGTAAAGGAGGAGGGTCTGTCCACTCAGGCAGAACGCTGGAGGCTTACTCTCAGGAGAGAAAAAACGGGGAATGTCATGATGGAAGGACAGCAGGTATGACAGAATGAGAAAACCAGAGTAAAAAAGCAGCGGGTGAAGGGCAAGTTTATACATCGTATGTCAAGCGCTCCCCACCCAGCCCCCCTCCTCCACTCAGCTTCCAGAAGGCAGGTGGCTAGATGTACGCCCTCCACATACGAAGGTGGACACATTTCCTCAGGAGCATCTCCCCAGCCCAAGAGAACATCACTGAGGGCTTACTACACACTCGTAGCCCATCGGCACGTAGCACACAGGTGTATAAACCTCACACACTACACACTAAAGCACACACACAAACACACACACACAGACACTGCACACGTAAGTCACACACACCATACAGACACACAATACCTTACGATCCGCATACTAACATACACACCCCCCACGTCGCGCACACCCACCACACAGACACACGCGCGTGCATTTGTGCTCACGTTACACATATGTGAACACTCTACATAACCACCACACACATCTTATACCCACTCGGTGTGTGCACACAGCATAAACACAACACAGATCCTCACAGTGCAGACGTAGAGGGCATGTGGGCACACACACATTGCACACGCAGACATGCCCCTGCTCCGTGAGCCCACCTTGTGACCAGATGGCCCCCCAACCCCCTCTTTGCCCTTGATCTTTGAATGAGGACTCTGCTGCCAAACCAACCACCTGGCCACCTGCTTCTCATCGTGCCCAGACCCGATCCCAGGGTCGGCTGCAGCAACCCCATATTTTGATCGATTCTTCATTCATTTCCTCCTTAGTGAGCGTGAGAAGGCACTACAGACAGGTGATACCTGATTTCCCATCCAGGATCAATCACTTACTATCCATGCGATCGACCTTCGCCTGATCGTTGAATGCCTTGGGCGCTCCCCAGGTGCTCGGCACTGAGCCGGGTACCTTCCAGGAGCCCCTAGACCTCCTAATACCCCTGGCAGGGTAAGCCTTAAATTTCCCATTTCATTGATGGGAAAAGTGAGGCTCAGGGAAGTCATTTGCTTTGTCCAAAATTTCATAGCTGGTGGTAAGGCCAGATCTGACTGTAAGTCTGGAGGCTCCAAACCCCATTTTTTCTTTCCTCCCCTGGGGAGTGGCAGGTAGTCCTTGCAGACCAAAAAGCAGCAGAGAAAGTTCCAACTCTCGGGCAGCCCACAGACTAGCTGAGAAGATACACACGAAGCCTATGAGGAGAAAAAGAAGGAGAAAATCCCAAACCGGTGAGAGAAGCATTGAATGAGAGGCCCAGGCAATAAATAGCTGTTCAAAGCAGAGCACGGCACAGGGATTCTGGAACATTCCAACTTCACGTCTGGAAATGCAGCCCCTCTTGAGGAAAACTCCAGGCAGGGCTTGTCGTAAAGAACACTTAGGAGGTTCTTGGGGGAACAGGGGACCCAGGGCCAAATGCACTACCTCCACAGCCCAAGGGTCCAGCGGGGCCCCCGCAACACTCCAGCTAGAAGGAGTAAGGCTTTGCGCCATAGATTCCAGTGTTTATGGGCTCCTCAGAGCGTGTGGGCACTGCATAAATGCAATTTGGTGGTGGAACATTTGGCCGAGGGAAGGGATGTCCTCATCCCAGCTGCTCTGTAGCCTCCTGGGGATCGTTTTCCTGTGGCGGGATGAACATGACTCTGACCCACAGGTACCGGGATCTCAGCACACATGGTCTACTATCGTGGGCCACCCGGAATTGAATGGATCTCCCCCCACAGCGAAGGCATTAGCGTCACGCTTCACCAGCCACCCTGTTCCAACGCTCTGCCATCTCTCAGCCACATGCGGGACTGGAGCAAAGCCCTGTGCGGTGACATATGTGCTGTCCAGGGACAGGCCCCTGCGTGATGTCCCCCGGGGGCAGGCGCCACGGAACGTCATTGCCAGATGCCAGGGCCTTCCCTGCCTCAAGCCTAAAGCCCCAGGGCAGGCGCCTTCAGCACACTCAGTGGTATCCAACCCCAGCTCGGAAGGCCTTCGTGTCTGGGGTATCATAAAATATCTATATTTGATCTCTAGTTCCTGGTGCAGAGTCCCTAAAACCCTTGGAATTTCCTGAGAGATCTGAGCATCTTTGGTTCCTCATAACGAGCCCACCTCTGGATTCACGCTAACGAGGAGACTCCTGGAGGGGCCCTAGGCGGCTTCAGGATGGGGGCTGGTCCCCAGAGGAACCAACCATGTGGTTAGAGGGCTGGAACTTTCAATTCCCCCACCCCCCAACCTCTGGGGAGGGGAGAGGGGCTGGAGATTGAGCTCAGTCACTCACGGCCAATGATTTCATCCATCGTGCCTGTGTAATGGAACTCTGTGTAATGGAACTCTGTGTAATGGGGCTCAGGCAGCTTTCAGGCTGGCGGACACGACGGCGTGATGGGAGGGTGGTGTACCTAGAGAGGACACGGAAGCTCCGTGCCCCTCCCCTCGTACTTTGCCCTGTTCTATGTGGCTGTTCCTGAACTACATCCTCTCTAACAAAACCACGCATCATTATAGTGGTCTCTGGAGTTCAAGGAGTCAGCCTAGTGAGTTATTAGCCTTGAGAGTGTTGCGGTGCAAACCCCCAAATCAGCGGGGCGGCAGAAGCGCAGGTAAGCCTGGGGACCCTATTTGTAGCTGGCCTCCGAAGTGGGGGGCAGTCTTGCGGCCCTTTACCTTGTGTGGGGGCTGTGCTGACACCAGGCAGTCAGCGTCACAACCCAGCTGGTGTCAGAGCATTGGAGGATCGGGGTCGGAACGACGTAGTGTCAGAAAAACAAACGAACAAACAAACAAAGGAAAAAACCCAAAAAGGGTCCATCTCCTTTTCCACAAAGATCTTCCCTACACTGCTGCTGGTGGAGTGTTCAGCCCTTTCCAGAGGAGACTCTAGGACTTCCAGGACTGGCCCCTCACATCAGCCCAGCACCTCCCAGCCTGTGAAGCCATTCCTCTGTCTTGCCACATTCCTCCTCACCACAGCCCCCAGGAGGTAGGTCTTAAACCCAAAAAGGCATTCCTTCTGCTCGACATGCGTGTCTGCTGATTCGTCCTGCCAGGTTGTAGAGGATCAGGACACGGAAATATTTGTGCTGGAAGAGTCTATCCCCTGCCCCCATTTTACAGATAAAGAAACTGAGCCCCCCCCTCCATGAGCCTGTGACCTGCCCAAGGTCAGGAGGGCGGAGCTCCAGCTGCCAGCACGAGCTTACGCCCCACTCTGGAGGAAGCCACCACCTGAGACCAGAATCTCTGCTGAGTCCTCGGGGCCTCGCCTCCCCGCCTGCAGACAGCCCGAGAGGAAGTGAAAAGGGAAGTGAGCGCCTCTCCTCCTCCTCCCAGAACAGCCCTTCCCCACACATGTTCAAGCCGCAGAAATCTCTCGTTAAAGTTTTACAGTTAACCACTGAACATGCTACTTTGTCTCCATAATTTATACCTGACCTGAGTGTCTAGACATGACATCATGGTAAGGTATGCCTCCTTCTGCGAGAAGTTTACAATAACCAGAGCTCGGTGTCGTTACAAGGCCTCGCTCCGAGGCAGCCGGGAGCCCCGCTGAGGGGAGCGCGGAGCCACAGGCTTGCATACCTCAAAGGCACCCCCCTCCCCAGCAGAACGATTACTAGAACCCCATTTCCAGAGGAGAAACCAATGGTGACTACAAATAGTGACTTACAAAGGTCACGTGGGCAGGAGCTCTGTTCTGCGGTTCATTCTGGCCCTGAGCATCTACATACTAAAGAGAAAGACCCCAAAAATCAGTCAGTGTGTATTTCGAACACCACTGTGCCTAGCACCGGGCAAGTAAAGAGTGTAACAACAGTAACAAGAACCACGTATTGAGGGCCCACTGCATGCCACGGACTGTGGCACATCCGGTCCTTTCTACTCACTTCACCTGATCAACAATCCAAGACGGGTATCACGGTGCCCACTTCGCAGAGGAGGAAACAGGTTCAGGTTGAGCATGTGACTCGCCCACGGAGTGGGTACGTGGATTCAGGATGTCAATCCTTGGTATGGGTTGAAGTCCACGTTCTTTCCCACCATCCTGGTAGGCAAGGGGCACAGGACTCCTCGGCAGAGGTAGCCCCCGCTGTGCTGGGCATGAAGGACCACCAGCCACGCCCAGATCCCCGGGGCCGGGAGCTCTAGCTGGGAAACTGAGGCACCTCAGGTGGAGCGCGATGACAGGAAGGAGGAGGGGGGTCGGCGGGGCGGGAGGCCACTGCCCCGGCCCGGAGCCAGCTGGCCCGGCTCATTCTCGAGCTTCGGGGGGCCTCGTGGAGGCCCTCGGGGAGGTGAGGTTCTGTTCTCCATTCTGCCTGTCCTGTGTGTAAAACCACCGCACGCAGTCCTGGGTTTCCAGTTACACGGGAAGGGGCCTGCTGCCTTCTATCCCCGCGTGCTTCCCGGTGCTCCACACAGGCGTGGAAGAGGCCAGTGTGCGGGGCGAGCTGCAAAGCTGGAGCTCTCTCCCCTCCCCTTCCACCCGCCCGGGGCTCAGGGGCTGCGACTCCGTTAACATGGGGCAGAGAGAACGTTCTGGGCTCCTGGGGGCCCCCAAGCTGGTTTTGGTGAGCCACGTGGCCTTGGAAGAAAAATGTTTGAATGGAGCCCCGAAGGCAAATCAGCTGTAGACAGAAGCCCAGCGTCAGTCCCCTCCGTGGTTCAGCCACCAGCAGGGTGCGAGAACTGGGAAGGGGAGCAAGGTCGGGGGCCTCCGTGGCGTGTGTGGCCTGGAAAAGGATCGGGGAAACAGAGTGCCTTCAGCCAGAGAGAGGAGAGATGCCGCGTGATGGGGGCTGCAAATACCCTGCAGGACCTACACGTAGCCATGAGGTCCGGGGTGGGGTCCGATGAGATACAAAAGGAACAGCCAGGGTGCCTGGGTGGCTCAGTCAGTTAAGTGTCGGACTCTTGATTTTGGCTCAGGTCATGAGCTCAGGGTCATGAGATCGAGCCCCTCGTCGCCCCACGCTCAGCACCGAGTCTGCTTAAGTTCTCTCTCTCTCTCCCTCTGCCCTTCCCCCTGCCCCTCTCTCTCCCTCATAAAATAAAATAAAATAAAATAAAATAAAATAAAATAAAATAAAATAAAATAAAATAAAATAATAAAATAAGCAGAATTCTGAAAAAGCTGAAGCATTTACCCAGAACGTAAGGACCCAGGCATCTCTGGGTGGGGGCTGCGACCACAGCTTCTCTAGGGGCAGAGGGGCCTGGGTAGACGCACCAGGCCATCCAGCCCCTGCTTAAATTCCACAATCAGCCTTGAGATGTTCCCTCAGTTGTCAAGGGCTGGAGGCAGGGACCCAGCTAACCCTCTGCCACCTGCCAGGGACTTTGAGGCTGGAAAAGCACCAGAAGCCACAGAGCAAGGGGCTCCTGGGACTGAATGATACCCGTACCCTCAAAATCAGCCCTACATCGGCTCCGCAGGCCCGGGCTCTGCAGGTGGAAAAGCCCCTCTGTGTGTGTCTGGTCCCAGCGAAGCTCCCAATGCGAGGGGAGAGGACCACCCATGCAGAGGATCTAGAATGTTCCCTGGGAGCCCCTGAGCCCCCTTGGCCCTCCCAACCCCGGGCTGCCCTCTGGGCCACCGGGCCCTGCCCTGCCATCCCAGCAGCCACCAGGCCAGGCTTGGTGTTTCCGAGTAGAGGGCCGATATGGGCCACGGGGCAGTGCTACGCCATGGGAGCATGAGAGGACCTCCCCCAAGGTCCTCTCAAAACTGACGGTGACAGGATCTCACGGGGAGGATGGGGCACCCACACCCTCAGACTTCCTCCAGGAGGCCCTCCCGACTTTTTGCTACCGCACTTTGGACGGTGAGAACGAACTGTGCGCTCTGCCGCGGGTCCTTCCTTCCCCCGGCACCCTGGACGACAGCAGCTCCCACTCACTGGGCCGGGAGGCTGTGCGGCGTCTGCGTCCCCCACACCCTCGTGAGGTAACAGCCTTTGACCCGTTTGCCCATCTACCCGATCACGAATTCTGTGACCTTCTGTACAGAGAACAACCAAAGGTACAGATTACGTTTCTCCTGTTTGGGCACCGGGACGTTTGGCGTGCCCTCGGGCAGCAGCCGACGCCCTCCCTGTGGAGGCCGCCCTGGCCAGGCCCCTGTTCAGGGTGCAGGCTTCACCCCCAGCTGCTGGGAAGCTGTGGGCCGGCAGCTCGCCTCCGGCAGCCCTTCTGAGACGGCGTCCTCACCCAAGGTCATGGCCCTCTCTGGGCAGCCACAGCCCATCATCATCCAACTGGAGGGTATGAAAGCCCAACCCCTTGCCGTTCAGGAGGGTCATCTCCCCTCAGAGCCCCCGTGGGGTGGGCTGAGGCCTTCACCGAGGCTGCGCTGCGGCCCAGATTCTCAGGCTGTTCCATCCACCCCTTCCGGTAACAGGTCTCGATCCTCAGTGTGCCCCCAACAGACCTCGCTCCCACGCCTTCCTCCCGCAGCCTGCCCCCCGGGGAGCCCAATCTGCAGGAGATCTCTGGCCCCCCCACCTTCTCGACTCACGTGTCTTGGGCCCCGTGCCCTGACTTGGTTTTCTCAGGCCACGATGGGCCGGAGTGGGGGCCTTTCCCCACAGGCCCACTCCTCTTTCTAGAAAAGACTGAGCTTCGGGTCGGGGGGGGAGCACACTTCAGCAGAGAGGTGCAGAGAGGTGCCTGGTCCAATGAGCCCACTTTCTGGCTTGTTGAATGTGTGGCCTGTCCTGGATCTCGAAAAGGTTTGGGTCCCTCTTCTGGGAAAAGAGGCTCCCAGGGGCATCACGCCCTAAGATTGTGGGTCTCAGAACGGTCTCAGAAAATTCATGAGCAATAAAAAAAAAAAGAAAAAAGAAAAGAAAGAAAATTCACGAGCTTGGCAATCATCTCCTGTGGCATCATTCTGACCCCTGCCGCTCCCCGGGAAATGCCCAAGGCCGAAGAAGCAGCGGCCGGGGAGGTGCTGAGAAACTTCTGGGTGTGCAGACAGCCCAGCAGCCGGAAGACGAGCCGGTGACCTGGGCCAGCCCCCGTGCAAGCGCGTCCCAGAAGAAGAAAAGGCAGGTGACATCTGTGGATATTTACAGCCCCACACAGCATGACAGGAGGTGCCGAAAGATGCTTGTCTGACTACAAAACCCGTCCCAATGGCTGGAACCCCTCCAGCCCGGGACGGAGTATCAAAGGGCCCGGAATCTCATCAGCGAGGCCACGCTGTCCATGGAAGCTAAGAACAAAAGCAGATGCTCAACGCAACAGGCCCCCAGCTCCCTGCCCAGGCCGAAGTTTCCCTAAGATGCTGGGAAGAGGCAGGTGTTAGAAGTGACCGAATGGTGGGGCCCCATGGAATGTTCTCTCCAGCTCAGCCAGCACCTTCCTTTCCCTGCCACTCAGCCTCCTCCTCTCCCATTGTCTCTGGCGGGGCCTCACATAAACATCGACATTTCTCTAAGCCTCAGTTACTCATCTATACAATGGGGTTATAACTATACAACCCCCGGCTGAGACTCACGTCTCACACACAGGCAAACCGCCTGCGCAGTCATTCATTCATTCATTCACGAAACGGGTCAGGTTCCAGCTCTCCGCCAGTCGCTGGGAAGTAAAAATAAATGTGACGAGGACATCACCTGCACAGAGGTCACTCAGTGAGAAGAGTCTCTGAGAGGTATGTGAGGCAGAGGCCTGACCTCCCAGGCTGCAGAAGACCCCAGAAGCAAGGAAGCGTGAGTCAGGGAAGGCAGTCTGTTCTTCCCAAAAGCTCGGCCAAGGAAGGAACCTCGAGGGGCGCCTGGGTGGTGCAGTCAGTTAAGCTTCCAACTCTTGGTTTCGGCTCAGGTCGTGATCTCAGGGTTGTGAGATCGAGCCCCATGTTGGGCTCCTGGCTCAGCATGGAGTCTGCTTAAGATTCTCTCTCTCTCTTTCCACCTGCCCCTCCCTCATCCCACGCGCAGGAGCGCGTGCGCACTCTCTCTCTCTGATAAGTAAATAAACCTTAAAAAGAAAAAAAGAAAAGAAGCTCAAGACAGGGTGTTGGCTAAAGGATGACTCAGATTCAACAAGACTGTTTTCTGAAAGAAAAGATACACTTGATGCGTTCGTGTACTGATGGGAAGGAACCAGCGGGTGAGAAAGATGGAACATACGAGAGAAGGGATCCCAGCAGTGCTTGACCCAGGTTGGATCCAGAGGGTCAGGTCTTGAGCTGGAGGAAGACCCCTCCCCAGTTCTTACCTCCTGTGGGTCCCACAGCAAAGCAAACATCCCTTTAGCAAAACCCTCGTTTCCCAGCATTAGGATTATCTGCCCACTCCCCCACCCCCCACATCTGGGAGCTCCTGAGGTCCCCTTTGCATCAGTGTGACCCAAGGCCCTAGCACAGTGCCTGGAACTTCCCAGGTACGCCACCAATTTGACTAAATGGCCCTACTTGCTTGTCCCTCCCTTTAATGGCAGGCATGGGAGGCAAGTTTCAGAAACACAATCAGACTCACTGAGAATCGTTTCCCTAAAATGCTGAGCTCTGCAGACAGGCCGGGAGGCTGGCTGCAGCCTCCTCCCAAGAGAGCGCCTTCTGGCTTTGAACCCTCAGCCATTCCAAACACAAACACACTCATACGCAGAGCTCGCGCCAGGGGTGAGATGTCAGCGCCATCTTGGACTTGAATCAGTCAGCTCAACGCTTGGATGCACGAGCTAAGCCACCTCGCCCTGGGCCTGCCGTTGCCCATATGGAAGCGCGGGGGATTCATTTCCTGTTTCGAAGCAAACAAAACAAAACGAAACAAAAGGAAAAATCCCCTACTTGAGTTAAGCATATCTTCTGAAGGTTGAGTCTGCATCAACTTCGTGGCGAATCTCCTCCACGACACCACGTAAGACCCGGCCTCTAAAACACCAGGGACCAGGCCACCTGAGGGATTCCGGAAAGAAGCCGGCCGAGAGTCCAGCTGACCTGCGCCTCCTGCTGGGACAACTTGGAGTAGGCTTTCCCGAGACCTTAAAGGTCCCAGGTGGCTTACAGGAAAGAGCACTTTGCTGTCTGCCCAGGGAGCCAACTAGAGGGATATCCAGTGGAATGTAGCTTAAGGAACTCCTTATTTTTTAAGGTTCATTTATTTATTTTAGCGAGAGATAGAGAGAGAGCAGGGGGGAGGGGCAGAGGGAGAGGGAGAGAACCTCAAGCAGACTCCCCGCTGAGCATGGAGCCCCACACGGGGCTCGATCTCACAACCCTGAGATCATGACCTGAGCCGAAACCAAGAGTCGGATGTTCAGCTGACTGAGCCACCCAGGCACCCCAAGGAACTACTTTTTAAATTAAATCCAGAGGTGAAGTAATGGTACTTTATCTCATGCTTAATGCTGACTCCTTTGATCATGTCCCAGATCATGTCCCAGGTGCAGAGTCCTTGACAGACCCCCAACTAAGTGCCAGGCCCTATGCTGGGCCCCACAAATGCACACAGATAACGACAACGGCCTCCGCCCCCCAGAATTTCTCAATCCGCCCACAGCAGCGTAATCAGCCACCTTTCTAGGACCTAATTTGGCAACGTGATTCAAAAGCCTTGACACAACGCATACCCCTCACGGATACCCCAATAATTCTGCATACGCATTTACCCTAAGGAAATCATTAAAGGTGTTGACAAAGTCGGAGCTAAAAAGATGTTCACAAAGTTTCCATTCCAAAATGAGGGGGTAGCTTGTATCAGACTAACTCTACTCGAGGTAAAAATTATAAGCTCTAGATAATTCTTTAAACGATTATTTGAGGACCCTCGAGAGCAACAAAACCCCAGCGGAAACTGAAGGGATTCAACCCTTACGAAAAGAGAATAGAACTTGCTACATTTACATGGCTTTTTCCCCCGAGGGCCAAATTTAGTTCAGCAGCTCAGGGTAGCCAGAACATAAGTCAAAAACTGAAGTTGTTTAGGCTTAAGGCTGCCAGAGGACCTGGAGACTGAAGGAAGAAATCGAATAAGGAACAAGCTACACAGAGCAGAGAGCCCCAGACTCTGTGTACAAACTCCCCTGAAGTCCTTGGCTGACCCCTGAATTGTGCATGTGTAGGGAAGATTCCAGTGAGCTCAGCAGAAAACAACAGAGGGAAGGCTATAAAAACTGAGTGGAGATACCAGCTGCCACCCAAGAGGAAGAAGATGATTTAGAGCTTGAGCCTCTCCAAGTTTGGAGCTCGAGTCTCTCCACCTAGGCCTTGCCTTTGCAACCGCAGAAAGACCAAGCCTTGGGAGTAAAAACTATATCCCAGGTCTAAGGGGTTGACATACCCACCCAATAAAGTATAAAAACCAAGCCTTCCCAAACTTACAGTAGTTTAACTGCTTGCTAGAACAAAAATCAACATTCTTCAAGGAAACGGGCATCTCTACAACATATCATTCAAAGTGTCCGATAGACAGACACAAGTTACCAACATGGAAGAAAAGAAAGACGGGGGCAGTTGTGATCCAAGTCAAGAGAAAAGTGACAACACAAATAAACCCTAAGATGACCCAGATTTGGAAACAGAAGACAAGGACTTAAAAAGTAGCTATGATATATAAGTCGTCGCATATAAAATAAACTATGATCATAATAAGTGAATAGATGAAGAATCTTATCAGGGAACTAGAAACCGAACACACACAGAAATGGAAATTCTAGAACTGAAAAGACATTATCTGAAATGGGCTTAACAGAAGATTATAGATGTCAGAAGAGTCAATGAACTTGAGGACAGATCAAGAGGCATTATCTGAACGACAGAGGGAAAAAAGCAGAACTTCGATGATTCTATCAAGCAATCTAAGGTGTGAGCAAATGAACCCTCAAGAGGAGAAGAGAGAACAGGGAAGAAAAAACATTTGAAAAAACAATGAAGAGAATTTTCCTAACCAGATAGACACACAAGCAACGACAACAAAAAAAAAACACATCAGTTTATAGATTCTCAAAGAAGCCCAAGCAGAATTAAGAAAATCTCACCTGATAACATCATAGTCAAACTGCTGGATAAAGAAAAATCTTGAAAACAACCGGGGGGGGGGGGAGGGGGGGCGGGCAGGGGGAGAGACACATTCTAGAAGGGAAGCAACAAAACAAATACAGCAGACCTCTCACCAGAAACAATGGATGCCAAAAGACAATGGAATAAACGATCTGTTTGAAGCGCTGTAAGAAAAAAATCAACCCAGAATTTTGAACTCAATGAGAAATATTATTCAAAAATTGGAGTATTGGAGACGACATGAAGAAACTATAACCCTTGTACCTCGCTGGTGAGAATGTAAAATCGTGTAGTCGCTATGAAAAACGTTCTGCAGCTCCTCTGTCAGTTAAGCACAAAATTACCATATGACTCAGAAATACCGATCCTGAGTAAAAATCAAAAGGAATCGAAAACAGGTGTTCAAACAAAACTCGTACATGAATGTTCACAGCAGCACTGTTCCCAACAGCCAAAAGGTGGAAACAACCCAAATGTCCATCAACTGATGAATGAATACACAAAATGTGGTATATCCATATAATAGAATAGTATTCATTATTCAGATGTATCCCACAGTTTGGATGAAAGTTCAAAGCGTTATGCTAAGTAAAAGAAGTCGGACACAAAAGGCCACATATTGCATGATTCTATTTATATGAAATATCCAGAATAGGCAAATCGATAGAGACAGAAAGCAGATCTGTGGTTGCCAAGGACTAAAGGAAGGAGGGAATGAGGAATGACTGCTTAATGGGTATAGGGTTTCCCTTTGGGGGGGGTGGATAAAAAAGTTCTGGAACTAGACAGTGGTGATGTTTTTGCAAAACCTTGTGAAATGGACTTAAATACCACCGAATTATATACTTCAAAATGGTTAAGATGGTAAATTTTAGGTTATGTGCATTTTGCCACAAATCAATTAATCGATTGATTCTTAAGAATAAATCAAGGCGAAATAGATAATAAAAATTATTTTTAGGTAGAGAGAACTCACAACAAGGAGACCTGCACTAGAAGACGTGCATCGGATGGAGGCTCAGAGCTCTAGGAGGAAGAAAGATCACTGGAAATGATCCCTTTCTTCCTTTTAAAAGAGATAATCTCTTTAATGCAAAAATTATAATATTGAATTGGGAGGTTTTTCACCCAATTTCACAATAGCACAAAGGATGGTGGGCTGGATAAATGGAAGCACACTGTTTTGAAAATTATAGTTTTTAAAACTACTAAGAAATACTACAGAGCACTATAAAGAAAAATTCAATAAAGGAAAAGGCAAAATTTCTGCTTCCAGTCATGATAGACTAACTCCCACTGAACTTGCTCTCCCATCAGAAACAACTAGGAAACTGGACAAAATTTATGGAACAAATGTTTGTAGGCACTGGACGGGAGGCAGTTCAGAACAAACAAGGCAATTCCTAGAGGCGCCTTCCGGACCAGAGCTTATGGAGGGAAGACTAAGTAGAATATAGCAATTTCTCTGAGTTGTAGAGACAGAAATCTGAGTTCAGGGAGGGTGAGGCAAATTTGGTAGACAAAATACCAAAGAGATGAGAATTGTGTAGAAAATTATCCATTTGGTCTAAACTTATCAATCTGTACACTCCTGGTATGTGTAAATTATATGTATGTAATAAGTTATACATTAAATACACCTCAGTAAATTTGATTTTTAAAATGCGCAAATAATTATTATATTAAGAAATGGAGCACATACGGGCACCTGGGTGGCTCAGTTGGTTAAGCGTCCAACTTTTGATTAAGGCTGAAGTTGTCATCTCAGGGTCGTGGGATTGGGCTCTGTTTGTGTTAGGCTCAGCAGGGAGCCTGCTGGATATTCCCTCTCTCCCTCACCCTCTGCCCCTCCCTCCTGCTTGAGCACACACTCTCTCTCTCTAAAAAAACAAATGAAAGACCTTCCCCACAAAGAAATTACCGGTCCGCATGTTTTCACTATAAATTCTATTAAGCATTTAAGGAAAATATTTAATACCAACTTTACCAAAAAATGCTTTTAGTAAATAGAGGAGGAGGGAAATTTTCCTATTCCTTTTTATGAGAACAGCATAACCCTCATCACCAAAAACTGGCAGACAAATTACAAGGAGAGAAAATTACAGATAAATATCAAATACAGAAATAGAAAAATGAATAATACATCCAAATATGGTTGATTCCGGTAATAACACTGTTATTTCCAAGAGCAAAGGGTTGGTTTAGTATTCCAAATCAATGTAATTTGTCATATTAACAACATAAAGGATTAAAAAAATTATCACCTCAGTATAGAAGCAGAAAAAACATTTGACAAGATTCAGCACCATTCCTGATGAGTAATCTCAACAAACTCAGACTAAAAAGGCGACCATACTCATCTGATACATGGCATAGATGAAAAAATCCACTGCTAACAACATACTTCATAGTGAAATGGAGAACTTACCCCCACCCACCCTCTCCCTGATCAGAAACAAGGCAACTATATCTGTTCTCACCATTTCTGTTAAACATCTTACCAGAAGTTCTAGCCAGTCCAATAAAGAAAGAAAAATAAAATAAAATGCATTAATAGTTGAAAGGAAGAAGCAAACATGTCTTTATTCACAGAGGACATAATAGTTTATGTAGAAAATCCAAAGAAATCAATAAATAAGCTACTAGAACTAATAAATGAATTTAGCATGGTGTTTACATATGAAGCCAATATTAAAAATCAAATATATTTATATATGCTAGCGGAAAAATAATTATGAAATGAAAATTTAAAAGGCAATCCCATTTTTTAAAAAGCACCAAACTGACAAAATACTTAGCAATAAATTTAATAAGAGATAAGCAATACCTCTACTCTGGAAGCGGAAAATTAAATACCTAAATAAATGGAGAGCTATACCATGTTCATGAATCAGGAGACTCATTATTAAGATAATGAATCTGTAAATTATTAGTAAGATAATTTATCAGTAATTTTCTCTCCTTTATAGACCAAACTGTCTATAAATTCAACATAATCCTACTCCCCATCACAACAGATGTTTCCTTTTTGCAGATATTGTTAAGTTGTGCAAAGTTTTTATGGAGATGCAAATGAACTAGAGTGGTCAAAGCAGTCTTAAAAAGGAAGAAATTGCATTTCATTTTATCCCCAGTAGCACAGCTAAAATTAAAAAGACTAACACACCAAATATTGGCAAGAATGCAGAGCAACTGGATCAGACTTTGCTGGTGGGAGTATAACCTGGTAAAGCCACTTTGGGAAACAGTTTGGGTCTTTCCTGTAAAGCTAAACGTACAACCTGACCTAGCAATTCCTCTCGTAGGGATTAACCCAAGGGAAATAAAAACCTATGTCCACAGAAAGACATTACAAGAATGTTCACAGAAGTTTTATTCTTAAACCCAAAAACTAGAAATGGCCCAAAGATCTAGCCACAGAACAACGCATAAATCACATTGTGGCTACTTACACAATGGAATAATACCCAGTAATAAAAATGAGTAAACTATTGATATATATATCACAATATGAATAAATCTCAAAAACATTCTATTAATTGAAAGAAGTCACATACAAGAGTATATATTATATGATTCCATTTATATGAAGTTCAAGAATAGGAAAAATTGATCTATGATGATAGAAATCAGGACGGTGGCTGCTAAGGGGTAAGAACTTTCCAGAAGGTAATAGAAATGTGTACATGTATCAAAACTCAACAAAGTGTACACTTGAGACAGGTGCATTTCAGAGTATGTAAATTTTATGTCAGAAAAAGAAAGGACATCTGGAGTTATGTCATCAATAATTTAAAACTTGGGAGCAACTTAAATATCTTGCAGTAGGGGTTTAGTTAATTACATGTATACCCAAAATTTGCAGCCACTAAAAATAATGCTACAGAAAGCTATCTATTGACAAGGAGAAATATTCATGGCAACTTACATGAAAAAGAAAGTTACCAAAATAGTACAACCGATACGAGAACACAGAAAAAAAGGTCTGGAAGCTTTTCACCAAGTGAGACTCAAGGTTACCTTGAGAGGCGTGATTCTGGGTGTTGTCACCTTTTCGACACTGAACACAGACTTAACTTTTGCAATAAGAAAAAACCATTTCTCGATACATCCCTATAGTTCTAGATTCTTAGACACGATTCATTCCCTTATTCATGGTAACTGTGATCTATAAAGTCACGATGGTCTTGAATTAGCAAATAGTGAACCATTGCTCCTGGAGGAGATAGGGGGTAAGGCTTATGCCAGCTTCTGGTCACAACATTTTTGTCAATGTGTTTTACACGTGAGGGGAGCGTTCATCGCTATCCACGCCTCCACCGGGAGGGGACAAATGGCAGCTCTGTGTGTACGGAACCCTCCTGGACTCCGTCCCATGGGTTTCTTCCCTTGGAGGATTTGAATCCGTACCTTTCTTTGTAATAAACCATAAGCGTGAGCACAATAGCCTTTTGGCTCTGTGAGTTCTCCCAGCGAATTATCAGACCTAAGGGTGGTCTTGGGCTCCCCATTCTGCAACTATCTCTGGCTTGAATCCCCCTTTGGAATCACTCACTCAATGAGTTCCATCAAACACGTGCCCTTTACCTATTTGCGTGAGGTTTACGACTCAGACATCGGAGACAGTTCGTTTACTGGATTGTTCCTTCAATAATGAGAACATGAAGCGAGCACTCAGCACTCAGTGGTTCCCAGGGGAGGGAGGACAGGGCCCTATTTGGGCCGGGCTCAGTTACCCTTAGAAGAAACAGAGTGGCAGTTTGGGGAGGTGGGGTGGGCACACATGAAAATGCACGATGGGGTCGGTGGTGGGGCGGGGTGGGGGGGGACTCAGAGGCTCTGGGAGCTGAGAGAAGGGCCCCGAAGCCTTCCCAGTGCTGAGCAAAGGCCTCCCAGGATCAGGCACCTTCTAAGTCAGGAAGGGCGGCAGCGCTGGACCCTTTTGCATTCCAGATCCTTCCTTCAGCTCCACTTTGGGCCACAGGCCCACTGAAACATCATCATTACTAGTACTGTTCTGTTATTATCCTGTTAGTATTTGTAACCCAAAGAACTTCAGACAGTTTTCAATCAAAGCATGTACCTAACATATCATAACTTATTATCTGAGAGCAAGATGGCTGCGAATCTGTTGGTGGGGCAGGACCTGCTTCCCCAGGCTGCGAGCGCAGCTGGGATTTGCTGCGGGCCCGCTCTGGCCCCATCGGGCTCCAGAGGCGGGTCGGGACCAGGTCCGGGGGCTCAGAAGGAAGGTCCCAGCTCTAGGCCGTGTCCTCCCACCCTCCCCCTGGGCTCCAGTCCAGGGCAGGACAATCAGCCCTCTGCCCACCAGATCCGTAGGCCTCATTCCACAGCAGACGCGGCTCCTAGGCTGGTGAACAGAGACCCAGGAGCCCGCTCTGCCTGCCCCCATTCCCGGGTGAGAGCGGAAGACAGAGGCTGTAAACTGAATCCCCTCCCCGACACCAGGATTCGAGATTCTCCTCCACCCAGTCAATGCACACAGGGTCCCCACCTCGGTGCCCATGGCAGGGTGGCAGCAATACCCAGAGACTCAGCAGCCCAGCCCAGCCGGTGCCCCGCCCCCTGCACCTTGCGCCCCAGCCCTCGGCCCTGGATGCCCGCCCCCCCCCCCCACTCCCCGGCAGACTCACCCTCCTCACAGTTGCTCCCGGTGAAGCCAGGACAGCATCTCCACTCCAGCGCCGTCACCGTGCGGTAGGACACTCTGTATGTGGGTCTGATCAGAGTCCTGTAACTAACACAAGGGCAGCATCAGGAGAGTGTGAGCGCCCGTCCACCTGCCCCCCGACCCCACTTCTGCGGAGAGCGCCCAGCCCAGGGCTCTGGGAACCGCCTGCGTAGTGGAGCCCGTCATCCCGGCTCCATGCCCACTGGCTGTGTAGCCCTGGGCAAGCAACCACCCCTCTCTGTGTCCGGTTCATTATAAAGTCCCTCCCAGTTCTGCCTTCCAGCAAGTCTCCAAGCAGGGCCACCGAGGGGGCAGGGGTAGAAATGTCTGCCACGGACTGACTTATGTCCCCAGAATCCATATGGTGAAGCCCTGCCCCTACCCCCACACTGTGACTGTATTTACATATAGGGTATTTAGGAGGTAATTATGGTTTAATGAGGTCATAACGGTGGGTCCCAACCCATCAGAGGTGGTGGCCTTGTAAGAAGAGGAGGACAGAGAAAGAGATCTCTGAGTTCAGGCACACACGGAGGAGAGGCCCTGTGGGGACCCAGCGAGAAGGTGGCCATCTGAGAAAACACGCTTCTGTTGTTGAAACTCCCAGTCTGTGATATTTTGCTATGGCAGCCTGAGCTAAGGCATTGACCAAAACCACGAAGAAGGAAAAGAAAACTATCATTAGGACGTGCACAACTTCCAACCACCCAAAAGTTCCTGAACTCCAACACTTTGTCCTGATCATTTCCTTTGGCTGACTCATCCAGTGAACATTGATTGAGTGCCAACTACATGCAGTACTGTGGTCACAGACGGATAGAACTGAGTCCCTTCCTGGAGAAAATCACAGCCTCGTGGATGAGAGAGACACACCAATGAAAACTCGCAGCCCCGTCAGGGGACCCTTTTCCCCCCCGCGAACTGTGGCAGATTCCGGGGCCAAATTTCACACTCCTGCAGTTTTGACATTTTTCTCGCCAAAAAGCTTGATACTATTTTACAAAACTGTGAGACAGAAGATATGTCATCACACCGCAATGAGCTATCACCTCTCACCTGGCAGGATGGTGGGTAACGGTGGGCGAAATGGGTGAAGGGGGGATCTGAAGGCAGAAACTTCCAGATATAAAATAAAATGTAAAGCTTCTGGGATGTAATGTACAGCATGGTAACTATAGTTAATAAGACTGAGTGGCATACATGAAAATGGCTAAGAGAGTAGATCTTCAAGTGCTCATCATAAGAAGAACAATTTTTGTAACTGTGTGTGGTGACAGATGTTAACTACATGTATTGTGGTGATCGTTTTGCAATACATATAAATATCAAATCAAATACTATACACCTGAAACTAACAGAACGCGGAATGTTACGCACACACATATGACCCAATCTCACAAGGGGGACACACTTGGCTTTATTATTCGATTTGCGTGCATCATTATAACTTCGCTGCTTGATCACGTTTGCACAGCTTCCTCCTCCGAGCAAAGCTTCATGACTTCACAAAATCCGAATCTGCTGACGCCAAGCAACTTAATCGGTGAATGGGAAAATCATGAATTAATTGGTAGCAGCAGGCGTGACGTTTCAAGATACCCCGTTGACAGGAAAACACACGAGTCGCGTCTCGAATTTCAGAAATGCTGCGCTCAATCTGAACAATCCTGTTACACTAATTTCTCTTAAAAAAAAAAAAAGTCCTCTCGCTCATGTTTCATGAACATTCTGGCAAACCAGCTTCCCCCCTGGAGATCTAAGGGGGGGTGGGGGGCAGTGGTGAGGCCATGTCCAGCCAGGGCGGGAAACTTCGAGTGAAAAGCCAGGAGTCTGCACGGAGAGACGTCCAAGGTGGGACCAGGACGCAGACCCAGATCTTTAGACTCTCGACTGCCCCCCTCCCCCCCACCAAGCTCTGTGCAAGCCAGAGGGGCGAGGCTGGCTGTGTCATCATCGCCACTCCCCAGAGCAAGTGGCCTGGTGGGCCATTGGTGGGCTGAGTCACACGTAGATAATAAATAGGTGATAATAAGCACACACTCACACAGTCACATATGCACACCCTCCCGCGTGCACACACGGGCTCCCACGCTTTCGTGCTCACACATGCACACACGCTCACGTGCTTCCACACACTCAACACTCACGGGCACTCGTTCACACCCTCACACCCTCATACCACCTTCCTGCTGCAGATCTGCCAGCTAGGAGAGGAGGGAGCTTTAATTCAGATAAAAGACCCCAGTTTTTTCATTGATTCCTTGACTAAGATGTTGCTCCGGGTGAGAGGGAGCAGAAAAGCTATGGAAGCCCCGCTCGGGGCAGACGTGCAGGGCAGGGGTCAAGTAACTTGCCGCTGGCATCCTGCCCAGTGCGGCAGACCCCAGACGGGTGCCTCCCATAACCTCAGCACCACTGGGCAGACGGGGCCCTGGACTGGGGGCTTCGGGTTCTGCCCCTAACTCGCGATATGGACTTGCACGCGTTACTTATGAGGACACCGCGGAGACCAGAATGCGGGGCGTGAGGCTCGCTGGGAAGACGCATGTGCGAGGTGCCCAGAGCAGGAAGCGCGTGCAGATGCTGGGTTCACAAAATGTAGATCAGACCTCATTCCTCCCGGCCCGTGCCCTTCCAACTGGCCCCACCTCCAGCCATAGGTGGCTCCTCCCCCTCCAGCCCGTGAGCCAGGCAAATGCACCGGGAGTCCCTCCATCCACGCCTTGAATGATGATGATGATGGAAATAAGAACAGATATCCTAAGAGCTTTGAGTATTCACCATGCACCGGGCATTGAGTGTTGGCCATGTGCTGACTCATAACAATCCTAACAGGTGGATACTATTACTGATCCTAATTTACAGATGAGAAAACCGAGGCACAGAGAAGTGAAGCAACTTTCTCAAGATCACACTGCCAGAAGGTAATGGGACTAGGATCCAAACGCAGGCAGAATTGGCAGAACCCACCAATACTGATTCGTGTTTGTTCGGCACAGTGGAACATTTCCCCTCCCTACATCTGCACAAGATCCTGATCTCGGGCTCTGAAGCAGAGGGAAAACTCATTCCCCAGAGAAGGTCCCTTTCTGCCCCTCATTCTGAAGGCCATGGGCTGACCTGCCCCACTCTGGGACCAGAAGGAACCCGATGACCTGTGATGTCCAGGAGTAGGGCCCACCAGTAGGTGGCGCTGCTTCACCAGCCCTGAGGGCCAGGGCTCAGGCTGGCAGACCCCTCAGGTCTTCCCTGAGTGCCCTGGGCAGCATTCACAGCCTGGCCCAGGCTGGGCTTCCCCCTCCTACATTTCATAAAGAACTCCCAGCCCACCCACTGGGGTCCAGTCTACAAACCCAGTGATCTTTCTAAAATGCACATCTAATTCGTGACTGCCCTTTCTCAAAACCTTCCATGGCTCCCATAGACTAAGGATTAAGCTCTCTAAGTCGGTAAAGAAGTTCCTGCCTATCTTTCTATGTTCCCTTCTTCCTGCCACCCCCAGCCAAGGCTCCTACCACCACAGCCCAACCTGCTTTTCCTGCCACTGGGCCTTTGCACATGCAGGTTCCTCTGCCTACCTGCCCTTCCTCCTTGACTCCGCCTGAAAAAAATTCCCAAGAGCCTTCAGGGTGTGACTCACGTGTCCTGTCCTCCTCGGTGAAGCACCCCCACTCCTGGCCAGCGTCCACAGGCTCCCTCCTGAGCCCTCCCGCAGCACCTTAGACAGAGCTTGGTTTGACCACCCCAGCACCGATCCGTGCACTCAGCGGGTACACACCAAGAGCCTGCTGGATGCCAGACAATGGGAACACAAGCATGAAGAAGGCGGACACGGCTCCGCTTTGCCACAGAACCGCACACGTGAACAGACGACCACGGGCCACGGTTAAGTGCTACGAAGGGAAGCACCGAATTCATGCCTCACATTAAAATGTGTTTTTTTTTTTCTTTTTTATTACAATATAATTTACATGCAGCAAAATAGATAAATCTAGTGTTCGGCTTAATAAGCTTTTACCTATGTGTCCACCAACATTCCCGACTCGGAAGTCCCCCGGGCCCCCTCCAAGATGACTAGCCCGCCCCCCGGCATATCCATTCTGATTTTTCTCCCCCGGAGATCAGTTTTGCCTGTTCTAGAATCTCATACACACGGAACCTCACAGCATGAACTGGTTTGTGCCCGCCTTCTTTCACTCAGCCTTAGCCTCTGGGGTTCATTCGTGTTAAGCGCGTAAATAATACTCTAGTACAGAAAGGGGCCACAGTGGGTCCACTCTCTTGTTGATGACCGTTTGGGTTGCTTCTAGTCTCGAACTAGGATGGAGAAAGATGTGATGGGCATTCCCGTACAAGTCTTTGTGAACACGTTTTCATTGCTCTGGAGTATATTGCCAGGAGCAGCGTGGCTGGCCCACAGGACGCATATAGGCTTCATTTTAGGAGACGCGGCAAACAGGTGCCCCAAACCTATTTGGACAAAGCAGTTCACATGCCGAGCAGTAGCGCCTGGGGTCCCATCGCTCCATAACCTTGATCTTGGACTGCCCAAACTCAAGAGCTGTCTCCTGAATGCATGTTTATTGCTTAAGCCACCAGTCTGTGGCTTAAGAGCGATACATGGTGACCAAGAGAGATTTGTATTAAGTACTTAACGAAATTTCCAGGTAGGAGACACAATAAATGTTGGCTACTGTGATGGGCACTCGTATGTGTCCACCAGGCTGGGCTAACAGGTGCCCCCGTAATTGGTAAAAACAGTGTGAGGGTTTCCAGAAGAGATCAGCACTGAGTTGGTGGGCTGAGTCAAGAAAATCTGCTCTCTGGGGTGCCCGGGTGGCTCAGTCGGTTAGGTGTCTGCCTTTGGCTCAGGTCATGATCCTGGGGTCCTGGGATCGTGTCCCGAGTCAGGCTTCCTCCTCAGTGGGGAGTTTGCTTCTCCCTCTCCCTCTGCCCGCTCTGCTCATGCTCACTCTCTCTCGCTCGCTCTTGCTCTCTCTCAAATAAATAAATAAAATCCTTAAAAAAAAATCTGCCCTCACCAATGCAGGTGGGCATCATTCAATCCAAAGAGGGCCTGAAGAGAACAGAGAACAGGGCACATTTCCTCTCTTCTGGAGCCCAGACATCCATCTTCTCCTGTCCTAGGACATCAGCACTCGTGGTTCTTGAGTCTCGGGACTTGAACTAGGAATTACACCATCAGCTCCCTGGGCCGCCAGCTTGCGGATGGTACATTATGGGACCACTCAGCTTCTATAACTGTGAGCCCATTCCTATAACAAACCTCCTTCTACATATCTCCATATAGCCTATTGGTTCCGCTCCTTCAGAGAACCCTAATACAGCCACAGTTTCCAATTACAATCATGGTAACGATCCTATTGCGTATCAATGCCCCCTCCAGACCACAAGTTCATCCACCTCGCCTACCACAGCCACGTCCATCAATAACTAGAAAGGGAAATGCAGATCAAGGTCGCCACAAGCTATCACCGCAGCCTGTTGGGACGGCTACGATCCAGAAGACCAAAGATAACGTGGATTCACGTGGATGTAGGGAAGAGGGAGCTGCAGTGCCCACGTGGAGCGGACAGCAAACGCCACACTGTGGCCCACGAGTCCTGAGTGCTCTGGTCTGGCCTCTGCCAGACTCTCTCTTCACTCTTGAGCCCCTCGTTCCTGCTTTCTAGCCATACTAGCCTTCCAAATCGCCATCTCTCATCACTTACGGGCTGTTCTCTCTCTTTCTCTCTCTCTCTCTCCCTCTGTTACCCAGTTAAGGCCCCGTCATCTCCACCCTCACCTCAAGTGCCCTCTCCTCCAGGAAGCCCTCCGGAGGCCTCTAATCAGCAGCTCAGCCTTCCTGGCACAGGAAACAAAGAGGACTATAAGGTCGTTATATTTGCTGAACCCTTGGGAGCTCAGCTCCCTGATGCTGATGCTGTGAGTGTCGCCGTCCCTTCTTCAGATGAGGACAGAGTCCTTGCCCGAGCTGTGTGGCTGGTGGGCAGCAGAGCCCTCAATCCACTTGCACCAGCGGGAAATGGACAAGCCCGCTCCCCACCCTCAACTGCATACCCCCCAGGGCCGGTCTTTTCATTGGCTGCCCCCCACTCCCACCCCGGATGCACCTAAGACATCGGATAAGGTTGCTTGTTTCCTCTGGCCCAGCCAAGATCCCGACACAGCGCGGGAGACACTGGGGCATGTGTGCAGGGTGGCCTCCCACAAGGACAGCCCAGGCTGACTTGGCCCGAGGGGAACAAACATGCATTCGGGCAAGAGAAACGCAGGGCTTTCTGGCTGCTTTGTTTCTAGTTCATTCCACTACATCTCTGCATCTCTGCCCATCGGTGAGTGAGTCCCCACCTCTCTGAGCCTCCTATAAAGTCTGTGCTGAGATGCACCAGACTCAAAGATCCCTTCCTACCTTGAAATTCTCCGAATGCAATCTGGAGTCTCCGGGGGGCGTCTCCCACCTCACTAATTCTGGGACCCAAATCTGATCTCTCCGCATTTGCTACCTCTGACAGTTGGATCCTGGGATGTCCCTCACTGTCACCTGTCACCTGGCAAACTCAAGGACATCTATTCTCCGGGGGTTTGTGTCTCACTCAATAAATATCCACGGAAAAAGGGTTGCCTCCTCCGAGAGGGCCTCCTTGACCAGTCTGCCCTCCGTCGCACCCACTCCCACTGCAAGCTGGGTCCCCTGGGTTTATACTGTCATTGAAACCTGGCTTGTCTTCCAAACACTCACCACCACCTGTGCAGTTACTGATCTGACGTCTGTCCCCTCCACTAAAGCCTCTGGCTGCGCCCCAGGCCTAGCTCAGTGTATGGCCCATCACGGACACTCAATAAAGATTAGGGGAATGAAGGAAACAATCAATGAACGGTGTACCAGACGGAGTCCCAGGAGGGGAAGCACAATGCTAGGCAACATGCCGTGGGTCCCCGGAGGAGCTCAGGGTGTCGGGCTGGGGGACACCCCTGGACACTGATGGCCGGCAAGGGTGGGGAGGCAGGGTGTGGCCACTTCCACCAGGAGGGGCCGAAAAAGGCTTCCTACGTCGCGGGACACTTGAGGGTCTGCTGAGCTGAGACAGCGAGGAGGCAGCCAGCACCAGGAAAGCCGGGAGGTGGTTTGGGGTGAGATCTGGTGCATTTGGGGAGCAGACAGGGCACTGGCAGGGCAGCTGCGAGAGCTCCCAGCACAGGCAAGAGTCCGGCCTGGGTTTGGGGAGACCGCACTGGCGGGCGCTCGCCAGGCCTTCAGAGCACGCTCCTGATCAGCAAAATATGTCCGAGCCTGCAATAGACATGTATTAATCTACACATGTATATACACACGTATTATTTACTGTCTTTGCATATATTAAAAATCAGTAGAGCTTCATTTCGCTCTTATTTTAGAGATTAAGAAACAAACAGAAGGCTTGATGTGGTTTTCCTGCTCCTCAACAGACACCCTTGTACCCAGTAGGAGACCAACCCCTCCTGGCCAAGGGGAGGCCACCCAGGGACTATGGCGCTGAGCCGTGTGGTGGTCAGACTGGCTTTCTAGAAAGACCCCACCTGTGGCTGACTGTGTGGCGCCAGATGGGAAGGGAGAGATGGAAGGTGGGGCAGGGAGTCCAGCGGCAGCTGGCTGAGAAAGAGGGGCAGGGCTGAGAGGAGCAGTCTCATTCTACAGAAGGGGAAACTGAGGCTGGGGAGGAGCATGGGGTCAGACACCAGCTTATAAAGTGGCAGAGGTCTGACCGAACCAGGCCTCCCGGTGCAGCTGGTGTGTTCTCATCTGGTCAACGATGTCCAGAAGCTGACCCCACCGTGAGCAGTTGGTCCTAGGGGACCCTCTCAGGAAGTACAGAGGGCTGAAGTCATGAGGGCCTCTCAGGGACCCCCAAACTCCTCCAGCCCCTCAATGACTGCCCCACAGAGAGAGTGCAGATGTGTCCTACATCTCCCCAAACGTGGCCCTGGGTGCACGAGGTCACAGGAGAGGGTATTTGAAAAACAGGATTCCGGGAGGGGTGAGGTGCCCATCACTGGAGGTGTGTAAGTGGAGGCCATGGCTCTTTGGCCTCCAAAGTTGGGGGGGGGGGGCTCCGAAGCATCAGGAGGTCCCTCCGTAGATGCTGGCACAGGGTTATGGTCTGGGAATCGCCAGCCCGGAGACCTCATGTGGGGGCGCTGGTGGCTCCCCCCACGGGGCATTTCAGCCTGCAGGTTCCTGCCGTGGCCCCACTTCCTCACCAGGGACCACCGCGAGGAGGACCAGACTGGGAGGTACCGAGACAGGCTGGAGACTCAACAGGAAATGGGAGCGGGGGTTTCAGAAAGGGAGGCAGTAGATTATTAATCTCTTGATTAATAGCAGCGGGCCAGTGGGAGGGAAGGGCCTGTCCCACTGCCGTTCAGAGGCAGGAGGAGGGGCTTTTCAGCCTCTGGCCTCCTCCAGATCCCAGCTAGTCATCCCGAAGTGCCAGGCGCAAAGGACAGCAGGCCCAGTGGGCAGTGTCTTCCGCCCAGCCCCCACCCCCACCCCCACCAGAGCCGGGGACCGCAGGGCTCTGAGGAGTCCTGGCGGGGGAAGGGGACACAGCCCAGACAAGCCCCCACGCTGCGGGGGTCACCCACACAGGCCGGCTGCGGAGGAGGGGCAGGAAAGAAAGGCCATGTTTGAAGAAAGTACTAAGCCCAGGACGTCGCAGGGCCTTGCAGGCAGCAGGCAACCCAATCAAAGGGGGGAGGCTGGCCGGCAGGGGGCCGTCTGGCGGAGGGGAATGACGGAGGCAGATGAAGCCCCGAAGAGTTCCGGCAAACCCCTCCGCTCAGCACATCTGGAAAAGGTTGGCTCTAATGCCATCAAAGAGCTCCGGGCTGGGGAGACAGCCAGGGCAAGGAAGCCAGGCAGAGGAAAACTTAACCCCCGAGTCCCTGGGGCTCGGTCTTCCCAATCTGTCAGGCAGGCCCTGCGCCTGGCCCGCGCCCCCCTTCCCTCAGCGGCCCCCGGGGGTGGGGGGTGTTCGGGGGGCAGGAGGTTACCATCAATAACGCCGGACTTCCTGCTGCCTTGATCAAGGCACAGCCAGGGGTGTGATTTCCCACCCCAAAGCAAGACAGAGGGTTATATCCTCATTCCCCAGAAAGGGAAACTGAGGCACGGATTGGGGAGGCCCGGCTTGTCCCCTCTGCCTTCCTCTGGGTGTGGAGCTGGTCCTCAGGCCTCTCGCGGGGAAGTCTCAGCATCCAGCCCCTCACTGTAGCGCTGGCTAGAGAAGGGCCCCCTCACCCACCCCTTCCACACTGTTGCCTCCCCCACCCCCTCCCCTAGGGAAACCCCCTCATCCCCCAGACCTCTGCACCAATGGCACTGCCCCCACCCCCCGGAAACCCAGGACCAGGTCTCATATCAGGGACACGATTGCTGTGAGTCTTCCCTCCCCAGCGGCCCCCCCTCCCCCCCCACCCCGGGCCCCAACGAGTTCTGGGAGGGAGGGGGCCATGTGCTTGCACACCAGTGTCGGCTCTTAGGTGCTGGGTTCTGCACCAACCACCGACCAGACCAAACACAGGATCTGAGGAAGTTGAGGCAGGGACTTCCCTGAAGGGAGGCAGGGCGGGGGAGGGGGGACCCCCTGGCGCCCTTTCTCCTCACCAGCTGCTGACTGGCCGGGCGCCTGGCATGGTCCTCGGGGCCTCATGTTTGTCTGTAAACATGACTTCACACACACACACACACACACACACACACACACACACACACTACAGAAATCCAGTGTAGGAAAAAAAATCACAGAATGGGGAAATCCACGCAGGACACGGCTGGATTACAGTTTTGTTTCCACGTAACAAGACGAAGCCTGCATCCTTCAAAGAACATTGCTGAGCAGCTCGGTGTGTGGGACCTCGGTGTGTAAGGACCTCGTGGTGAGCCCTGGGAATAATGGGAGGGGGACATCGTGGGCTGGCCGTCGAGGCCCTCATGAGTTGGTAGAGTCGCCCCCCAAATCAGACCATCCCAGCATCACACGGGTGGACCCACATGGATGGCAGGTGCCCCTGCTCTCGGCCTGCCCCCACGCCTGTTGCAGCTCTGACAAGGCCCCCTCTTCCCCTCCTGCTGCCGGTTCCCCAGCTCTGGGCTTCTGCCCCCTCCTCTCCAGGACCCTTCCTGACAGCTTACAAAACAGTTTACAAATATGCTCCCGTACCTCCTGTCTTCAAAACAAACAGAATCCCTCCCTTGCCCCATGCTGCCTCCAGCCTCCCAGCCCTATTCACTGCTCCCTTCACAGCGAGAACTTCTAGAAACTTCTCATGTCTCATTTTCCTCCTCTGCACCTGCCTTCTTGGCCTCCTTCCCCACTGCTCCCCAGACAGCCCTTGCCACCCCGCATTGCCAACTTTAATGGGCACTCAGCCCTGGTCTTACCAGGTTTCCCAGAGCATTTGGGAGACTCGGGCTCTCCCTCATGCCCTCCCTCCCGAAACTCACCTCCCGGGACACCCAGACGCTCCTTCTGCCCCGGCTGCTCCTTCTCACCTCCTTAGCCAGCCCCTCCTCCTTAGCCCTGCCTCTGAGGTCAGGGTGCCAGGACCGTTTGGGGATCAGCACCCCTTCTCCATCTAATCACCCCCGTGGTGACCTCCAGTCCCGCAGCTCCGAACACAGTCTGCAGGCTCCTGATCCTCGATCACATCACCTCTCCCAGGTTCCAACTTGCCCACGTTGTTACAGTTTAACATTGGGGACACTGGGGTTCCTATTACAGTTGATGGTGTGCGATCATTTAATTGGCTTAATTCTTAGGGATCGTAAGATAATGTACTTCTTCCTGCCAATGGCATCTAGAGTCCATGAAATGCAATGTGCTCAAGCCCTGGAATCTTCCCAGTACTCTAGGCTTTTTCACTCGACCTCCCCCTCCAGCTTCACTTGGCCAAAACAGAGCTGCTAGTTTCCCCTCCGAGGGCTGACGCCACTGGGGGTCCCCAACTTAATGAAGGACACGCCCAGCCAGCTAGCCGCTCAAACCAGACATTGAGGGTTATCCATGATTGCTCCCTGCCCTTCCGTGAGCAGACTCTTGCCATCTCAGCTCCCAGACACCTCCTGAATTCACCCACTTCTCCCCACTTCCCAGGTAATGTCCTGGCATGAGCCACCATCACCTTGTCCCTGCCTGTGTCCACTGTCCCCACGGCAGCCAGCGATCTTTTTAAAACCTAAACCAGCCCATCTCAGGAACCTCCAAAAAGGAGAGAAAAATACTTCAAAGCCAGCAGAAGGAAGGACAGAGTAGAGCTAGGAGCAGAAAGAGCAGAAATCAATGAAATTGGAAACAGAAAAACATTAGAGAAAAATGGATGAAACCAAAAGCTGGTTCTCAGAAAAGACCCGTGAAACAACAAAGCTCTAGCAAGACTGACAAAGGAAAAAGAAGAAAAGGCACGAGTATTCCAATATCAGGAATGAAAACAGGTAATAGGACTACGCACATCAATTTAACAGCTGAGAGGAAATGGACCAAGTCATCGAAAAACACAAATCACTCCAACTCACTCGATCTGAAATAGATCATTTGACTAGCCCCGTAACTATTAAGGAAATTGAATTTGTAGCTTAAAAAGTCCTTCAAAAGAATTCTCCAGCCCCAGATGTTTCCACTGGAGAATTTTACCCAATGTTTAAGAGGAATTAATACCAATCCTACACAATCCCTTCCAGAAAAATGCAAAAGGAGGGAGCACATCCTAACTCATTCTGAGACCTTGATACCAAAGTCCGACAAAGACCGTGGAAACCAAGAAAACCACAGACCAATATCCATAATGAATACAGACGTAAAGATCCTTAAACAAAATATTAGTAAGTAGAACCCTGGGTCTTTGGTCGTTTGTACAGCAGTCCCAGTTGACCAACACAGGGAAGCTGCGTGAAACATAAAGGTCGACAGAAATTCTGTTTACTAATTTTTTGCAACATTTTTGGATATCGAAAATTGTTCTAAACGAATATGTTTTAAAAAAAGTAAATGTGTTAAATATCTATATAATGATGCTGATTGAAGCATACATAGTCTGTAATAGTTAAAACTAGGAAACCTCCTGAGCACGCCTGGGTGGCTCACTCGGTAGAGCATCTGACTCTTGATTTCAGCTCAGGTCGTGATCTCAGGGTTGTGAGATCGAGCCCTGAGTCGGGCTCTGCGCTCAGCTTGGAGTCTGCTTGGGATTCTCTCTCTCCCTCTCCCTCTGCCTCTCCCCCTGCTCGTGCTTTCCCTCTCTTTCTCTCTAAAATAAACCAATTAATTAATTTAAAAAAAAACTAGCAAACCTCTTAAATATCCATCAGCTGAGGACATGGGGAATCAACAGTGATCCTTTCCTGCAATGGAATACTATGCAGCCATTAAAATGAGGTGGCCATTTGGGAAATGATTGCAAAATATTTTTCTGGGGGGAAGCGAGGTGCAGAACAAAAGAACATCATCTGGTCTTTGTTTAAGAGAATATATCTATATATATATACATATATATATATATATACACACACACATATACATATGAGGGGAAAAGAGTCTGGAATAACACACTGGTAATGTTAATAATGGGATTATGTAGGTGCAATTGGGAGATGGGAGAATACTCATCGTCCACCTTATTCGGTTCTGTAATATCTGGATTTGTTTTGGGCAGTGAGTATATATCACTGTCTTCATAATAACAATGACAGCATGGGGCGCCTGGGTGGCGCAGTGGGTTAAAGCCTCTGCCTTCAGATCAGGTCATGATCTCAGGGTCCTGGGATCGAGCCCCGCATCGGGCTCTCTGCTCAGCAGGGAGCCTGCTTCCCCTCTCTCTCTGCCTACTTGTGATCTCTCTCTCTGTCAAATAAGTAAATAAAATCTTAAAAAAAATAAAATAAAATAACAATGACAGCAGTAACAATGAAAGGCAGAATGAGGGCGCCTGGGTGGCTCAATTGGTTAAGCATCTGCCTTTGGCTCAGGTCATAATTTCAAGGTCCCAGGATCAAGCCCCACATCAGGCTCCTTGCTCAGCGGGGAGCCTGCTTCTCCCTCTGCCTGCCACTCCCCATGCTTGTGCACTCTCTAGCTCTCTCTCTCTCTCTCTCTCTCTCTGACAAATAAATAAAATCTTTTAAAAAAACAAAAGAAAAGAAAAGAAACAAAGAAAGGCAGAATGAAAGTCTAGAAAACAAACAAGCCACTCTTCCCCCTAACTGGCTTGGCAGCCTGTGGCCCAGGACCAGAATCTCTGCCCCATTCATGGGTCCCAGCAGTGCCTGCAAGGTGATTCTGGGCCTTCCCCACCCCTCAGTCCCTTCACCCCACTTCCTGTCTATGGTGCTCTTCTGCACATCAAATGCCCATGCTCTGTACACAAAAGGTGCTCCATAAGTGCACACTCAGCTCTTGTTTCCGAGCATCAACTCCCTTCCCCAGCAGCCTGTGCTGGGTTTGGATTCGTCCAAGGCAATAGAAAGGAAGGGCAGAGCTGGCCCGCCCCACAGCCTTTACCTCACGAGGTTGGCACAGGGCCCGGGCCACCGGCAGCTCTGGTACACACGCTGGACCACTGTCTCCGAGCCGTTCTGCACCTGGCAGGACACCGTCCGCGTCACCATGTGATGGCACCAGTGCCTGTGGGGAAAGCAACAGTCATGTCAGCCCTTCTATTCCTGAGGTGCTGACTGCGGGTCAGAAGGCCATGCTGGCCAAGGAGGGGTCCCTCCATAAGGCTGCGGGGTGGGGGTGCTCGTTCTCCTGGGGAAGGGGTCCACTGACACCCGCAGTCCAGGACTATGGGCAAGGGAAAGTACCCGCATCCCGTGGCCACCAAGGCCTGGCATCCATCATTTCAGTCACCAAACACTTGGAATGAGCCCGTGCCCACTGGGAAATCCCACTCCGATGTGGAAGACTAAGAAGGAAGTGATTATAACCCACAGGAACACGGGGCCATGGGTGCAACCAAAGGATACACACAGGGAGCTATGGGAACAGAACGGGGCACCTAACACAGGTCCTGAGAAAGACCGACCACCTGGGTACTGAAAGGTAAGAGTCAGCCCCCAGCAAGTGCAATTACATGTGGCCCAAAGACTGGAGGGAAGGAGGTAGCCAGGAGAAAGGGAAGGAGCCTAGAGGGAGGGGGAGGAGCCAGAAGGGAGGGGCGGGGCCAGGAGGGAGGGGAGGAGCCAGAAGGAAGGAAGCGACAGGGTACCTGCCAGGCTAGATGTGGCTCTTATCATGAAGTCAGTGGGGAGCCCCTGAAAGACTCTAACCAGGGGAATGTCTCTATGGGTCCGAGTTTAGAAAAATCCCTCTGGTGCAGTGTGAGAGGTGCGGAAGCCTGAGCTGGGGTATGGCGGAGGGGGAGGAGGCGGAGGCCGCGTGAATATATGCAAACAATATTGTGATTGGATCCAGATGGCAGACAAGCCCATGCTCCCACCTCCCCCACCCATTCCCCCTATCCAGATCCTAGAAATTTAAATATAAAAATAAGTCCTTGTTGGGACATCAGCAAGATGGTGGGGCAGGCGGTCCCCCATTCCTATCTCCCCTCAGTAACAATAATTTGGCCGCCATCCATGGACAAAAATGCCTTTGCGGGAGCTTTGGAATTTTTGTAAACTGTGCATCTTATAAGGGGTTAATATCAGAAACATACAAGGAACTCATAACACTCAATAGCCAAAAACCAAATAACCTGATTTTAAAATGGCCAAAGGACCTGAATAGACATTTCTCTAAAGAAGACATACAGATGGCCAAAAGTATATGAGAGATCACTCAACATCACTCACCACGAGGAAAATGCAAATCAAAATGAGAGATCACCTCGCACTTGTTAGGATGGCCATTATCAAAAGGACATGAGGGGTGCCTGGGTGGCTCAGTGGGTTAAGCCTCTGCCTTCAGCTCAGGTCATGATCTCAGGGTCCTGGGATCGAGCCCCGCATCAGGCTCTCTGCTCAGCAGGGAGCCTGCTTCCCCCTCTCCCTCTGCCTGCCTCTCTGCCTACTCATGATCTCTTTCTCTCTGTCAAATAAATAAATAAAATCTTTAAAAAAAAAAAAAAAAAGGACATGAGACAACAAAGTAGGCAGAAGTGTGGAGAAAAAGGAACTCTGGGACATTGTTGGTCGTGATGGACATTGGTACAGCCATTACGGTAGGTTCCTGAAGAAATTAAAAATGGAACTACCGTATGACCCAGGAATCTCATTTCTGGGTATATATCCAAAGGAATTAATATCAGTATCTAGAAGAGATATCTGCACGCCTGTGCAAAAGAATTCACAACAGCCAAGACGGAAATAACCGATGTCCGTCCATGAATGAATGGACAAAGAAAATGTAGAAAATACACACACACACACACAACAGAATAGTATTCAGCCATTAAAAAGATGGAAATTCTACCATTTGCAACATAGATGAACCTGGAGGATGTTATGCTAAGTAAATAAGCCGGACACATTTGTATATGAAATCCAAAACCATCCAACTCATAGAACCAGAGAGTAGAACAGGGATTGCCAGGGGCTGGGGAGTGTGAGTGATGGGGAGATCTGGTCAAAGAATACAAATGTCCAGTTATGAGATGAATAAGTTCTGGGGATCTAATATATAGATTCGATCTGTCTATATTATATATTATATTATTTGTATATTATACACAAAATCACATGGTGATTAGTGTTAATAATTCCATATTGTACAACCTAAATATACACTTTTTCAGTTTGTCTTTCATAACTCGATAAAGCAGAAATGTAAATAAAGAAAAATAAAAATCAGCCCCTAACAGCATTGGAAAACAAAGAAGCGAGTGGGGGGCGGTGGGGGGCCGGTGGCAATGGGGGGCCAGAAATTTGAGGAACGCTCGAGAGACTGAAAGTAGGTGGAACTGACTTGAAAGAGGAAAGCCCAACCGGAAACACAAGGAATATTCCAGATTGGCAGTAAATGTGGGTATAACTCGGGAACAGCTGATGTGGCTGATGGGATAGGGGAGGGGCCCGAGGACCATACTACAAGAAGTCAGACAAGTAGGATCCGGATCCCTACCCTTGCTGATGTCAAGAATCAGGCATTAGATTCACCTGCCTTGAGGCAGGTGTGGTTGCAGTGGGTGCCCCAAAATCTGATGACCCTCAGGAGAAACTGAGACCCTCTCAAGTTTATACAACTGAATTCTTTAAAAAAAAAAAAAAAAATTATTTATTAGAGAAAGAATGAGCTACAGCAGGAGGAGGGACAGAGGGAGAGGGACAGAGAGGCAGAGAACCAGACCCCCCGCTGAGCATGGAGCCCGGCAAAGGACTTGATCCCAGGACCCTGAGATCATGACCTGAGCCAAAATCATGAGTCAGAGGCTCAAGCGACTGAGCCACCCAGGCGCCCCTATACAAATGAATTCTTGCACACTCCTCCTCTACCCTTCGCCTATACTACCAACCCTCCAAGAGGCAAAGCAGCAATAAATAGTAAAGCAAAGATGAGCCAGTGGAAATCCCCAAATACCAAGAATTTCAAAGTATTCGAGAAAAAAAAAAAGGCCAGCACCATGAAAGAGAGGCACCAACTCAACAGACAATAAATCACACCTCAGGAAAAGACAATAAAGCAAATGGATGAAGACAGTTTCTTAAAACATAATTAATGTCCTCAAAGAGGTAAGAGAATCATGCCCTTGTAAAAAAAAATATATTATGAAATGGAAAAAATGAGATCTCTTGGAAATGAAACATACGACTGTAAAAACCAAAAAGTGCAACAGATGGGCTGAAAAATCAGAATGGACACAGCTAGAGAGTGAGTGGATGAGCTGGAAATCCGAGCCATGGACTTTCCAAGAATGCACTGCAGGGGGAAAAGGAGGTGAGAAATGTTGGGGGTGGGGGAGGAAGGTGAGAGACCCAGAGGACAGACCACTTGCCGACAAACGTCTATTAGTAGCTCTGGAATGGGGGATTAGAGAGCGCCAAGTGAAGTACGTACTTGAAAAAAGAATAAAGAGAGTTGGAGAAAGACATGATTTCTTAATCCAAAAGAGCCCACTGAGGGGGCCAGATAAACACAAACAGACATATCGTGCTGAAATGTCAGAACCCTCAGGATGGGGACAACAATACCAAATGCTGTAGAAAGGAAAGTAACACAGATTACCCACAATAAACTGAAATCAGCAGCACCAGATTCATCAAGAAACACAATGGTTTCCAATTTCCGAGAGGAAATATCGAGCACCCAGAATTCCATGCCCAGCCAAGCTCTCCTTCAAAGGCAAAGGCAAGAGAAAGATATTTTCAGATGCATAGGAACTCGGAAAGCTTACCAGTCCCCTTTTCTGAAAGAATCACTGCAGGATGTACTCCAGCAAAATAAATGAAGGATGCAGAAGGAATATATCAAATATGAGAAGCTGTTATGAGCAAAGAAAGAGTAATACAATTTAATAACAGCCTAGTTCTAAAATGCAAAGTGATCTCAGCATGGAAGAGAGCTGTAAGAGGGACAGAAGGAACCAAAAGTTGCTGGGGGTTTTGTCTTGTTTAAGGAAAGGACACCGGTGCTTTGCAACTTCAGGTATAGTAGAAAAATACACGATTAAAATACATCTTTCAATTATAAGATAAATACTAGCAAGGATAGAAAGAGAACACAAGGGCGCCTCGGTGGCTCAGTCGTTAAGCGTCTGCCTTCGGCTCAGGTCACGATCCCGGGGTCCTGGGATCGAGCCCCACATCGGGCTCCCTGCTTGGCAGGAAGCCTGCTTCTCCCTCTCCCTCTGCTGCTCCCCTGCTTGTGTTCCCTCTCTCGCTGTGTCTCTCTCTGTCGAATAAATAAATAAAATCTTTAAAAAAAAAAAAAAGAAAAAGAACACAAAACTGACAAATCGTGAAAGAAAAGAAAATGAAACAAAGAAAACCTGATTAATCCAACAAAACGCTAGAAAACCAAGAAGGTAGCAACAGAAAACACAGGAATTAGAAAACCCTGGAAACAGGAAGGAGAAGAAAAAATCAATGAAGATTGGAGTGGAAAAGAGTGAAGTAGATTTACTTTAAAAAGTGAATCAACAAAACAGGTTTTTAAAAAAAAATCAAATAGACGAAGCTTATAACAATTCTTAATGAGAAACAAACAAAAGACACAAGAATTCCAGAGATTTAAAATTATACGTAAATATTATATGTGATCTTGCATAAAAATTTTTCAAAATCTGGACAATTTTCTATACGAATCTCTATTACCAACATTTGCATAGTCAAAAAGAGCATAGAAGTAATCAAAAGTCCATCCCTCTCCCCAAAGGCACCAGGAGACCTAGTTCAAAACCTGGGTCTGCCACCCACCTGCTCTGTAACTTAAGCAAAGTGATATCCCCTCTCTGAGCCTCAGTGAAATAAAAAATCCTACCTCTCAAGGTTATCTGGAGGGCTACATGAGCAGATTCAGGTTAGTGGTGTATAAACCATGCAGCACTCACTACCTAAGCCAAGGTATCCCCGATTGACTGTCTACCAGAACCCCACAGTGTCCATAAAAGCCTAGGGACTGACCTTCCCATCTTGGAGCTGGGAGGAGTAGTGAGCATTTAAACCTCACTGCCCGTAGCTCGGACTTGAAGCTGAGCTGGGAAGGGAATCCAGCCTTCCAGCCCACAGGGCCAGCAGGGTCCCACCTCCCCAGTACAAATCTCCACTCCTGCGTCTGTAGATTGGTCTAGAAATTGTGCAAGATGGCGGCAGTCTAGGCCCCTCCTTCATCTCTACCGGGGACCATTGGTGCCATCTCAGGCACTGAGCATGACTGTCTCGGGGATGAAGCAACCAGAGGACAATGCTCCCTCCCGACATCCGCCCCTGGCGTTCTGGAACAGACAGATGGGCCGGCCATCTCCGAATCACGCCGGGTCAGGGTTTTCTATAGGGAAATGAGCTGCGAATTGCAGAACAGTTTCAAATGCCTCGATTCATCATCTTCAGACATTTGATCTTTTAATGGGCTGTAAATGGCTTCCCAAAATCAAAACCTAGCCAAAAACAACGAAGAAGGCAGGCAGAGACAAGGGAAAAGGGATCCAGGCCTTCTCAGATGGAATTCAAAACTTGTTCATCTCCAGGCACCACGGTTCAGAGAATCTTGGTGTCAGGCACTCTGCTCCCGTGTGGGGTCCCTTTTAGGATCCCCATGTCCTGAACATTCTGTGGTCCTGTTTGTGGGGCGCATCACAGTGCCACCCACCCCCACCCCTGCCCATGGTGGATGCATACAGAGCTATTTGGACTATAGAAAAATTCCACCCGGAGACTGGCTTAGCAGGAGACATATGTCCCTTTTAAGACCCTTTCGGAAGGACTGGCCCAAGAACACAGAATTCGGGAGTGGCAGGGCTGGTCCTCCAACCACCTGGCAGTGAGGGTGCCCTTAGCAGCCTTCATCGGGATGGGAAGGGCTGGCATTATCTTTGGGCAGCAAATGTCTCTTCTGTACTTCCCCTCCCCCTTCCCCAGGTGGGTTCTCGCGGAAGGTCCAGGATGGGAAACTCGCTCTCAGCTTTGGGGACAGACGGGCTCCCATCCAGGTCCCTTTTCTTATGAGACGAGGTCCACTCCTTGATGGGGTAGAGCCGCTGACTTGGCCCGGCTCCACCAGACCCAGAGGCCACTCCTACAGCGGTCTCCGCCGTGCTAAGTGCTTGGCTCCCTGACTTGGCCGAGCTGTGAAATTCTTAATTTAGGGTCCTTTGGGACAACAAGCGCTAAGTGGCTTCAGGAAATCACGGCACAATGGAATGGAGGGTCTTCAGGATACCCCCGGCCCAGGCCCAGCTCTGAATATAACTAACCCAGGGAGATGGCAATATGGCGGCTTCTCCTCCCCGGAGCCCTGGGTCCCACCCCCAAGCCTCCCAGTTCTCCTATCTGAGCTTTGCCTTAGGACTTGAGCTCACTCACACTTTCCCTCCATCCCCAGGACCCTAAGCGCTGAGCCCGAACCAAGCTCTGACGGTGTCCTCCCTTCCCGGGAGGATCACCCAGTCTGCCCCCTTTCCCCTGTCCCATGCTCTGCTCCACCCTCCGGCTGAGTCTCCTCAGTGCTTCCCCTTGAACCCCGACATATAGGCCCTACTTGTCTGGACAGTGGTCACACATCATCATAGCCCATGGGACTCTTCAAGACATACCATTTCAATCTGGCCGATACTGAGCACATCACTCTCCCGACCCAGCTGGGTCCATATTGGTGACCAGCACCATTAAACTCCCGGTCCCTTTACCCAGAACCCCCAGCGGCAAATCGCCGCAGACTCCACCTTCTCCCTCCCTCACTGCCCATGGGCACTTAGCTCCCACGCCAGGCAAGTCCACCTCCCCCACCCCTCTCTCGCTCTGTCTTGATCTTGCACGGGGACGGCCTTGATGCCAGCTGGTCTCCCAGCCTCCAGCCCTGTCTCCCTGCAGTGTCCTCTATGTGCCACCAGAGGGCACTCCCTAAACCACAAATCTGTCCTGTCCGGGTCACCTCCCCTCCCCATCCCCCACTGCTGCCCCCCACTTCCCTCCCTGGTACCACCTCCGGCCACACTCCGTCTTACCACCCACACTGTCACACTGTCCCCCCTGGCATGCCGTCCCACCGTATTCCATTTGTCCGGCTGTTATCCTACAAGTCTTCATTCGGGCTCTGTCCCCTCCTGGAAGCCCTCCCTGACCCCCTGGCCAGGAAGGGACTCCTGCCTCATGCCCCACAGGCTCCCATGCATCCCTCAATCTTAGCCCTAATCATACTAGAAAACTATAGGCTTCTAAGGACAGTGGACCCAGGGCCGGCCTCATAAAGTTGTGCTGATCCTATTCCAAGCCCTATGTCCCAGTAGGACTCTCTCTCACCCACTTGCGCTCACCAAAAACTGTTTCTTGGGCTCTGCTGGGTGCCAGCAAGCTCTGCCCCCATGGCTGGGACCACCCATCTCAAGTTTAAGGGTGTTGAGTTTCAGGCCCCCTTTCCCCCAGCCGTGATCATTCTAATTACCTGGCCATACCCTGCCCAACCCCCAGAGGCCAGTTCCAGGGGTTCTGCGGGCCAGCTGGGTGCAGGGAGCTCTTTGAGAACCCAGGTCTGCAGCCTGAAGGCCATGGCCACGCCGATCGGCAATCTGGATGACTCCGAGACCACACCCTTGAAGCAGAGCCCCTGGGGCTTAGCTGGTCCCCAGAGAGATGCAGGCAGAGAAGCCAGGACCTCGCCCCTTCCCAGGAAAGAAGGAACAGCTCTGGTACAGAGTCAGCCCACCCGGCTTCTGGCTGGGAAGAGACACCTCTCCTGCGGGCACAGTCGGGCCCAGGATCCCAAGACCTGTTTTGGGGTTGGCAAAGCAGTCCCATGTAGTTATGGGCTGAGATGCGTCCCTACCCACAAATTCATATGTTGAAACCCTTACCCCCAGGAACTCAAAATATGACTGTATTTGAAGGTGGAGTCTTGGGGTGCCTGGGTGGCTCGGTCAGTGAAGCATCGGACCCTTGATTTCAGCTCAGGTCGTGATCTCGAGGTCCTAGAATCGAGAGGAGATCGAGGGGAGCTCAGCGGGGAGTCTGCTGGGCATTCTCTCTCTCTCTCTCTCCCTTCGCCTCTCCTCAAGCTCATGCTCTTGCTCTCTCCCTTGCTCTTTCTAAAATCAATAAATAAAATCTTTAAAAAAAAAAAAGATAGAGCCTAGGGGCGCCTGGGTGGCTCAGTGGGTTAAAGCCTCTGCCTTCGGCTCAGGTCATGATCTCAGGGTCCTGGGATCGAGCCCCGCATCGGGCTCTCTGCTTCCCCCTCTCCCTCTGCCTGCCTCTCTGCCTACTTGTGAACTCTCTGTGTGTCAAATAAATAAATAAAATCTCTAAAAAAAAAAAAAAAGATAGAGCCTTTAAAGACGGCATTAAATTATAATGAGGTCATTAGGGTGGATTGTAATCCAGGGTGACTGGTGTCTTTACATAAAGAGGAAATTTGCAGATATGAACGCAAATATGTACCAAGGGAAGACGGCGTGAAGACCCAGGGAGAAGGCGGCCATCCGCGAGCCAAGCAGAGGGCCCTCGGGAGAAACCACCCTTGTCAACACCTCCGTCTTGCACTTGCAACCTCCGGCACTGTAAGAAAATTCATTTCTGTCACTTAAGCTGACCGCGTGTGGGACTGGGTTGTGGCGACCCCAGGAAACTTGCACATACGTGAGCTCACATAATCTTCGCAACAATTCTCAGGTAGGCCTTACAGAGAAAGAGGCTTGAGCCTCCAGAGAGACAAGGTCACACACTTGAGCAAGGCGTCCTTTTAGAACCCGAGGCTCAGTCTTCGATTCTACGCTCCAGGCTGCACCCACCTTGCCCCTGAGGACAGCGGACGGTCGGGGAACAAGTACAATATCGCCCGGCAGGTGCTAAGTAGCCAAGTCCCTCTGGGAGCCATCCCACCTGCACCCCAGGAAGCCGGAGGGGAAAGTCCCCACCCCACGTGTGAGTTCGGGCCCCAGCAAGGCTCGTGGGGTGGGCCTGGAGCCACCCTGCTCCCCGCCCCCTCCTCGCTGCGGCCCTGCGTGGGAGTGAGCCGTCCCCTTCTTCCTCACTCAGCCCTGGCCTGGAAGGACCTCGCTACTCCACGGTCACAGATCAGGAAACAAGGCGTAGGGCGAGGGCAGGGGGAACACGTCCCAGGCCACCCAACAAGCAAGCAGACGCGCACCCAGGATTCAAGCCCAGCCCTGAGCTGCTCGGCTCCACCTGCCGGAGGGACTTGACCCTGGGGCAAACGGTGGTCTCTCCCCATGGGGCCACGCTGCCGGGGGCAGGCCAGGCTGCCAACGGTGCTGGAGGCAGCGGGCTGCTGACGGGAAACACAGACCCAGAGCTGGCGCACACGGGGGCCTGGGTCTTGGCAGGGAAGAGGGATCCAAGCTAGATCTCCCCAGCCTGGAGCAAGGAGCCAAATCTAACAAGATGAAACGTGACCGGGCGGACGTGGAGTCCGGCCCTGCGGCCCCAAAACCCAGCGGACGAGCCCCACATGGGGCGTGGAGGTTCTCACCAACAAAAAGTTCAATACGAGTCAGTGGTGTGTGAGGTATTCCGAGAGGCAAAGGCAATCGCAGGCTGTCTTCGTGCAGAATAAGGTCAAGGGCACCCTGCTCCCCTCCGCACCAGCCCATGGAGGGTGGACACTGGGCCGTGCCCCGGGTCCCCCTCAACGAAGGGCTAGCAGCGGTCAGACCCTCCCCGGACTGCCTCCGTGCCCAGAGCTGCCTCGCCCGACGTCCAGCTCTCCCCGGCGCGGCCCCCGTCCAGGGTCTGGTCCACGCGCGAGTTGAAGGGCCCAGACAGATGGACATCAGGAACAAGTCGAAAGGTCCACTGTAGCCGCAGAGCTCCCTGGGGAGGTTGGATGGTAGCTGTTGCTGGGCCTGCATCCCAGCTCAACTTCTCCTTCTGACTCCCGGGTCTGTCCTCTCCCTTCCACGGTCACCGATCCCCGCACACGTCCTCCATGCCGGACCCCATCTCAGAATCTGCCTCCCAGGGACTCGGCCTGGCGTCTGCCGTGAGCCCAACAGGGAAAGGAACAAACTGGCACCCAGGGCACTGGGAGGAAAGCAGCCACTGTCCTACATGCTGGGGGGGACCGGGAGGCCGACCCGTAGAGCAGTGAGCGTCTATGGGAAGAGGACGCGAGAACTGTCGGCCATGGGTCCTTCGGATAGAGTGAGCTGGGGGCCGCAGCGGGGGAAGGCGGCTCTGAGCGGCCAGCTCTCCACTGGAGACACCTTCAGGTGAGACATGCTCAAGTGGCCCCAGGGGCGCCGAGTCAGGGCAGAGCGGGGAGCCGCCTGGGAGACCGACCTCCAGACCAGACTGCCACACAGTGTCTCCTAGCAAGGCAAGCATCCCTGTGGCTTGGTGTTTCTCTCCATCTCTCAGCCACGTGAGCCACTGTCCAGAGTGACAGTTTCGTGTAGGTAAGAATAACTAAGTGTGTGTTCCACTCTGTCCTGAACAGTTTTTAGGGCCCAGCGTTTGCACCTGCAGAGAGACTTGCCTGTGTCCCCCGACAGATTTTATCGGAATTGTCCATTTCGAGGCGAGACCAGGGAGGAATTCAAGTCCTTTTAAGGTCACTGACTTTCAAAGTCTCCTGATCCCCAAAACCCTGCAGCAACTGACCCAATCTTTCTGTAAAAACGAGTTGGGGGGGGAGTGATGACGTGGACTCCGGGGTCCAATACTGAGGCCGGGTGGGAGAACGAGGCGTGTGGGTTCAGATACGGGTCCACAGGCAATGGGGGAGCCCCGTGCGCACCCCAGACAGCACAGCTGGGCTGTTTCATAGCTGTCCATAGTCGTTCTCTAGCACTTTCCATGGTGGGGAATTCCTGAGGCCTCCCCCACCTAAGACAAGGCTGGAAAGAACCCCATATGGAGCAAAAGCCACTTTCGGATTGCATTTCCCATTTGCACGGGGCAGCTGAGGGAGTATATGATTTGGCTGAACAGACATCGTGCTTTTGAGCATCTCAAGAGCGATCCAGAATGACTCCCATTAACGGGAGCGCCAGAGGCAACAAGCTGCCAGAATTTGGTGCCAAACGTCCTCCGTGGGATCAGCGTTCCCGAGGCCACCCGCTGAGAAACCCTCCGAGGACACAGATCCCACAACCAGAGCTGGAACTCACCGGAACTTTTATGGAGTGAGGCGCCACACGTTTGCTGTGGGCCGACCGACGGTCTTCAGTGTCCACCGTGGACCGTGAGCCCTTTGGCCCGCAAGCGACCTCTGCAGAAGCCAGAGCTTTCTGTGTGGCCAAGAGCGGGACAGGACCCCGTAGTGTGTCCTCAGTGGTCCTTCTCAAGTGCACCATCTCTCAAAACCGCCTGCTGACTCGGGTCCAGTGGGGATGGGCCCAGGATCATGCACTTGTAACAGGCTTCCCGGGGATGCCGGGTAAGGACAGTGACCCTTTCCACCTGATGGAAGTTGGAACCGAAACAGGAAAAAGAGTAACTGACATTCGCTGAGCACTTGGATGTGCCAGGCACTGGGGCAAGCCTCTGACACATCCCCTCCTGTAATCCTTACGAAAACCCACCAGGGAAGAGCTACCAGCATGCTTGTGTTCAGAAGAAGCCAGCCAGGCTAAGTAGGTCCCTCACCCCATCCCTCCACAAGGAAAAATGTATGCTTAGTGACGGACTTGGTTAATGTGCTGGTGGGGGCTTCTTTCCTTGCAGACCACACTTTGAGCCACACCGAGGGATGGCCTCATTCTCTCCCAGTTCTGTTTCCTAAGACAGAGACTCTGGTCCACTCTGGCCCCCAGCTCCTCTGTCCACGCCGGGCCCTAGCAGGCCTACTTGCCTTGGGTCAGATGCCCACCCCTGGTCCAGTCAGGTGTGGGGAACTCACATGGCACAGAACAGGGGGCCTAGGGCCCCCCGTAGCAGGCACTCTGGGGGACTGTGTCCTTTAGAACAGACAATGAGGGAGGCAGGTGCCTAACTGACCTCTCATATGTGACACGTAAGTCCCCGATAGTCATCTCCCCCTCCTCCTTCTTTGCTAACCGACCCTGGTTTTCTTCAGACTCTGGGCATCAGTAAGTTCAAAAAAGGTGGGGAAGATCATAATCTCATTGGTTGAGGTGTGGACATGTTCATTCATTTCTGGTCAGTGACAAGTAAGGGGAAGTCAACTGAGGGGCTTCTGGAAAATACCATCCCTTATGAGGGAGGGAGGATTCAAGAAGAGAAGTTCCGGCCTATTTCTGTACACAGGTGGATGAGGATGTGATGCCTGGAGCTGTGGCAGCTAAGGCATTGTGGACAATCTTAGAGCCATGAGGGAAGACAGTCTAGGGAGAGCAGAGCAAAAAGCAGTGTCCTTGAGCATTTGATGCTGCCAAATTAACCAACCTTTGAGCCACCCGTTTCTTAATATGTGAAACACTAAATGACTTTGTTGTTCCAGCTTACATCAGTAGGGTTTTTATGATTCACATTTAAAAGCATCCCAGACAAAATAACCTGCCGTCAAAGCATACTATCAAGGCGTACAAATATACAAATGAGGCCAAGAGGCCTAGTTTGTGTCCTACTTACCACCCTCATGGCTTTGGGCAAGCCTCAACTTCAGAGCCTCAGTCCCTCATCTGCACAATGGGAGCCCACTTTTCAAGGGTTGCCAGAAATCTCAAGAGCAATAACACCAGGGGCGCCTGGATGGCTCAGTGGGTTAAAGCCTCTGCCTTTGGCTCAGGTTATGATCTCAGGGTCCTGGGATCGAGCTCTGCATTGGGCTCTCTGCTCAGCAGGGAGCCTGCTTCCCTCTCTCTCTCTGCCTGCCTCTCTGCCTACTTGTGATCTCTCTCTCTGTCAAATAAATAAATAAAATCTTAAAAAAAAAAAAAAAAAAGAGCAATAACACCTCTATGAACGGATACAGACTAGCTGTGTGGCCATCGGTGTGCCCTCACCAACCCGGGATGGTGGGAAGTGAGTGCCCAGGACGTGGATGGGTCAAGAGAGCCAGCCCCCTCCCCCTGGGGCCAGCCCCGCCCTGCCTAGCTGAACGGGCTTTACCATGCCTGAGGCTCAGGTGCCTCGCCTATAAAATGGGGAAAATGACCTGCAGCCTGAGAGCAATAAAAATAAATGAATGTGGAAGCACTTTGTCACTCGTAATCGGTGGTAGTTACTCTCGTGGTCAATACCGAGGTCAGGCACAACCAAAAGCCATCCGGGGGACTTCCCGCGCGGAGGGGCAAAGTCACTGGAATGTTCCCTGAGGGCTCAGCCCCTTAGAACTGGAACACCCGTTGCATTGAGCATTGAGCATTGTCGGGGGGCGGGGGGGGTGCGGGAGGAAGGCTTCCTCACAAGGGAGGGGACACATGGAAAGGCCACCACTCCTCAGCTCACCTCTCCTGCCAGGGACACTGTCTCCCACTCTGGGAAGCAGACAGAATTTGGCTTAGGAATATTTTCTGGAAAGCATCTCACAATGGACTTGGATGGAGAATTATGAAAGGTCTGCACTGCGGGGGGCGGGGGGGGGGTTTGCAAAGACTACCTTGTCCCCACCCCCTCTCTCCAGGCGAGAGGGTAAGGACCCAGGGTGGCACAGCAAGCTGGTGGCAGAGTCGGGACGAAAGCCAGGACTCCTGGTTTTAATTTTCTCCCATCCTCCCACAATCAGCCGGGAGACTGGTTCCCAGTGTTCACTTGGGGGAAAAAAACTGATAAGAATCTGAAGAATGTGGGCTGCCAAAAGGGACGAGGGTGGAATTCGGCATCCGATACCCTGAAGATCACTCACAATTATGACCCGGCAAGTCTCTAGTGAGCAGAACACCTCTTGGACCTGCATCCATTTCCAGAAAGAGTAGGGCTCCACGTCCACACGCCGGGCCCAGCTGGGTGGCCCCCCCCTGCAGCCCACAGCTGGCTTTGAGTCTCGAAGGAGCCCCTCGATCCCCCCGCAAAGGGCGGGCCCAGAGAACTTGAAGCAACTCAGATTCCGGCGGGGAATGAACATGGCATTCCGAATTAAATCCTGCTGTTGATGGAGTTCGCCTCTTTCTCGGGATTGCCGCTTCTCCTGGAGCCTGCTTTGTCTCCCTAGTTCTCCGCGGCATCTTGCCACCAGCACTCATGGCTGGCGGCTCAGTAAACCCCTCCCCCGCCCCGGCGGCTAATGGGGAAACGTGGGTTCAATACCACTGGATCTGACACTTTCCACCTGTGACAAGTCAGGGGGTTCCGGAGGTCTTCCTGGAAGAGGAAGCCGGAGCCCTGGGGTCACTCTGTGATCACGGACTGGCCCCATCCCTCTCTGGGCCTCCACCTCCTCCTGGCAGCATTGGAGCTGGGGTGTAGGGGCGGGGCAGGGGCCGCAGAGGGAAGCCGGGGGATTTTAGAGGCCACCACGCTCATCTTGACAGAAGGGCCAGAGTGACGCTGCCTCTCGCCCAGAAGCCAGACTGTTGGGAAACCAGAGCTCCGGCCAGCCAGGGCTAGGCCTCTATTGCTCACGAGGCTGGAGGTGCCTATGCCCTCTCCAGGCAGGTCGTTCTGCGAACACCTGCAAAGTCGTCCCCAAGCCAGAAAAACAAAGCTACTCGGGTGGGGCGCATCGTGGGCAGGTGCGTACTGTGGTCCACCAGCCCGCTCCACCTGCCACCTTCCGGAGGGCGGGTGCTCCGACTGAGCCCCGGCCTCCCCGGCCCCTGGCCCCAGCGTAGCACGCGGTGCCCATCCGTGCACAGGTGCTCGCTAGACGAATGCATGAAGAAAGAAGGGACAGGGATGGTGTGGACTAAGGTCCCACTCCTGCTGCTCTCCCCTGAGGTCTCCATACGTGGTAGTTCTCCCTGCCCCTGGGACACTGCCCACAGCAGTGTCTCTTAGGAAAGTCCCCTCCTTTCCAGCCAGCCCCTCCTCTCTCAAATCTCTGGAGTCCCCTTTGGACAAGCTGGACCCCCTCCTCTTGGTTCCCCCCAACTGCCCACCTACTCACAGCCACCGTGCCCCCCGGGGGGGGTACACTACCACCTTTTTCCGTCTCTGGCCCCCAACGGCAGAAACTCATCAACTTGTATCTCCGTGGCCACACGCGGCATCGAGTAAGCGATAAGTAGAATGTTTGTGAATGAACGAGTTCAATGAGAGAATTAAACGTACGTAAACTGTGTGTTGGAAGAAACAAGTTTAGGATCTTTATATTCAAATTCTGACCTACCTTACCACCACATTCTTTCCCATGGGAAAGCAGCTTTGAAATTAGAATGGAAGCCCATTGGGGCACCCGGGTGGCTCAGTGGGTTAAGCATCTGCCTTAGGCTCAGGTCCTGATCTCAGGGTCCTGGGATCGAGCCCCGCATCAGGTTCCCAGCTCAGTGAGGACCTCTGAGCCTACCACTCCCCCGGCCCTTGTGCTCTCGCTCTCTCTCGCTCTCTCTCTCTCTCAAATAAATAAAATCTTTAAAAAAAAAAATGAAGGCCCATTAGAAATAGGATTCCTTACGCAAATATTTGCTTTCCCCACACTTAGAGACTATATATAACACACAAGGGAAGGGAAGCTGCAAGCCGTATCAGGCGGAGGTGTTTGAGAAAGAAATCACGGCTCTGACCAGCCAAGGTGCGCCGGGAGGGGCCTGCCCTTTTCCTGGCTGTCCCCTGACCATGCTGTCCCCAGCTGGGCACCCTCAGCAGCCAGGGGACAGCGATCAGGAATCTGACCTGTACCAGGGGGGCCTCGTCTCCCTCCCTACTCAGGATGTCCCCGCACTGCTCGGTCCCCAGGATCAAACGCCAGGCTCAGCTCTCCACGTACCAAAACAGCTTCCTTCCCGAGGGTCTTCTCTGGAAAGTCCCTCTCGACGCCCTTACCCGCCGTAAGGCTTCGTGCCGTCCCCTCAGCACCCACCTGGCCACCGCCTGCCCTCTCGCTCCTGGGCGCCATCAGTTCAGGCCTCATGGGTCCCTCCCAGGACACACGACATCTGATTTCCTCCAGACCCCCAGCGGGGGTGCAGGGCAGGGATGGAAAAGACCAGACCCCGCGCACTCCCACCATCCAGCGTCAGTGTGACTCCAGGCAGGGCTGAGGAACGAACGTTCTGAAAGCTCTGGAACCGCCAGATGGAGACGGTGATGGAAGGCAAACGCCCCTGTGGCCACGCAGCCCACCTTCCCCTCACCTTTCCCCTCTCATCTGGCTGCTTCTCCCCAGGCACCGGGCACCGCCATCCGGCCACAAGAAAGGCACCAAATCACCAGACGGGAATCGCCAATCTCTCTCGGCATCCAGTCCCGCAGAGCCATTTCTCCTCCAGCCCTGCTGATTAAAGGGCTTCCCTCCCAGGAATCCCTGCAGACAGATGGGGTGGGGCTGGGGGAGTCCCCGCAGGGCCACCAGGAGGGACGGGCCTCCGCTCCTCTCCTGGTCCCAGGAGCCCACAGCGGGGGCCCGGCGAATGCACTTTTATTTGTTCGTGGCTTTCGCCGTGGGATCAACACACAAAATTAAGCCCCTCGTGTCCTGCCGAAGGCTCTGAACCAGGCCACCCAACGGTCACACAGGAAAAAGCGGCAAACTAATGACTTACAATGTTGCCGCTAGGAAGGGTTCTTGTAATCAGTCCTGTGGTGGGATCGCCGGGCTTTTTGGTTGGAATTCCTGGGGATAAGATTTTCTCCCCTCCAGGAGAGACCTCACAGCGGGACATTTGCAAACATGTGATAGCGAGGCCTGGAAACCTGCTTTCCCCCCCCCCCCTCTCTAAACCACTTTGCTGAGATACACTTGACTTATGAAAAGCAGTACGTAATTAATGGATACAAGTTGATGAATTCGGAGATAAATATACATTCCACAAAGCAGCACCATGATCTGCCCTGTAAACAGACCCAGCCCCTCCTTCTCATTTATTACTATTGTTATTTTGTGTTAAGAACCCTTAAGGTCAGAGCTACTCTCTTGGCCAATGTTTAAGCATGGTGTATACTATTCACCACCAGCACCGCGATGCACAGACCTCTGACGCTCCTCTCGTGTAAATGAGAGTCTGTACTCATGAAAGGTGCCTCCCCGTTTCCTCCCTCCCCCTTCCCCTGGCACGTACCCTCTCGCTCTCGGCTTCTACAAATTCTACTCTTTGATTTCACAGTTTTAAGTTTGACTCTTTTAGATCACTCATCTACATGGGATCATGTAGCCCTTGTCTTTCTGCGTCTGGCTGATTTCACTCAGCATCCTGTCCTCCAACTTCCTCCCTGTTGTCCCAAATGGCGGGACTACCTTCTTTTTCAAGGCTGAGTAATATTCCATTGTATGTAGAGACCACATTTTCTTTATCCATTCATCCGCCGATGGACAGAAACCTGCTACGCAGTGACAGAAAGTTCCAGCAGCTGCTCAGAAGACCAGAACATCTCCTGCTTTCTGATCCTCAGAAACTCGGGAGTCAGGACAGGACAAGGGGGGGGTCATGACAGCTCTGCAGATGGAAAGATTAGGGCTCAGAGTGGGGACGTGGTATATGGCCTTGCTATAACAAATTACCTCCAACTTGGTATAATACGGCCCGTATTTATTATCTTATAGCTCTGGAGGTCTGAAGTCCGAACTCAGTCTTGCTGGGCTGGAGTCAAGGTATCGGTGGGCTCTAGGTTTCTCGATCCCTTCGGCGCATTACTCTGACCCCATGCTTCTGTTGCTGCGCCCTCCCCTTCCCTCGGACCCTCTCGCCTCCCTCTTAATGGGATCCTTGGGACTGGGTGGTGTGCACCCCGACAACCCAGGACCCTCTCCCATCTTGACGTCTGCGAAATCCCCTTTACCAGGTCAGGTGGCTTATTCACAGGCTCTGGGGGGATTAGGATGGGGACATCTTCGGGGGCCATTATTCTGCCTCCCACACATGGCTGGCCCCAGGCCACACAGGCAGGAGGTGGCCATGCTGGGCCCGTGGAGGGAGGCCCAGTTCCAACCACCTTAGGCACGCTTTTGGGGTCCCAGCCATCCCCATACATCCAGTTTGGGGACACGGGTCAAAGGAACAGTGCAGCCGTCCTATGGACGGGATGCAGGAGGTGGGTGCACATGGCTCAGGAATGCCAGACCCGCCCCACTCAGGGCACCTCTGCTCCTACTATTTCCATCCACCTGGAGAAGCCTCCCAGCTCTGCCGGGAAACTCACAGCGACTTCTCCCTCTTCTGCCTGGAAGGGCCGCCTTTCCAGCCACTTCCATCCGCCCGCTCCCAGGCTCACCCCGCCCCCTGCCTCCGTGCTCCCACACGGCTCTGCTGTGCTCCTAGAATGCACACCCACAGCAATGCAGACACATACGCACGTGGCCCTCTCCCCACCCGACCACTTGTGTCCCCTTATCTGTGTTCCCTTCATGGCTCACCCTCCCCCCTCAAGCACTGAATGGTCAGGCAGCTCAGCGGTTAAGGGCATGAGCTAGGACAGCCTGGGTTCAAATCCTGGCTCTGCCCTTACTAGCTGTGTGGCCGGGGGGCAGCCGTTTAATCTCCCCTCAGTTTCCCTACCTATAAAATCAGAGCACCTAGAGGCCCCCAGGTGGCATGGTCAGTTAAGCATGCAACTCTTGGTTTCGGCTCAGGTCCTGATCTCAGGGCCATGAGATCGAGCCCCGTGTCGGGCTCCACGCTCAGCGGGAGTCTGCTTGGATCGTCTCTCCCTCTGCCCCTTCCCCCGCTCGCATGCTCTCTCTCTCTCTCAAAAAAATAAATGAATCTTTAAACAAAATAATAATAAGAGTACCTAACCCATGGGGTCATTAGAATAAATGAATTAATGTACCCGACAGACTTAGAATACCACCTGACACATAATAAGCATTGGGTCAGTGTTTCCCCTGGTAACGAGGCATCAGGTCTCTATCCTGGTCTCTGTGCTCAGGAAGCTTGAGTCTAACAGAGAACACAGATAGGACACAAATCCTGAGTTCATCAATTACGGAGCAGATGGCAGACGGCAGCGACACATGCCCCTGCCTGTCTGAGGCCCACGTGGGTCCCGTCGGCTAAAGACAGTGGCTCCTGGAAACCCGGCGTCCACATCGGCCCTTGCTCCTGAGCTGACAACACTCAAACACGGGTTCACGCAGGCCCCTGGGTATCCGCTGTGGGCTCCAACATTTGCCCTACAGGCGTATGCCAGACTCGCCTCGCTCTGGACCCCCTGAGGATACGCCTGGGTCACCTTGCGAAGGTCCCGCTCCCAAGTGATCAAATGCAAACCAATCAATCCAGAGGCCGCACCCAACTACCTCCTCCTGGGGACTCACATTTAGGGCCACAATCCATCCACCCTATTCACCCCGGGGCCGGGGACCATGCACAACCGGGGACAGCCCCTCTGCCCCAGAGCCCACCACGGTTGTGCAAACTAGCCAGCCTAAGCTTGCTCACCTTCCCTCACCTGTTCCTTCCAGCGAAAGCCGCGACAAGGTTTCCTGTCATCTCCCAGCCCGTTTTCCCAGGATGATGACCCAGGGTGGGGGGTGGAGGGGCAGAGGGGTCACAAGACCTGTCCCTGCAATGAGACCTGGTCAGCCTAACACTACAAAAGCTAATGTTTAGTTCCAAACTGAAGCCTGCAGGGTTCGAAAGGCCTCTAAAATTGGGTCCAAATGCAGAGATCGCTCCCTCCCCCTGGAGAGTCACGGGGAAGACCTCCGTGAGTCCAGCTATCACTCAATAGGACCTGCGCTGACACACCCCCAAAATACCATGGCTTTTGGGGTCGGGGGGTGCGGCTTTGAGGGGGAAGGTCACAGCCCCTGCCCAGGACGAAGCCACAGCCCGCCCAGACCAAGTCAGTGCCTCAGGAAGATAAACAGTAACCAGAATCCCCACCAGGCCCCAGCACTTGCGGCACAAATGGGGTGACTCCCACCGCCCCCTCACACGCTCACACATTCCCACAGGCGCTCGTGTGTGAACAAACTCCTCAGACCAGAGAACTCCCATCTTGTGCTTGAACCCCCAGAGAGGCAAACAAGCCTGTGTTTTTCTTCGCCATCTGCTCCAGCTCTGGTGGGTTCGGCCCCTCCCCCAGCCCCCTCTCCTTCCGCCGCCCCGTCCCCCGTGAGGCTTCTGTGACCACGGCCAGGCACCACTGACCTCTGCACAGAAGGCTTTCGTTAGCGGGTCAGGCCAGAGAGGCAGGGCGCGGGCAAAGGGCACAGGCCACAGAGGAGACCTGAGGAGGGGGGACACTCTCCTGAAGCCCCACGGGGAACAGACAGGCTCAAGAGCTCTGGGGGTCTGTGAGAGGCCCTCCCCGCAAAGCCCAGCTTCCCAACTTCAGAGAAGGGGTTCCCAATCCCTGAGACCACACCAGATATTTACATTGAGGCTGTCTCCAGGAATTTTCTGGAAAACTCCCCCTTCTCCACCCACTCCCACTTCAAAGGGAGAAGCAAGCCCCCTAAAGCTGGTGGCCTCTGTGGCTTTTTTAAAGTGGCTTCTGGAAAGCTGGTCTGGCAGGAACAAAGCAAAGACAAGGACCTCACTCTGGGACTCCTCTGAGAAATTACAGACCCACTCTGGAGGAGGGAAGAGGCTGGTGCCTTAGTTTCCTGAGTGGGTCAGGCACTCGCTCGTGCAGTCCCTTGTTTTTGTCCCCAGTCGTTTGCGCCTGTGACCGGGCTGGGGTTTGTTGGGTCTTTGCTCCCGGTGGGTGTCCAACCCACGTGAGCCCCTGGACCATGTGGCATTTGCCTCAGTTAACCCCACAGTTCCTAGCACTTAGGAGGTCCACCTAGAGCATTTGAGACTGAATTCCCTACACAAAACAGCAGTCTCCCCTATCCCAGGGCCTTTGGAGAAAGACTCTGGTATTCACCTTTCCCGGGTAATCTCTCTCCCCCTCTCCTTCCCCCTTCCCCACCAAAGGTCCTCCTCTTGCTCACAAAACCCTTCCTAGTTCAGCACAACGAATGATGCTGGTTAAAATATCAAGTCAAAAGTACATATTATTGAAGTCATAGTTAAGTTGGAAACAAAGGAAAAGAATTTCTAAGAAGCCAGAACCTAATAGAAAGTATGAATTCATAGGAATAAGCTCACACTGCCAAGCTTACTGGTCCCTGGCAGTCTAGCCTGAGGAACGGTGGGAAGTCAGGTGGGAGATTCTAGTGTGAAGCCCCACGGCAGAGGTAGGCAGGAGAGGTACAGAAATGTCTCAGCCCTGGCCCAGAATTCCTGAGCAGAATTCCTGGGCAGAATCCCTGACACCAAGCCTCATGCACCCGCTGCCTTTTCTCAGAAAGCTACTAAAGGATGCATTCCATTACAATGAGGGAGTAAACCAAAAACAGTGGATACGAAATGTGGGAAAGAAGAGGTCCAACACAGGGGAGAAGATTGGGGCAAAGAAAATCACCAGGATGTTGATAAAGAACGATCCCAAGATTGTAGGTTTCAAGTTCTACCTGGCCAGATCTCAGCAGATCAGAGGTCTGGGCAGTAACTACTCCAAAGACATGACAGTAGAGGAATATCTAATGGATTATTAGGAAGACTAGGGGAGAGTTTAAAGATGAGTTAATAACTCCACAGCAAGAGGCACCTGGGTGGTTCAGTTGGTTAAGCATCTGCCTTTGGCTCAGGTCATGATCCCGGGGTCCTGGGATTGAGCCCCAGGTCAGGCTCCCTGCTCGGTGAGGATTCTGCTTCTCCCTCTCTCTCTGACCTTCCCCCTTGCTCATGCTCTTGCTTGTGCTCTCTCTCTCTCTCAAATGAATAAATGAAAAATCTTGAAAGAAAGAAAGAAAAAAAGAAAGAAAGAAAGAAAGAAAGAAAAAGAACCCCAAACCTCCATAAATAACCCCAAACCCCAAATAACCCCAAAGTTAAGTGAACAAAAACAGGAAGGGTCAAAAACGTGTGCAGGAAGAGGAAAAGTCGGCATAGTACACTATATGGCTCAGCTATCATTAGGCATAATCCAAGTCCTGGGTATCGAGCTAACCAGAATTGTGATATACATAATGTATCCAAGAGCAAAATATAAGTCTAAAAGAGTAAAATTCTTCAGGCAAAACACAGAAGAAAACATAGGGCAGAAGTTCCACGATATTGGATTTGACAATGGTTTCTTGGCTACGACACCAAAAGCATAGGCAACAAAAGAAAAATCAAGATAAACTGGACTGCTTCAAAATGTAAAACCTTTGTGCACCAAAGTGCATAATCAACAGAGTGAAAGGCAACCCGTGCAAAGGGAAAAAAATTTTGCAAATCATACGTCTGATGAGGGATTAATATCCAGAATACATAAAGAACACTTAGAGGTCAACAACAACAGCAACAAAACAACCTGATTTTTAAAATGGGCCAAAAAACTTGGATATTTCTCCACTGATGAATGCAAATGGACAAGAAACACAAGAAAAGATGCTAATCATTGGAGAAATGCAAATCCAAATCACAATGAGATTAGGATGCTACTTTACACCCATTGGGATGGCTACTATCAAAAAAAAAAAAAAAAAAAAGATCAGGGGACACCTAGGTGGCTCAGTCGATTCTGTGGCTGACTCTTGATTTCAGCTCAGGTCATGATCTCAGGGTGGTGGGATTGAGCCCCACGTCCGGCTCTGCGCTAGGCATGGAGCCTGCTTGAGATTCTCTCTCTCTCTCCTCTCTCTCACTCTCGCTCTCGCTCTCTCTCACACAAAAATAAATAAAATCTTTAAAAAAAAAAAGATCAGAAAATAACAAGTGTTAGCAAGGATATGGAGAAATCAGAACCCTTTTTCGCTGTTGGTGGAAATGTAAAACAGAGCAGCCACTGTGGAAAACAGTAGGGCGGTTCCTCAAAAAATTAAAATAGAATTACCACGTGACCCAGCAATTCCACTTCCGGGTATCGACCCAAAAGAACAGAAAGCAGGGACTCAAAGAGATATTTGTATGGCCAGGTTCTCGGGAGCATTATTGACGATAGCCAGAAGGCTGAAGAAACCTAAATATCCATCAACAGATGGAAGGTTTAACAAAATGCGGTCCATACATACCGTGGACTATTCTTCAGCTGACACCTGGTACAACATGGAGACCGTGATGCTAAGTGAAATAAGCCAGTCACAAAAGAGCAAACACTGTATGAGGTGCCGAGAGGCGTCAAATTCCACAGGAAGTAGAATGGTGCTTGCCCGGGGCTGGAGGAGACGGGGTTGGGGACTCAGTGTCTAATGGGTCTAGAGTTTCTGGTCTGCAGATGGATGATGGGGACGATTGCACAACCATGGGAATGTGTTTAATGCCACCGAATTGTGCGCTTAAAAGTGGTTAAGATGGTAAATGTTAGGTCATGTGTGTCTCGCCACAAGAAAAGGAATAAAAAATTTAAAGCTTAAAAAAAATGGAATTATAAATGATTTCTTCCTCTCCACTTTCTCCATGTTTTCCAAATGAGCTGCAGTAAATATACAATCCGGAGAAAATCAACTTTCGTCTGAAAAGAAAATGTGTCAGGCCCCTTTTGCCGACACATCTGGGCTGGCCACCGGAGTCCGGGGCCCCCACCGCTCCCAGGCCCGCTGGGCCGAGGGCTTCCATCAGCTTTCTCTACCTGACACCGACATTTGGTTTCCATTCCCAGCTCTTCGCATAATTCTTGGAGATCAGCTCCTGCTGGTTTCGGGTCCAGCGGAAAGAAAGCGGCCCTTGGGAGGGTCAGCTTGCATCTCATGGGGGTGGATTTGGCTTGGCCAGTGGTGAGCTGTCTTGCCCAGACACCCCCCCGCACCCCCAGAGCCCATCCATCCTGCAGGCTACCCACCCACTGTCAGCGGGGCAGGTGAATTTCCTGGTGCGCTGTAACCCAAGCCCCCCTCTGCTCCCCACGGGCATGGCCAGGCTCTGTTATTAATCTCCCGGCAGACCCAATGTCCAGAGCAGAGACAGCTGTCCCCACGTGCAGCTGCCCCAGGCCAGCAGGCAGACGATTTCCAGCACTACTGCCTCCCTGCCAATGGCCAGGCTGAAAACTGGGTTTTCCTGCCAAACCTCTTGCTCGTGCAACCGCCTGGACCCTCGTACCCCGTCAGGGTCCCCCCGGGGCTCCCTGTTCACTCCTTGGTTCGTCCAGGGTTAGAACGCAGCCCTAGGTTCCTGAGCTCCTGAGTGAGTTGGACCGCTGAGCCTGAGCAGTAAACACAGTGATGTCCCAACTGTCCTGCGGCTGTTGAATCAACAAGGGATTGTTTCAGCCCACATTCTACGCTCAGCCCTGGGTTACTTGCCCCGGCAAGCAAAGCCCTCCAGGATGGGGCTCTTGACCCTGAGCCCAGCTGCAGAACAAGTATGCGACACAGGAATAAAGCAAGCCGAGACAGGACGGGGCGCGAGCTACTCCTGGCAGACACCCAATCCAAAATGTCGCATGACCAGCCCCAGGGGCCACTCCACGCTGCATCGCGAGGGTGACACAGCGCTGATTCTGATGGCTCACGTAATGGTTCCTTCCACAGGAACTGGCAACCGTAAGGCCCGTCTCTCAGATAGGTAGACTGAGGCAAGTTAACAGAGCTTGCCCGTGGCCAGAGGGGGAGGCAAGTTTCTGAGGTCGATCTGCCTGACTCCAAAGTCCTGAGCACTGGGGTCCACCCACCGCAGTCCAACTTGGCTGAGTCTTTATGAACTGACCTTCCCGCCCACCCAGTAGGAACCTACTTGGCTTGATCACCTACTTCAGGCTCCATACCGGCAGAGGCCAGGGACATGGTGATAACCAGGGCAGACCATCCCAGCCTCCCCCCAACCCCCAAGTTCCCTGCTAGGGTGTCTCAAGATCCCAGGCACTCACAATTTCAACCCTCTGTATTCTCTGGGACAGAGGTGTGACTCAGTCCTAGCTGTGCCTACGATTCCTCTGCAAGTTCCTGGAGGAGCCCAGAAGGACCAGTCTACACAGCCAGCCCCGGGCCATCTGAGGCAACTAGATAGCTAACATCTGGACCAGTGCGTGTGGCTCCGTGAGAGTGTCTGAAGTACTGTTCTCTCTCTCTTAGGAATGCCTTGGGCCACCTGAGCTTTTGGGGGGAACAGTGTGTACCTGAGAACATTTATGTGGAAGGACACCCACACACTGGAGACTCTAGGACTCTCCACCTCAAAACCTCAGAGAACCATCTGAAAGACCATTAAAATAGACATTTTTTTTTAAATCCATGAAGGTAACTGGATATAAAACCAACACGCCCCAAATCAACAGCTTTCCTATTTGCCAGACATAAACATTTACAAAAGTCAGGGAACAAAAAGGACTCATTCACGATAGCCATAAAAACTATAAAACACCCAAGAATAAATATAACAAGATCTAGATAAATGGAGCGGTATTCCTCGTTCCTGAAAAAACACACAATATTATAAACATCAAATTCTACGAATCTGTTAAGCCAACACAGCCTAGATCAAAATCCCAACAGCATGTTTTGCAGAACTAGAAAAGATGGTTATTTGGCACCAGATCCGATTAAGAGTTCAGAAAAAGAGCTGTGCATGCAGGGAAATTGAGTATATGATAAAAGCGGTTTAGTGAATTGTGAAAAAAGGTGGATTATTCAGTAGAAGCATGAGGGGGGGCTTGGGGGGAAAACTAAAGTTAAATCCCTACCTCACAGCCTATGTAAAAACTTGGGTGGGAAGGCCATGCCCTTATCATAGCTCTTTCATGCAAGGCTGAGTCTTTTTTTTTTTTTTTAAGATGTTTTGAATTTATTTAGTAGAGAGACAAAGAACACAAGCAGGTAGAGCGGCAGGCAGAAACAGAGGGAGAAGCAGGCTCCCCGCTGAGCAGAGAGCCCAATGAGGGCTCGATTCCAGAACCCTGGGATCATGACCCAAGCCCAAGGCAGATGCTTTAACCAACCGAGTCGCCCAGGCGCCCCAAGGCTGAGTCTTTTGAGGCTCCAAGCCACTTTCAGTATGAACACTGAAATCTGGGATTAACCCAACTCTCCAAGGACCAAATGTCTGGTGTGCCTTTCTTTTTTCATTTCTTTTTGTGTAGTGGGCTAAATAATGCCCCATCCCACCCCAAGATGTCCCCATCCTAATCCCTGGACCCTGTGAATCTGTTATTTTACATGGTTAAAGGGACTTTGAGGCTGTGATTAAATTAAGGGTCTTGAGGTGGGGAGATGATCCCAATGAAGCCGGTGGGCCAACGGAAGCACGAGGGTCCCTGTGAGATGGACTGCAGGAGGGTCAGAGTCAGAAAGAGCAGAGATGCTAGGAAGAGAGGTTGAGGGTGCCCTTTGAAGAGGGAGGAAGAAGCTATCTGAAAAAGAATGCAGGCAACCCCCAGAAGCTGGAAAAAGCAAGGAAATGGATTCTCCCTTGGAGCCTCCGGAAGGACCAGTCCTACAAATCCCTTTCAGCCCAGTGAGACCCACTTCGGACTTCTGACCTCGAGAACGATACGGTAATAAATCTGCGTTGCTTTAAGCCACAAAGTTTGTGGTCATTTGTTATAGAAGCAGTAAAGAACTAATACGTATTGCTTGCAAAGCAGTTCGTCCTTTGCTGGATACTCTCTGTAACCCAGGGATTCTCCAAGAACCTAGAGATATGGCACCCGACAAGACAGAGGGGACACCTGCCCTCAGAAAACTCAGTCTCCATGTAGACCACTCTTCAGTAATGATCCGGAGATTGATTATAGGATGGACTTAGAGTTATCATGAGCTCCTGGGTATGAAAGCAAGCTCCACTGGCATTTAACGAAAAGGTCTGGCCTTACTTTGGGGGACGGCAAAAGGTTCCCTGAAGATGTGATGTTTAGGCTGGGCTCCGAACCTTGAGCAGAACTTAGCTGGCTAGGCCAAGAGAAGCAGAGACGCCCAAAGCAGGAAGCAGCCTGAGGATACAGGGAGCTGGGTGAGCAGAGGACCCAGAGGGGCAAGGAGCAGATTAAGGGGGGTCTCCCCGGTAAGCTCAGCTGCCTCTCCAGGAAGGCACCCATAATGTTTGGAACCCTTGCACGCAGAGAGTCAGGGTCTGAGCTAACTGTCCTTGCCAGCCGTGCAACACACGAGACAAAGGGCCTGGCAAACCCTTTGTAGACCCCGGATTCCATTCCTGCGGAAATGGTGGGTGCCCGGGCAGGCTGAGACCTCTCCGCTCCGGAAAGGAGCCCGTGTGGCCAAGTCAATCACAGAAGCACAGGAAGAGGAAAGTCATGATTCCCCCAAATAAGCCCTCGCAGAGCAGCAGGAATGACAAAAATGTCAGATGCCAGAGGCAACTGGCCGGGGCACAGACAGCCGGAGCCAAATCAGAAGGAAACTGCCACTTTCTGGGCAAAGGCTTCCCCAGGGAGACGGGTGCACGCGGGCCCTGGCGCCTCCGGGGCCCCGAGGGGTCAGTGGACAGCCCGCGCGGGCCCCAGTTCCAGAGCCTGCTCCCCAGGGGAGACAGGAGGTTAAGACTTCTGCAGTGGCTCGGAGCAGGAAAGACCCTCTGCTGGGCCTCCCGAGGGGCAGGAAGTAGCGGGGGGAGCTTCTCATCAAAGGCCAGATGCCTGAGGGAGGGGGGAGGCGGACCAGATACTTGCAAACAGACGTAAAAGGTTTGGGCTGCTGAGTGCAGCCAGGCATGGATGCAAGCATCACACACACAACACACACACACACACACAACACACACACACACACACACACACACACACACAGCAAATATCCATTCTCCCACAAGCATTGGTGTCTCCCCAAGTCTTGCTCAGACAGGTGGAAGGTGTCCGGTGGGCAGGAACGCGCTGAGTAATAACCAGTCTGCATCGCTAACAAACACATTTCCTCATTTGCTCTCACCCAATCCTATTAGGTTCATGTTACCCGGGAGGCACCGAGTCACCGAGAGGAAGTGCCAGCTTGGCTGTGGGTCCCCCAGCCAGGCATGACGGGCCCGAAGAAGCCCTGCCCCCCAATCCAGGGGCCACACGGGGTCTCGCTCTCTGGGATAGGAAGCTCATCAGAGCTCCTGGGCCCTCTGACCTCACCGCGGGCATCTCAGGGCATCCCCCCCAGCCCCTCCCACCTGCTCCCCCATCACATTCCCGGGCAACCCTGTGTGCTCACGCCCCTAGTGGCTAAGGTTCAGCCGTGAGTGTGGACCGGCCCCCACGCCTCACTCAAGGCCTTGAAAACCCCAGTAGGGTCCTCTGGGATTCAGGAAACGACAGGACCCTCACTCCCGGATCTCCCTGGTCCCCGGAAGCACCAGGGTGGGCCACTGCAGGGGGAGGCTAGAAACGCCCCTGCTGAGATTGCTAAAGACCAGCTCCCCACGGTCCAAGGGCTAAACTCCGACCCACTAGGCCAGCGTTCCCCCAGAGCATGTTGCTGGAAGGCCATCCAAACCAAACGCTCCCCAGGAAAAGCCGGTGGCCTCGACGTCCGTGAAACCACATTTCCCAAGCTTTGCAAGGCCCATCGGCACCTTCTGGGTGCTCCATCTGGGAAAGCCTTTATCGCTGAAACGAGTGATCCAGAGCGCTTCCTAGGTATCACTCTAAGCACTTGGTTAATATTAGCTCTGGTAAGCCCCAGCCTTCTGAGGCATGAAGCAAATACGACCATCATCCCCATTTTACAGACCAAGGGGGGTCAGGTGACTCGGTCAGGGCCACCCAGAGCCGGGGTTCACGCCCTCCCTCTTTATTAGGGAAACTCTTGAGCAGGGTTCGCAAGGACTTCCCAAACTGCTTCTCATAATCGCCATTAACACGCAGCAGGACAAGCTCTGGAAACGTCCCCAGGCCCTGGGGAGCCGGCAGGGGTCAGCAGTCAGCGGCCGGCTCTGACCTCGGCACGGAGCACTCTGGAGCACTCTGGACCACTCAGGAGGCGGCTGTGGGTGAGGCCGAGGAGAGGCTCGGGCGGTGGGAGCCCTGCCTCCCCACCCCCCTCCCCGAGTGTTACAGAATTAACCTGGACGGCGTCCAGCTCCTTTCAAGGTGGTCTCGTACGGGGGCCACCAAAGAACCGTCTACACCGTGGTTTCCGGGAGGCAAGGAAAGGAAGACCGGGCAGGAGAGGCCGGGGACCCTTGACTCCTCCGGGGAGGAGAACAGTGTGCCGTGTGTCTACTTCCTTAGGATCGGCTGCAGGGTTCCCGAAAATCCTCTAACAGTTAGTTATTGTTACTCTATTCCCTGCCCCAGGCAGAGCTGGTCGGGGTCCAGCTCATACACTCTCGAAGCGGCAATGAAGTGTGGGACCGGTTCAAGCCAAGAGAAGCCTGGAGTAGTGTTCTTATTGCCATAGGAATTGTTTCTCTGGGAATGGATTTTAAAATAACAGACAAGTTGGGGGGGGCGGGGGGGGCGGGGAGAGGAGAGAGAGATGAGGGGAGAGGAGATATAGAAAACCCTGGGGCCTCGGGGGGGAAAAGTCGCTCCAGATATTTACATCGGGGCCATTCCGTGCGGTTTTCAGGAAAAGTCCCCCTTTTGCACCCATTTCTACTTCAAAGGAATAAGCAGGACCCCCACAAGCAGGTCGCCTCCATCGCTACTCTAAACACGGCTTCCAGAACTGATCTGGTGGGGACAGAGGGCAGATAAGAACATTCCCCCCAGTCCCCTCAGAACAACAAACCGTATGAGGGCAGAGGCCTCAGCCTCAGTTTCCCCAAGGAGAGAGGTCAAGGCCTCCATCTCCATCCACTCATTCACTCAACAAGCAGCCACCGAATCCCGACGTGGGCTGGCCCATGACTCTCTGCCACAAAAACCCCGTCGAGGAAAAATACAAGTATTTTATAAAAACGCAAGGTGCGCGAACACCGTGCTTTGCTGCCTTTTCAGAGCTGAGAAAACACTGCAGTCTTTGCAATGTTCCAAGGAGCAAAGCAGCCGGCTCCCAGCATCCCCCAGGCACTGGGCAGGGCTGGGAGCCCCGGTCCTTGACCTGCCGCCCCCTATCAGCGGTCCACCAAGTGGCCCAGGGCTGCCGACACTGTCTGTGAGCGGGCTCTTCTCCCGCCAGCAAAGCTAGCACAAGACCCACGGTGTGTGACCATGTCTAGACATAAGGCCCAGGCTCCTCAGGGTGGCAGAAAGAGGCTTTGCACTCAGGCTCCAAAGGCCCGGCCTGCCCGGTGCCTCCCTGAACCCCCGGGTCCGGCCATTCTGAACTCACCCGTGCTAACCACACGTAACCACGGTCATGCCTCCCAGTCCTGACGCGGCTGTTTCATCCACTCGAAACGCCCTCCCCCGTCACTGCCGAGAACACTCCTGTTCATCCAAAAGACCCACTTCAAAAGCGACTCACAACACGTAGCCCGGATCCACCAGGCCAGCGTTTCCCAAAGTATGGTGTCCGGGACACCAGCCTGACAAAATGCTCCCCAGGAAAGGGTTCCACGGCCTGTGTTTGTGAAACACCCCATCCTCCCAACCTTTGCAAGGTACATGAGCACACCGCACAGTCACCAGGCGAAATGGAGTGTTTACCAACACGTTTTTCGAAGCACCGTCATAACCCATTTACGCCTTGGAAGAACCTTCTGAAGTAAACGCTGTAATCATACCCATTTTACAGAGGAGAAAACTGAGGCACGAGACACTGAAATTCCCCAAGACAATTGCTCATACTGCTTAGCACACATCCACATGGCAGCAAGTCCCACCCTCGCTCAGGGGTCTGCCTTCTGCAACCAGTCTCTGAGGCCCCACCGATTACCAATCACCTTGCAGTCTCCAGCACCAAGCATACAATAGGCGCTCAGTAGTAACTCCTTGAAGGTAAGGCACAGGAGAACCTTCGATCAGAGAGAGAAGGCTGCCCAAATGTGATCATTCACTCCCCAGAGCTTGGGGGGGGAGGGGGGGAAGCCTCCTGTGTCTGTCTGCTGGCCTTCAGGCAGCGGGTCCAGCCCTCACATCTGAGTCCCCAGCTCCAGCCCACCTACTACTGGGCTCAGCCTCCCTCGGTTAAATGCTGGTGAGATTAGCTCACATCCCCAAGGGGCGGGAGTGGGTGGAGGGCAGGGCGGGCTTGTGCACCTGTGTCCCAGGTGGGCCAGCCAGGGCCATTCTAGGGAGTAAACAGGTAGGAAAAATTATTCCATCTGCAGGTTAGGAAAGTGGGAAGTGAGTTCTCAGGGTGAAAACCACAAAACTATCACAGATCCAAGAGGCACAGAGAGCTGCCCGCAGAACAGGGAGGTCAGTCCTGGAAAGCTTCCTGAAGGAAGGGGCTTTGTGGCGGCCCCATAAGAGAGTGGACTAAGGTCCTGGCGGGGGTGGGAGGGGGCGTTTGGGGTAAAAAGGGGACACACCAAGCACTCAGCTAGGCTGAAACAAGAGACTTCAGAGTCAGAGCAGAGGCGGGAGGACCAGGCACCGCTGGCGGTGGGGAAGGAGCCTCCCACATTCCCCCAGGGCACAGGGTCTCCCAGGCAGGTCTCAACCCAGAGGGGCTGTGGAATCAATTTTCTGAGTCTTGGCAAGCACTTTTTTTTATGAACTCGATAGACTACAATAAAAAAAAGAGAGTATCACTTATGGTAACGGTAAGCTTTATTTTGCGAAACTTGTTTCAGATGTACGCATGCGCACATGCGCAGAGACATACTCCGTCGCCATCGAAAAGGTATTTCTTACTATGGGTCGTGATGAAAGAATCTCAGAAAACTCGGTTTTCCGTGCACTGCTTCCTAAACCTGGCTGCACGGTAAGTCCGCTGGGGAGGCCACTAAAATACAGATCACCAGGTCCCAGACCTCCCGAGTCGTGGATAGGTCTGGATGGACCATGCTTTGATGTCCCGGGTTCGTCTTGATAAGCTGCCCGTCAGCGCCCTGCTGTTTAGGGGACGCGGCACCTAAAGCACGCGAGCAAGACTGGCTACGTAATTTGTGGGGCACAGTGCAAGAGGACGTCCCCCTGGGTGCCCACAGTCTCATGGGGGACAAAGAGCAGGTGTAGCAGGAGGAAAGCAGAAGGGAACATTCAGACACAGACAGCCTATGTGATGGAGTCCTTTTGACTGGGGACATTTGGGGAAAGCCCATCTAACTTTTGAGGATTGGGGGTGTACAGGTGGAAACTCACCCCACATCTCCCCAGGGGTACACAGAACCGTCTTAAATCCAAGCAACAGGAGCCCCACCTGAGCTCTGTGCTTTCCAGGGTCTGCATCCAGCCTCCCTCAGGCTGCACCCTTCCCCACAGGGCAAGGAGGCAGTGGGGCCGAGGGGACATGACCCCCAAACCACAGCCACCCTCGTGGACCAAGCACAGGTACCTGGGGCCTGGGATTCCCTCCCCAGGAGCTGGACACAGGCACGAGATATGGCCAAGTGGCAGTTGTTAGGGTAGGATGGGAGGTACCGGGCTAGATGAAAGCGTCCACAGTGTGTGCTTGAGGCCCCACCAGGGTCAAGGTGTCGGTCAGGACAAGAAGGGCACTGAAGGGTGGCTCTCCCTATGCTGCTGAATTCCGGCACAAAACTCAAGGAGCCTACGAGTTCTCAACATGAGCCTCACTCCCCACTGCAGGTCATTAGGATGGTAGGTTTGTCAAGGTCGAGGACAGAATAGATTTTATTGAACAGTTTGTAAGTTTGACTCACAAATCACGATTTAGACATATGGTGTGTGGGCTTCCATCCGTACCCTTGCCCCGGACCCCGCAAATGTCAGGGATGAGCCGGACTTGCGGGTGGTATAGGCTGGGAAAGCCTACTCTCACCCCCACGAGGCCACCTTGTCCCAGCATCACAAAAGTGGCTCTTCAGAATGTACCCCAACGGGCCACCTGGTGGCTCAGGCTCTTGGTTTCAGCTCAGGTCATGATCCCGGGGTCCTGGGATCGAGCCCCGCGTCGGGCTCCCTGCTCGACAGGAAGCCTGCTTCTCCCTCTGCCTCTGCCCTTCCCCACCCCCGCTCATGCTTGCTCATTCTCTCTCTCTCTCTCTCAAATAAATAAATAAAATCTTTCAAAAAAAAAAAAAAGACAGCCTTTATATGTGACGCTGGAGAGGATAGGATCTTATCATAAAGGCCAAGGCTGCAAATACATCACACTCGCCTCCACTTCCTTGTCCCTCAGTCACAGTGACATCCCTCAGTTGTCTCGGTACTCCTCCCGGAGCCCAGATTCCACCTCAGAATCCTTCTTAACCCACCGGCCTGGGCGGCTCCTACCAGTCACTAAGAGTTGACCAAAGAATTGAAAGCTGTCTGCCAAGCTAACGCAGGAGATGGGGGATCACCAAAGGGCTCGAACCGGAGGAGAGTGGCCTCTACCGCAGCTGAGAAAGGCCCATCGGGCAGCAGTACAGAGGAGGCACTGGTGAGCCCCTCACCTGGACATCCCGGTGCCCAGAATAATGGCAGAGTGGAGAGGGGTGGGGAGTGAGTGGGTCCCTCGAGAGGCGTGGTAAGGATGACAGGTTCATGCCGGTCAAGCCACAAGGATGGACTAGGCCGCCAGCTGGTGAGGGTTCAAGGAGGACCTGTTCCTCATTCATTAGTATCAGCATCACTAAGGGTGTGACCTGGAGCGAAAGCACTGGCTAGAGGGTGAGGGGCAGCCTGTGTGTGGCACAGGGGGCCAGAGGGCCAGAGGGCAGCCATGTGACCTCAGGCTCAGACATGTGGCTAAGCAGCTCAGACTCTGTCCTGACCGCAGTGGGGACAGCCGGATGAGGTCAGATCCGTTTTGCAAGTCCAGCATCTGTGCACCCTTCCTGCCCTTGGCACCTTGCACATGGGGGCTCCCAGCAAGCCTCAAGCCCAGCCTCCTGGTCTCCATGCTGTCCTCATCGTGCAGACCAGGAAACAGACTCGGGGGGGTTCCAGAACATGTGCAAGCCCATATTGTGGATTAGGGGCAGAGCCTGAAGCCCCCTCCATGCCAAGGTGGGTGGGAGGAGCGGTGGCCCTTAAAGCTGGCCCTGCCCCAGGCCCTGGACTTGAGGGGACCCTGCTCTCGCCTCCTCTAGCCAAGCCCCTCCCATCGGATGACCAGGCTGCGGGGCCAAGAGGATGTGCCCACCCAGGCCATCCTTCCAGGCAGACCCCGCAGCCAGTAGGTGGCCACTTCTCGGCCAACGGGTGTAGAGTGAACTTGAACATGCAGCTTGAGGGGTCCATAAGCCTGTGCACAAAGCCCCTCACCGTGTGGGAGGAATCCGGGGTCGAGGGCGGGCCAGAGCCAGCCCTCCCCCACCACCATTTTCCAGAACAGAATTCTGGGGCATCCATGAATTCCTCATTGACCCAGCTTTCCAGGTCACTGAGAAGGTACACTCATCAAGGTTGGCGGCCAGAACCCACTTACTGAACCATCCGTTAGCCTGAGTCATAACATATAGACATTCAGCCCTACGGCGTGTGGGCTCCATATGTTCTCGTGCCTCGGGCCCTACACAAGGGTAAGTGGTTTCTGGAATGAGCTCTCTGTTTCAGGGGAGAAGCAAAAAACAGCTTTGTCCTTGGTCCCCCACCCCATAGACCCACTCTCCGGACATATTCGTTCCTTCCTCTGCTGCAGTCCAGGCCGGTCCCACAGCTCTCCTGTTTTCTCCTAGTCAGAAGAACGCCTCCACTCCAAAAATTAAGATGAAATATAAAATCTATCATTTATCCAGATTAAAATTTCTCCTTCTTCCAGCTGGAAGACCTACAACACGGATAAGGCATAGAACCCCTCGTCTGGTCTCACTCCTTGTGCCCAGATTCCCCGCGGCTGCTCTGGCCCCTTTAGGGTTGGAGGCAGAGGTGAGGAGGAGACAAGAGACAAGACCCCCCACCACCACCCCATAAACATCTGTGGCAGAGAAGGAAAGAGGGGAGGGAGGCTAGGAGAAAGGCATAGGAGAAAGGGAAATGTGCATACTTTAAAGGATTCCACAAATGCATCTGCTTACTAGGGTAGAATGGAGAAACTGAGGCAGGGGTTTGGGGATCCAGCAGGTGCACTAATGCCACATTTTCCTTCAGCCTGGATTTGGCACCTGATCACTCTATAGCCAGCAAAAATCATTAGTGGCCCATATGCAGGGCTGCCAGGTTCTACTGGAAACAACCCTCTGAGGAAGCAGCGTCCTTTTTCTTTTTCTTTTACCAAAATTGCTTAAACAGAGGGGTCCATCCCGGGATTTTGACAGAGGGGACCAGAGCGGAGCACCCTGGGTTAGGCAAGGTGCTCCCAGCACAGGTCAGACCCAGAAGGGCAGGCATAGGCTTGCACGCACGCACACACGCACGCACGCACACACACTCCCATGAAGGAGAACAGGAACCACATCCAAAAATCAAGATGCCAACAGGAGCGATACCATGACATAAAGGAAGACTATTTGTCAAGAAACAGCTCTGTCCCTTGGCCCATCGATTGAGACCAAGCCACTGTAAACACACACACAGAGCCAAAGCCGAGGCCAAGGCCGTGAAGGGCACTGGGCCAAATGCTCTCTCCAAGCCCTCTGCTTCTGGAGCTTTTTGAATTTCAAGGACACAGGCCACAGGCCACCTGTGACTGATCACCTGTGACATGAGACACAGGAGCATGGGACCCCAGGCCAGCTCCAGCCTGCGATGGACATGCTGGGCCGTGCATGGCAGGATCCAGTTCACGTTCTGGAACATCACTCTCAAGCTTCTGGAACCCGCTCCAAGCCTCCTTAACACCTCCCAATATCCTATTTGGGAATCCATTTTCCACAGATTCATCCAGAGCCTCTCTAAACCTAATTATACCTTCTCCCAGCTCCCCTCCTGGTAGAAAGAGTTCTGGAAGATTACCACAATTGTTTGGGCCTCTTTTTATTTATGCTACAACAATCCCTTCCAAGTTTCTGTGGTGGCCCCCAAGTTCCAGCCCACCAAATACCAGAACACCGGTCCCCATTCACTCCGTTCCTTCATGGACCTCACCTCTGGCTCTTCCCAGCATACATGTTCTACCCCGTGGGAGCCTTTTTGGATTTTCCTTCCCACACTTGTTAATTATAAAAATAATACATGAATCTATGCCCCTGGGAAAAGATGCTAACAAGACCCAAGTGGAGGGAGGAAGAAAATGGAAGTCCACCCACCTCACCGCCCCCCTGCCCTCCAGCTTCCCATCTCTCCATACAGGTCACTGCGAGAACTATTTGCCCACAAGCTTTATTTCTGGGCATTGACATACCCATAAATCAGAAAGTTTTTTGCCTAAATGAGATCATGTTAAATATATCACCCTACAACCTGAAAAGTTTATTTTTTCAGACTCTTCTCATATGGAAATGTGCAGAGGCCGCACTACTGTGGGTGTTTGGAGAATAATACTAATAGAAGCCATGGGCAAGTATTTCCAAACACAATGAGGGAAATAAAATTGTATGCAAAGTTTTCCAGAAGCACTTCTTTCCTTTTCCGGGTCCCGCCTTACCCAGACATTGAGCGTGCAGCCCGCCCCAGCACAAAACATCCCTGTTTCCCGGGGCTAGAAGACATTGCCAGGATTCATCTTGGTAGCTCTCCGGGGTTTGGTTTGGTAAATAAATATCAGGGAGGAGAAAGATCTGGGACCTGTCTCTCGCCTTCCTCCATCATAATAAGCAGAATGGTGCGGCAGAAAGCTCAGGATTTGGAAAAAGCCGACGGAAGGTCAGTCTTGAGTTGCCACAAACTTGGGGACCTCCCTCTGGGGCTCAACTTTCTCACTCGAAGGAAAGATTATGCTGTTAATAGGTACCCTCGAGTGGTTTTAGGATCAAAAGGCGTGGAAGGTACGAATGAATAGAGAGCTATGACAGCCGTGTGGGTTGTAATTATTAAATGAGGAAAAGCTAAATTCGAGTGAGCTGCGCAAGCGAGGTGTCTGGCAACTTTTCCTCGCGTGCTTATGCGTTTTCTGGGGGGAATTCAACCGCGCGGTGAGGAGACGCTGCCCCAACCTTCCCGGGGGACGGCCAGGGCGCCACCTGCCGGCCGAGGAGGAGGCCACCGTGCGTCCCGGCACCATGGGCTCGGTGACCTCGCTCCTTCTCCCGCCCCACCGCGGATCCATCCGAGCCGAGCCGAGTTCCCCGTCCCCAGGTGGCGGGGGAGGCGCAGCCGAGGCTCCTCCGCGGCCTCAACCCCCAAGACGGGACCGAGGCGTCCCTCCGGTGTCCCTGGGCAGCCGGCAGGAGAGGCGGCAGACCCGGACGCTCGACCTTGGCAACCCGGGAACCTGCTCCCCAACACAAAGCCGCGGCCGCGCAGGTGAGCGCGGCGGAGCCACGTGAGCCGGTAAACGCGACCGGACTGAGCCACGGTCGCCCCCTCCGCGCGCCCCCGCCACACACTGCAGCCCCCCTCCCTCGGAGCCGGGAGCCGAAGGGGGGAAGGTTGGGAGACCAAAGAAAGGAAGAGAGAGGGTGGGCGCGGCCAGAGACCACCGCAGTCCGGGCCCCGCACCTCCGGACCCTCGGCCCGGCGCCCCCAGCCCCCGACCACGCCGCCCAGCGCTCCACTCCCTCCCCCACCACCGCCCAGCGCCCCCCGCCCCGCAGCCAGCCCCTTGCCTGCAGCCCCCAGCTGAGGGGGACCCCCAGCCCTCAGCCCCCCAGGCCCCGCGGCCCCGCGCTACTCACCGGCGGCTCCCGTAGCCGCTGCCGGGGGAGCCGGCGCCCGGCTCGGGGTAGCCGTGCTGCTGCAGGGCTGCGGCCGAGAAGGGGTACAGGAAGCCGGTGGCCAGCGCCGACCCGCAGAGGCAGCAGCACGCCCAGGGCAGGAGGAGAGCCAGCTTCATCTTGCGCGGCCGCCCGCGGGGACCCGGAGCCCGGGCGGGAGGACAGGCGGGAGCGCACCGGCGGCCGGACCGAACCCGCGGCCCCCGCCGGGAGCAGAGCGAGGCAGCCGGCGAGCGAGCGGAGCGCGCGGCCAGGAGTTGGAAGTTTCTGGGGGGGCGCCCACGCCTCACCAGGGCCGCCTTTTCAAATTCGGCGAGGTGGGCTCAGCGCCGTCAAAGGGGGCGTGGGGCTTTTTCATTAACCCTCGGCGGTCCGCGGCCGAGGAGGCGCCAGGAGCTGCCGGGCTGGGGGTCCGGAAGCCGCGTGCCCGGAAAGCCAGACCTTGCTCCTGCGTCCTCGCGCACACGCTCTTTAGAACCTTCCCAACCAACCCTGTTCCGGTCCGCAAACGCTCGTGGGGCACCCACTCCATGCCTGGCAGTTTCCCCCGGGCAAAGTTGTTTAATCCCCACAACATTGCCCTCTGTATCAGGTGGCACCGTTCCCATTTTTCAGAGGTGGAAACCGAGGCTCACAAGAATTAAGCGGAAAAGTAACGCGGTCCCGGTCCAGGGCCCTTTGGACCAAACTCTTGCACACCAAGGTTTCCCTAGAATCCTCTTCCCGTTCATCTCCACCCTCTACCTCCACAGCTGTCTCTCCAAGGCGAGCTGTAGCACAGAAGGAGGAAAGCGCGGGATTTGAGCTGAGAAGTCTCTGGAATCACCCATTCCTGAGGCATCGGATCTGGAAAGTAAGTGGGGGGAGGGGAGATCTAATACAATCCCACTTCCTACAATTTACAGGCGGACAGGCTGAGCCCACCGACCAGCCTGGCCCCAAGTTGGTCTCTTCTGGGCTGCAGGATACCCACAGTACCGCACCTCATGCAAGAGACAGGTGGGACCTGAATCCAGCCTGTGCCCCACTCCCCAGGTTGGGAGTCTTTCTAATTCTCCCCGGGAGCATCCTAGGGGTTGGCAGAGGCCCTGCCCACTGCGGGGAGCTCCCAGTCTTTAAAATGTCAGCGAATCTGGAGAGAAGCCATCCAATAAGGAAGTGCTTACTGGGTTGCAATACATTTTGTAAGAGAATTGTGGGATTGTTTTTAGAGGAAGGTGGGAGGATGCTGTTGGGAACATGGCCGGAAAGGCCCCCTCCGGTGGCTTTTGCCCTCTTGCTTCCATATCCCATAGATACCCCCTTGAGTACATATCCCAAAATATCATATCCAACCCACTTCACCCTCTCTCCCAAACTACCCCCTCTTTCTCCACTCAGTTCCCTCAAATCTTGCTGAGGCCTTTTCAGTGGCACTCCCACACTTCCCAAGTGTCGAGTCTCTGAACAGGACTCAGGATGGATGAGTTCATCTCTGAGTGGACAGCCCATAATGGGAAGCGTCACTGGGACCTGGGACAACTTCCTTTTCATCTTGCCCTCCATCCCTCTCTCAAGGCCTAAAAGATGTGGAGAATTTGGGGTATCGGCGGAATTTCAGGGCCTCCCCCAAAACTGATCTGTGCTCCCTGGACGGTTGGCTAAGTCCCAGTAAATGATGAGGTCATTCCCCATCTCCCAGGAATTTGTAAACATTCTGTCTTTCTTCTTCCTCTCCTTTACTCTCAGAATGAGACAAGAGAAATTCCATGTTATTGTAAATGACCTTTCTGCTGCAGGAGTGACAGTAAGAGAATAGATTTTTTTTTTTTTAAGAATCTCCTTTTTGTCTTAAAGTCATTTTTTTCCAGGGCGACAGGCTGCACCCCAGCTAGAGGGACCTAGGAGAGGACCGGATAACACTACTGCATATTTTGCAGGATTCTTTTAGGATGAAAAGCTGTAGGAAAAGAACTAATTCATCCCAGCAGCTTCAGGACTGGGGTAATTGTCTGAAGTTGGTCCTTTCCTTCATATCTAGGACAATAAGGTTCACTCTGGCCCCATGACCGTGAACCAGGCAACTTGTGTCCCACCCAGTGCTGCCTGCAGTGAAGGCTAGTACAGAAGCAGAGAACATGGTCATCCCCTTCAGGGCACTTGCACTGTTCTTTGAAAAGGCTTTAAAATGGCAAAAGCTCTGCAAAAGGAGGAGGTTCCATTTAGATGGTAAGGGATAAAAAGACAAAGATGCCTAAAATCAAGAAAAGAAATAGGACGCCTCCCACACCAGCCATACCCAGAAGCCTCAGGTCTGCTCCTGGCTCCCCCACTAACTTGTTGATGATCTTGAATAAACGCCCCTCTCTCTGGTACCCCCACCGCCACCCCCGCATCTTCATTTGTAAAGTGAAAAGTGATGTGGCTTGTCTCCGAAGATCTTTCCAGTATTGGTCTTAGTAACTCACTTTTCCCTTCATCCTGCACTCCCCTCTCCAAGGCCGCTGTGGATATAGCCAACCTTATCAAGCTGTCACTCTTATAGGCAAGATTTTCAGCAGCTGCACCCACCTCCCCACCAGCAGGGCCAAGGGAGCCAAGAAGAATGGAGAAGGGTTCATGGCGTCACCTTATAAATTCCCCCCAGTGAGTAGAGTCCAACTCCAACAAGTACCAGCTGTGTGACCTTGACTAGTGACCTAACCTCTCTGAGCATCCTCGTCTGTAAAATCAATAATCATAACAGCACCTAATGCATGGGTTTGTTAAAAAGAATTTAATGAATTAAATTCACATGAAGTGCCCGAAGCCTGCAGGTAACACGTTATAATGCTTGATAAATGTTAATTATGATTATTTGCAAGGCTTTGGTGAAGGATAATATTGAAGAACACCACCCTTCCCCAAACCTTCACGGTGGGGCTGACCAGGAGGCTCATATCCCAGAGTGCAAGCAGAGCTTTCTCGAAGGACTCTTGGAGCCCCAGGATTAACCCATTATGTCTTATTTTGTGGTCAACAATTTAAAACAAGTTTTATTTTTAGAGTAAATACAGGAGGGGCACCTGGATGGCTCAGTTGGTAGAGCATTCGGCTCTTGATCTCAGGGTCGTGAGTTTAAACCCCATGTTGGGCGCAGAGCCTACTTAGAAAAAAAAAAGATTAAAAAAAGATAAAAATTTAAAAAATAAACCAAATATGGGGAGATTATTGGGTAGAATGTGCAATTTGTGTTATTTTTTTTAGATGAAACACACTTGTGGGGGGTGGCAACAGTGGGAAGGTGTGAGCACCCCGAAATAAGGGTCCGGGTGGTATCCTTAGAATTGAGTGGTCCTCAGTCATAGAATTGACCGGCTGGCCTTGTCAGCGCGCCACACAAGCACCTATCTCAGTATTCCACAGCCATGCCTGTGGCACCCCCAAATACAGGCTAGCACTTCGGGAGAGGCAGAAGCCACGTTGCGTGGTCAAGAGCTAGGAGCTGGGACCGGTGCAGTACCGGCTCCTTCCTCCTCTCTTCCTCAGTGGCCTTGGGCGATCAATCCCCTAAACCCACCCCTCCCAACCTGAATACAATGAAAACCCCACCAAGGAGGACTGGGGGGGGGGCGGTTACTGAGTGCCTCCACTGTTTGCCACGACCCTGACATGGACAGGCAGGAGTTCTCAGAATTCCCATTTTTCAGGCAGGGAGTTGAGAGAAGTGATTTGTCCAAGAGCCCGGGCTCGCCTCGTTTCCTCAGTTCAAAAGTGCCTTAAAAAAACGGGTTGTTTGTACAAAGAGGGATCAGATTTCTCGGTGGAAGGAGACAACCCCCCCCCCCCCCCACACACACACACACACTTGACTGGGGTGGGGGCTCCTCCGCATCTCTGTTACCAGGCCTTTCTGATAAGAAAATATCAGTCAGCATCCTCTTCCGCAGACAAAAAACAGACCTTGTGTTCTGCTGAAGTCAGCAGAATGAGCCACTCACTGAACAGAGAAGTAAATACTCATCAAGCTGAAGCCAAGGTAAATATTGACCTTCTGGCATGATAAATCCTCCTGTTAATCTTAAACAGAAATCTCCCCCCCTCCCCCCAAGTACCGTGTTGGACACGGATTCTGCAGTTTCCGCCACCACCCCCCACAGAAGTTCAGGGAGGCGATGTAGGACCGGAGCGGTTTTCATGTTGATGTCTCCAGCCTTCTGTAATCCCAGCTGTTCCGGATCCCAGGACAGCCCAGAAATGGGGTGGGTTGACTCAAGGTAGCGGGAAGGTCACAATAGAAGGATTTCTTTGTTCTGGCTGAGCTTTCTGTCCTTGGTCAGGCCAGAACGTGAGCAGAGCATGATGTTCTGGAAGCTTCGGACCCTGAATTTTTCTTCTTTCCCCGCACACACCTCCCCAGGCGTCCAGCCAGACCCTATAAAAGGGGCTGCTTCTTTGCCCAGCAAACCTGCATGTGTAAGTCTACCTGTTTCCCCAAAACACTGGCCCGTGAAGTAGATGTTCAGAAGACAGCGCGTTGGATGCATATCACGAGAGCCCATGATCTCAAACAGAAGTTTGAAAGGAAAACCAACCCCAAAAAAGGGTCAAAAGCGAAACCTAAAAAACACCAAAAAATCAGGAGTCTGTCCAGTCGCCAATACTGAAATCTCAACTCACGTGGCGATCAGTTTTGCTCCTCGATGTAGCCACAGTTCCAACAGTGCTTCCCAAAGAGTTTACCGAGATGGCTCTGTGATGAAGAAAGAAAGGGGGTGCCCTAGGGGGCTCCATCCACTGCGGTAACAGAATACCATAGACTAGGGGGCTTGTAGACAACAGAAATTTATTTCTTACGGTTCTGGGAGCGGGAAGTCCAAGATCAAGGTGTTGATAGACTTGGTGTCAGGGGAGGGACGCTTCCTGGTTCAGGCATGGCCATCTTCTCACTGTGTCCTCACATGGCGGAGGGGAGAAGGGAGTCCTGCTAGGGCCTCTTTTATGAGGACACTAGTCTTGTTCGGGGGAGGGCTCCACCCTCGTGAGCTAAGCACCTCCCAAAGGCCCCACCTCCTAATACCACGGCACTCAGCACTCGGCACTTGGGGTGAGGATCTCACCGAATGAATCGGGATTGGGGGAGGGGGACACAAACATACAGTCCCCTGCAGGTTACCCTGGCGCAAGTAGGAGGACGGTGGGATGTTCAGACACGATGATTCCGAATCAAGATGGGCTTCCCACCAGTGCCCCAGCCGAGGGTCTGTGATGGGGAGCTCTGCCCGGGGCAGGGAGGAGTGGCCGCGGGAGGGAGGCTGCACGTGGAGGGGGGAGACTAGGAGAAAGTGATCCGGATTCTCCCAAGTCACGCGGGGAAACAGAGTTAAACGTGTTCTTTGAGCCTCAAGGAAAAATCGGGGGCCGATGGACAGACAAGGTCAGTGGAACATGAGGAAGAACTTTTTGAGTCAGGTCAAGGCGTCTAATGGATGGAGGAATTTCCCCCAAAAGGGCCTGGGTAAGTCTGGTAGATGTCACTAATGCTCACCAACGTCTGGGTCTGCTGGGGTCTGCTGGGGTCTCCGGGCACAGAGGAGACCTCCCTCCCCAGCCCCCCTTGCCTCTGGGCAAGGACACACCCCCACCCAGGCTGGGCCCACAGAGCCCAGGAGGGACACTAACCCCCCCCCCCCAGCCCTGTGGGCCAACCCGCCCCTGGATCGCCTCCACCATGCACACACTTCCCAGCCTGAAATCCAGTCCCCCTGCCCCATATCCGATGGGGTCTCCACATCTGGTCTATTCTGGATGACTCTTTCATCCATTCCCTGCCTGTCTTCCCCCAATTCCACACACCCCTTCCCCGTGCTCCGGCCCCAGAACGACACTCACATTCCCTCCACAGGCTGAGATCTTTACGGATTGCTCCCCTCTGTCTCGAATGCCCTTTGCTGCAGACTGAAGGTTTCTGTCCCCCCAAATTCACATGTTGAAATTCTAACCCCAAGGCAATGGTATCAGAAGGCGGGTCCTTTGGGAGGTGATTAGGTCAAGAAGGTAGAACCTCCTGACTGGGGATTAGTGCCCTTATAAGAAAGACCCCAGAGAGCTTCCCTTGTCCCTTCTGCCACGTGAGGAGACAGACCCCTACGAACCAGGAAGCAGGCTCTCACCAGACCCTGAATCTGCCGGCACCTCGGTCTGGGACTTCCCAGCCTCCAGAACTGTGGAAAATAACTGTCTATTGTTTTTAAGCCCCTCCCCAATCTACGGTGCTCTGTTATAGCAGCTCTAACGCACTGAGATGCACTCCCGCCCTCCGTCGGTCCCCCTACCTCCCCCGTGAGCCTCCTCCAGGCTCCAAGTCTTCACCAATCTCTCCAACTAGTACTGATCCCCATTCGGAGCTTCCAGAGATCTTTCCACAACCTTCTATGCCCACCCCCATCTTCCTGGGCCACGCTTACTTCTTAACACATTTGCCCTCTCTCCTCCAACACCGTGCACCAAAACCGAAGGTCATTTCCTGCTCATCTTGGGATCCCGGAGCCTAACAGGCTCACACTCAGGCAGAAGTTTAGTCCCTATCAGCTGGATAGCTGAGCGAATGGGTGAATCCTTTGCTGACTTTCCCCATGCCCCCAGGAAGAAGAGAGCTGGGGGCCAAGCTTGCCTCCCAGGGGTGGCATCTGGAGGACATTCGTGCGAGTTTTGGGCCCCAGGCAGCAATAACTGTCTGCTGTGTGTTCTTTATTTCTTTGTGTGTGACAAAGAAAAAGAGCGACTCAGATGGAAATGGCAGGGGGGGTCCCGTGGATGACCAGACCGAAGAAGGAAAGGAAACTGCCATTCATTCCAAGAGACACTGATCCCCCACCCACCCCCATCTCTATCCAAAATTACAGTGTTTACTCCTGAAGCAAGGATTGTCAGGTACGATCTTCAATCTAAAAGGCTCCAAATAGCCTTCGGAATATCAGCCTGCCATCACCTTAGATTTACCCTGAAAGTCTTTGTTGCACAAAATCCAAAACACCTTCCCAGGGGCTGCTGGGAAAGGCCTGTTTTGCTGAAAACCAGACAGGAAGGAAGGCCACATTCCCTGAGGGGGGCTTTGATACTAAGACCCAGAAGAAAGAGAAAGAAAAGGTTGTTCCACTTGATAAAACCCGCATTGCCATTTACTATTATGAAGTGTCTGTTTGAAGTCAAAACAAGTTCTAGATAAGCCCTTCATTGAGAAACCAGGGGGTGAAAAGGAGGGAGAGGGGGAGATAAAGCAGGCAGAGTGGAACTCTGATTAGAGAGTCATTAATTAAGACCATGAAAGTCCCGTGGAGTTTTCTTTGATTGGAAAAATAGGGGGCTGCAGAATTAAAGGCTTTGGGGGAAAGTTTTTCATGCTAAGGAGAGCCAAAAATTAATTCTAGGCTTTTAAAATTAAGGCATTATGAAAGCTAAGGCGTTGGTTGTAACCAGAAGACCGTGTCAATTTAATCAGAGTCTTATGGGGACAGAGAGAGAGAGAGAGAGCAACTGGGGTTGCTGGAGGGGAGTGGGGGGCGGGGCGGGCGACGGACGGGAAGGGGATTAAGAGCCACAGACTTCCAGCTATAAAATAAATAAGTCACGAGAATGATAAGTACGCGAGGGAATATAGTCAATAATACCGTAATAACTTTGCATGGTGACAGAGGGTAACTATTTCGTGATGTCTGTAATTGTCGAATCGCTGTCGTACACCTGAAATCCAGGTAATATTGTGTATTACCTAAGCTCCAAGTAAAAAAAAAAAAGTAAATCTTATAGGGGAGCAGGGGGTCAAAGTAAGTAACCTGTTTTGTTTCAAAGCCCTGTGCTGCCGTCTGGCTCCACTTGGAGGAACTTTCCATCTGGTATGCGTGCCTTCACCGAGCCATCCAGTGGGTAGCTGTCCCAGAGTCTGGGGGGCACCCAGTGGTGTTACACAGAGGCTGCTCGGCCGCCTGCAGGCATCCAGGCCCAATGGGACCCCGGCTCAGGCACTTAATACGAGGTGCTGGGGACAACTGTCCTAATCTTCTTGAACTTTCCAAAAGGGTATTCTCACTGAGGATGGCTAGGAAAGATCATGCCTACATATGTCCTTACATATAATATTAGAGAAGGCACCCACCTACAGAAGCTCACCATGTGCTGTTCTCTGCCTCAGTCCTCCCTCCAACCCAACCCTCAGTGGACTTCAGAAAAGATGGTTCTAGAAAGCAGATCATATCATTTCCTTCCAGGGCTTTGCAGGGAATGCCAAGGATTTGGATTTGATCTCACTTTAAGCTTGAGGCCAAAAGTCCCTCTTGGACTCCTCCCCTGCCCCGGCTGCTCTCCCTCAAACACCTGCAATGGCTCCCCATTACCTACAGAATCAAGTCTGAACTCTCCTTGGCCTGACATTCAAAGTCCTTCACAACCTGGCCCCAAACTACCCTTCTAGAATCATCTGTCACTGCTTCCTTTTAGATACATTAAATCCCAGAGCAAGCCACATCCACAAAGTTTGTAGACATAAATCCCAGAGCACATACACGGTCAGCAAATAGTAGCAGCTAAGGTGAGATTGTACAGGGCTCGGTGCCCAGGACCTAAAGGTGAAAGGCACAGTCTCCGTCTGTCGAGCTCGTGAGACATGGCTGGTCCACAGCGAGATGGGCTGCAGGGAGAGCATATATACCAGGATTTGAAGAATTCGCTCCAAAGTCTAAAAAGAATATGAAAGGGGTGCCCGGCTGGCTCAGTGGACAGAGCGTGTGACTCTTGATCTCGTGGTTGTGGGGTCGAGCCCCACACAGGGTGTAGAGATTACTTAAAAATAATTTAGGGGCGCCTGCATGGCTCAGTCGTTAAGCGTCTGCCTTCGGCTCAGGTCATGATCCCAGGGTCCTGGGATCGAGTCCTGCATCAGGCTCCTTGCTCAGCAGGGAGCCCGCTTCTCCCTCTGCCTGCTGCTCCCCCTGCTTGTGCTCTCACTCTCTCTGTCAAATAAATACATAAAATCTTAAAAAAAAAAAAAAGCGATCTGGCCTCTGGGAAGAGGTGGTACTGGGGCAGAGACTTTAATGATGGGAAGGAGGTACATGAGATGCTCCAAGGGAAGGGAACAGCAAATGCTAGAATGTCACGGGTTCGAGGAGGAGCAAAGAGGCCCATGTGGCAGGAACGGTATAAGTGGGGGGAAGGATTCAGATCATTCTACGAATCAGGGGAAGCCAGAGGAAGTGTGGAAGGTGGGGGAGTGCTACCATAGGACAGGAGAGGGAGGCTGGGGGTGTGGACTTGGACCGCGGCCTGTGCCTTCCTGGGTCCACAGGGCCAAGATGAGTGTTCCATTGTGAGTGGGTGCTTGGGACCCAGAGTCCTGACCCACGTCCTGACCCCCTTTCATATACTGACCTTGTCCTTATTCACCTCCCCATCAGGATCTTACATGCTTCAGGGGGAAGCGGGGGCCCAATATTTTTTAAATGTTGTGCCTGGAGTGAAAAAATCGTGAACTGTACGCATCTTAGATCAAATAGCCAATGCCGGGTGCCCTAAAGTGCTGGCTTTGCTGTTGGCCACCCCTCTCTGCTGTACTCTGAGCCTGGGGGGCTGAACATTAGACGCATCGCCTAGGTGCCTTTAGTCCAGCCAGTGTCAGGGATCAACAAAAGAGAGGAGGCCAAGGAGGGCAGTGAGAGATGGGGTACATCTTCTCTGCTCCCTCCCAGCTTCCCAAGTTTGTGACAATAACCTATCCTTCCTGGGCTCTAGCTGCTGCCTTCCATGGAAGGCCCCTTCCATACTCCAGCTTCCAGTAGGCAGTAGGTCCCGACAATGTCAGTCTCGACATGCTTCCCCATTCCTGGTTTGCTCCCTTAGCCCTGCCCCTATGCCTATAAGGCCTCTTTCCTTGAAGCCTCTTCATTTGAACCATCCAGGATCCATTCTGTTTCCTGCCAGGGCCCTGGTGCAGCCAGTTCATAGAACTGGGACCCACGGAAAACTGCATAATTTTCCAGAGTGGCCACATACGTTTGTATAGGTTGTAGACTGCACAACTTCAGGAGATGCCATTCACTTTGCAATCCATGGCAATGATTTGCCCCAGGTTTATGCAGCGCACATTCTGCATAGCTGAACCTGATGGCCCGAATTTGGCCACGGTCAACCAGCTCCTGGCACTCCAGTGGCAGGGGCCTGATCCGTGTCCTATGGCTGTTCCACCGCTCAAGGTAGCTCTCCCTTAAGGCCGCAGATTGCATTTCACCTCTTACACACTCCGGGGACAGCTCAACGCCTGACGCTTGCATATTTGCAGAGTCTCTCTGAAGAACAAAGGTTGTCTTGGCTCTGCTTTGCAAACTTCTTACCATAGACAATGATGAAAACCTTGGAGCGTGTCTATTTTAAGGGTGGAATGACTAGCATCAATATTTCGGGGGCGCCTGGGTGGCTCACCAGGTTAAAGCCTCTGTCTTCGGCTCAGGTCATAATCTCAGGGTCCTGGGATCGAGCCCCACATCCGGCTCTCTGCTCAGCAGGAGCCTGCTTCCCCATTCTCTCTGCCTGCCTCTCTGCCTACTTGTGATCTCTCTCTCTCTCTCTCTCAAACAAATAAATAAAATCTTTTAAAAAAAAAATAGATGAAAATAAAAAGATCCTCCAGAACTCACTGAAAGTG
>CM052890.1:6094563-6147404 GCA_028534135.1 Potos flavus | reverse complement strand
CGTTGTTCAGTTTATTAGGTATGATAATGACATGGTGGTTATGGTTTTCTTTAAACCCTCGATCTGTTCAACATATGTGCGTACCGGTGAGACGACATGATATCTGGAATTTGCTTTAAAATACTCCAGAAGGAGAAAATGATGGGAGATAAAATGAGATGGAAAATAGCTGATAATTGTTGACGCTGATGATGGGTATGTATTTGAAATCGTCCGTATTAACGAGTTAAGAGGAAGAAGGGGGAGGAGGAGGACGAGGTCTGTGTGCTCCCTTCCCCATTAAAGGGTCTAGAGATGGAATGGTCTGGTCACCAGCTTGCTTCGTTCCTCTGATCAAGAAGCCCAGGCCACCGAGGGACATGCTCTTCACCTTCCTGATGGCCACCAAGGTAGTGGTGGGGAGTGGTGGGAGTGGTGGGGAGTCGGGTCCTGGCATCAGACAGCCTCCGTCCAAATCCTGGAGGGCTTCGAACAGGTTAGTCTCTGTGCCTTGGTTCCATCTTCGTATAAAGGAGAAATGAAGATGGTCAGACTACCTACCTATTAGTTTGTTGATCATTTTAAATGAGCCGATCGACGTGAAATGCTTTAAACTGGGTGTGGCCCCGACTAAGGCCTCAACAAATAAATGTTAGCTGATCTCACCACCTCTCACACGAATGGTTTTCTCCCTTGGAGATCCCTCACGCTCCCATCCACCGCTACTTGGTGGCCCAAGGGTTCCTGGCTCTCGCTCCCCAGCTTCTCCTTGACTTTGTAACATATCCCACGCAGATGCTAAGAATCCCCTCAGGTTGTTTGACCCATTCTCACACGTTCCTAATTTCAGTTAAATTCTCTCATTTTCATGGTCTTGGCCAGAAACAGTTTGATGAATACCCTTCACCATTTTGAGAGCCTTCAGTTGGGTCAAAAAGGTCTCTTTTCAAATAAGAATTTGCCAAACCTCTCTGGCCTTCCCCAGTCACTGGCTGATAACAGGAGAGCTGTGGAGTTGACCCTCCATGCCTTGTTCTCTCCAGGGCCTCCCCTCCGACCGCAGTGTAGCCCCGGATGGTTTCCCCCACCGTCCATGGAGGAGCGAACACATATTTGATTACTATCTGCTGGGCTCTCCAGCAGTCCAGCTCCCTGTCCAGCTTTGCCATGGCCCAAAGCTTGAAGGGCATTTAAAGGAATCGTTTCCTGACATGTTAATCTTCACACAAGCACACTGTTTTTTTTGTTTTTGTTTTTGTTTTGGGGGGTTTTTTTTTTGGTTTTTTTGTGGGGGTTTTTTTGCCAGGCAGGTATTTAGCTAGTAGTCGGTTTACATTTGACGGAACTACACGACCCAATCAAACCACTTCCTGGCTCTCCCGTGGTTCTAATTTGTGGTGATCTTAATGCCCTTCTCTGCAATTTTTCATGGCAATGGAGAAAGCCTGGTCCACGAAACAGTACTAGGGAGGAGTTGAGCCAGGTTTGCTGGGTTATAAAGTCTGCGGTGACGGCGCCTCGCCCAGGTGGCCGGAACCAAGCAGAGTTCCTTGGGCGACTTAGCACATCTGTCCTCACAACGCTCCTGCAAAGCAGGTGCTACTCTTATGGCCATTTTCCAGGCAGGAAAACTGAGGCCCAACGCAGTTATGTAACTGACCCAGGATCACCCATCCGGGAAGTGGTGAGGCTGAGCTCTGAGCTCAGGCTTTCTGGCTGCAGAGAACTAAGTCCCCACACACCCATCACTGCCTCGCACAGCCACCAGCCCCAACGACAGCCAGGGACGACGGCAATGTTCCCATCTGAGTTGTATGATGTTTTTCCGATGGCCACTGAACCGATCGGATCAAATCACTGTGTTGTGGATAAAGATGATAAGGATGTTGCTGTTGGATTTGTTTGTCGGGTGGTTGGTCAGTTCATTGGCTGGTGGTTCTGCTTGAACGAATTCATGTCTGACTCTGAATTAATGCCAAACATCTTCATCCTTATTATCTTGTTTTATCTCTCCAGTAATCCCATGACAACAGATTACTATTCCTATTTTATGGACTCAAACAAGACTTACGCTGACCCAAAGTCACATTGCTAGGGTTCTAAGTTGCCAATGGCTACAAGTGAAGCCTTTAGCTCATAGATTAAGGAACATGACCACCAGCACCAGACACCCATCAAGAGATTCAAAGTGAAAAGACAGGGACCAAACCAAGCAGGGCTCCCCGAGAGGCGGCCAATGGAAAAAAAGCCACAGGCAACCTGCCTTCCGCTGTTTATTTCATTGCCTTGTGCTGTCCTGCCTATGTGGAGAAAGCCATCTTCCCTTCCCAAACAAGCTGTGAAGTTTGATTAGACGATCGGGGGTAACGTGCTTTGAAAAGAAGTGATGTGGGAATACCCTGTGTTTATATTTGGTTTAATTCCTGGGAGACTTCAGATGAGATTAGGGCCAATGAATGGGTCTGCTCAGGTCTCTGGGCTGCTTTGTGTGAGAAAGGAATTGTTTCCCAAAACACGTCTGCCAGAGGGGCTGCGAAAACCACACAGGTCTGCTCCACACCCAGGAGTGTCTTCCTTCAGTCTGGCTGTCACACAAGGAAAAGGGAACCTCGGCGGTCAGGTGCATCAGGCTGGTGTGTAAAATGTTGACATGTACTTAGACATCAAAGCGTGCATTTGGACAAAAACAATTCCCGAATGTTTTAGAACATGACTCCAATATGTAAACTGTATTGGGAGGGAAGAAGAAAAGGCGAGGAATAGAGGGAACGTATGGTCAAACCAGACAATCAGAAAGAAAGGAACATCCCAGGGCATTTTGTCCAACCCCATTCATGGCCAAGTCTCTTCTTCTCCCAAACTACTCTCCTGATGAGGCCAAGGGGTCAAGCAGCCCAGGTCTGAACACTTTTAACCAGGCAGGTTCTATATGAATCACCAGCTGACGAATAAGAGAAGAAACGCATCATGGAAGTTAGCCAATGTTTTCAACATAACCATCCCTACCCCGAGCCATAAGCATTAGCTTGGTATCCCAGCTCCACCACATACAGAAAGGGCTGAGTTTTCCTGCACGCCACTTCATAATGGTTCCTTTTCCAAATATAACCCATTAGCAGGCGGCTTAAATATATAGTATTAAAACAACAACAAGGGGTGCCTGGGTGCCTCAATGGGTTAAGCCTCTGCCTTTGGCTCAGGTCATGATCTCAGGGTCCTGGGATCGGGCCCCGCATCGGGCCCTCTGCTCGGCGGGGAGCCTGTTTCCCCATTCTCTCTGCTGCCTCTCTGCCTACTTGTGATCTCTTTCTCTCTGTCAAATAAATAAATAAAATATTTAAAAATAAAACAAAAAAACAACAACAAAACCTTCAATCCACACCAAGTGGTAAAGACGAAGCCTATACAAATAGCTACCTTTCTTAAAAATCAAAAGGTACATTTTATAATATGTTAGCTAATATTAAGGGATGGAGGTTTTTTTTTTTTTTTTTTTTTTTATTAACCGCGTGTTTCTGATGTTTTGACATCTAGGGCCTTGCGGACCCTGGCGAGACTGTCCCTGCCAGGGCTAGCTAATTCTTAGTGACCAGAAACCTCCAGCCTGCTGAGTGTGCCTTTCATATGCAAACCAATCCAGGTCCCATATCCCAGTCACCTCCTTTATTGGACACCCACACTCTGGACCACTATCCCCCTGCCCTAATCACCCTAGGTTTAAGTGCCGGATGCCCTAGAGACAGCCCCTACACCCCAGAGCCTGCTGAAGTCATTCAAATCAGCCAGCCTAATCCTCTTTATCCCGCCATACTCATTCGTTCCTGCAGAAACCACAAGAAAGTTTCTTGTGCACATGTTTCCCTCCCTCCCTCTGCCTGCGGCCGACCCTGGTGCTTCCCTGTGTGCCCTCCACCATGGTGAAGTGTGCCGGGGTGGGGGGGGTAAGGCGCACCCTCCTCTGTGGAACAGTAACAAACCATCTTTTCTGGGACAGCCCTCTCCTGATCCGTTGGCCTCACCATACATGAATAACAGCAAAGCCTGCATTCTATGAGGGTGGCATTTATTCACAAAGGAAAGCTCTAGAATCATCTTGGTTAAATTCAGATTCAAGCCTGGCCCAAGAAAAGAGAATACACCCAATCCGAAAACTGCATTAGGAAAGTAAGTCTTTCTGTGAGTGCCTAGTCTGCACAGGTCACATGCAGACCTCAGCGGTCCACGGGTGAGTCACAATCATCCCAGGACATTATCCCCTACAGTGTCACGCACCTCCAGGATCTGATTTGCTCCTGAACATAAACACAGTGCAGAAGATGTGTAAACGAAGACCTCTTTAGGGAGTAAATACAGTGGGAATTTGCAGCTGTTTCTTGTACATACAGTAGCCTTCATTTTAAGAAAATATAATATACTGTACAGAACTGGGAGTGAACTGAGTCAAAAAAGCAGGAAATGAGCTAAGTGTAGTGGGAGCGAAATAGCTATCAATAAAGAAGTTACAGCAGGAAGATAGAGAGTGTTAGAGGCATTAACTTATTCGTGACAGATTAAACATCAAAGTGCTCCTTCCTTATCAAAAAAAAAAAAAAAAAAGCAAAGGAAGACCACAAAGTTTTAGTGCTCAAAAGGCACACTCGGCAAAATGGGAAAACCCTTGTGATCAGGGGCATGGAGAGGATGGGTCCAAAACATCACAAAATACACAAGAGTGTTACAAAGATCTAAGCACCAGATATCAACCACCTACTGTGTGTGCCAAGACTTGCCCTAAATTGCTTGTGCATTTCATCCCGTTCAATCCTCTTCGCAGCCACGCAGGACTGGGTTAAGCCCCACTTCAGTGGGTGGAAAACTAAGGCTCTGCGTTAGTTATCTACTGTTACACATGAGAAATTCCTCCCAAACTTGGCAAATTACAACAACAATAAACAACTGTTCTCCCCTACTGTTTCCATGGGTCGAGAACATGGGTGGAGCTGGGTGGTTCTGGCTGAGGATCTCTCATGAGACTGTAGTCACGATGTTGGCTGGGGCTGCAAGTCATCCGAAGGCTTGACTGGAACTGGTGAGCCTGCTTCCGAGATGGCTCACTCACGTGGCTATCGTTGGACGCCAGTGTGTAGATAGGAGGCGGTATTTCCCTACATGGAGCTTTCCCCAAGCTGCTCATGTCCTCAAGACATGGAAGCTGGTTGGCCCCAGTGTGACTGACCAAAGCGAGTGGAAGGCAGAAGCTACAAGGTCTTTGTATGACCCAGCCTCAGAAGTCACACATCCCTTCACATCTTCCTGGTTACACAAGTCAGCCCTTTTCAGGGCAAGAGGGAACCTCACAAAAGCTTAGAGACCAAGAGGTGAGGATCCCCGGGGGCGCCATTTTGGATACTGGCTTCCACTGGACCCAAGAGTATAAGTAATTTTCTTAAGATCGCTCAGCTAATTGCAAATTCTACCTTACTCCCAAATCAGCATTCTTTCTACCACAAAACTTCCTCCCCAAAGCCGGAGCGTAAGACATCGCCTAATGAAGACAGAAAGTCCTGGTAAAGTCACATCCCTCTTTTGTTGGTTTTGCCAAAAGTTTTATCTTCAATCCACTGGGAAATATTTTTATGTTAGAACACAGCTCAGGCTTTCTAATGGGAATTGATGAAAAATAATTTTTACTGTATTAATTTTGCCCTAAACCAAACTTGCTGAACCTCATCTTTAGCTAGAGCTTTAAAGTAATAATAATAGTAATAATAATAATAATAATAATAATAATGGGACACCTAGGTGGCTCAGTCAGTTAAGCATCTGATTCTTGATCTTGGTTCAGGTCTTAATCTCAGGGTCATGGGTTCGGGCCCTGCATTGGGCTCTGCACTGGGCATGGAGCCTACTTAAAAAAAATAAAATATAAAGTAAAATAAAAGAAGAAGAAGAGGAAGATGAAAGAGGAGGAGAAAAAAAAAGAAAGAAGAGGAGGGGGAGGAGGAGAAAAAGAAGGAGAAGGGATGCCTGCAATAATAGAGAATAGAACATTTGCAGGTTACAAACCATTTTGCAATCATTCCTATCTTTGAGAGTTGACCTAAATATGTTCAGATCTTTGTGCTGTAGGAGGAGGTGATTGAAGGACATTTTTATTCCCTCAAATAACAGGAAATCCACCATTTATTCTTTAGTAATAAAAACTGCATGTGTGAGAATTGTGACCGTGGAAGGTCAACTCAAATTAAAGATTTTATGACTAGTGGTTATATTAAATCTTTTCAACAATTTATAGAGAGGATTTGAAATATGTCAAATGTATTTCTCTATGTTTTTTCAAGTGAGAGGTTTTATTGCATCAAGTCACAGAATCAGGAGAAAAAATTACTCTTAGATCATCCAGGGCTAGCTCTACCAATATCTTATTGCTCCCTTCAGAATCAAAGACTGGGTATTAAGCCATCTGAAGTCAACCTCTTCTAATTAAAATGAAAGTCATAAAGCAAAGTATTTCAATAATCCACAATAATAATAATTCTAAATTTATACAGTGCATGTATCCAAGAGATGTAAAGCAGTTCACATTTTTTCTTTCTCTCACCTGGAAACAAAAATGAATGCCCCAAGGCAAGGGTAAGGGAACATTTATTAACTTAAATATTTATAGAGCAAATGAGGGGCACCTGGGTGGCTCAGTGGGTTAAAGCCTCTGCCTTCGGCTCAGGTCATGATCTCAGGGTTCTGGGATCGAGCCCCACATCGGGCTTTCCGGTCAGCCCCACATCGGGCTCTCTGCCCTGCTTCCCCCTCTCTCTGCCTGCCTCTCTGCCTACTTGTGATCTCTCGCTCTCTCTGTCAAATAAATAGATAAAATCTTAAAAAAAAAAAATTTATAGAGCAAATGAACGTGCTTGTGTGTGTACTAGGAGAAAGGGAGGAGAAACTGACATTTATTGAGCACCTACTGGGTACCAAGCTTTGAACTAGGTCCAGTGGACCCAAACATGAATGACATCTTTCTTTTTCTTTTTTTAGGATTTATTTTATTTTAGAGAGGGAAAGAGAGCAAGCAGGAGGAGGGGCAGAAGAAAATGAAGAGAATCTTCAAGCTGACTTCCCACTGAGCACGGTCCCAGCACGGGGGTCGATCCCAGTACCCCAAGATCATGACCTGAGCCCAAACTAAGAGCCAGATCCCTAACCAAGCGAGCCACTCAGTTGGCTTAATTCACCCACTGTGAATTGAAATGAGATCATATATGGGAAAGGACTTGGTGAGGTGAAAAGCACTATGCAGGTTTGGTCGTCCCATCTAGACTAGGAACTGCCTGGGGGCAGGGACTAAGCAGATACGTCTCTGGAACCCAGTGCCCACCCAAGTGCGTGGCACCAGTCCTACCAAAGCCCCAGCCAGAGATCCAAGTATATATTTCATGCCCAAAAAAGCAGGGGGCATGGGGAAGGCGAGATTCCCCCCAATTTTTTTAGGTGTGAAAGGAACAACGTTTTTGAGCTTCCTTGGACTTTTGAAACTTTTTGTTTTAAAATAAATACAGGAGAATGTGTACAGCATTTGGTGGTTATGAAGTGATACCAACCACCTACATGGACCATGTAACAGGGCCAAAAAGTAAAGAAGAGCTCACAGAAAGGAAGATTTCAAAACGACCCCGAAACCACCCTGAGGGGGTGGGTGTTCCCGCTGGTCAAATCAAGGACTATTTGAGCATCAAATAAACAATGAGGGTGAGAGGTGCCTGGGTGGCTCAGTGGGTTGAAGCCTCTACCTTCGGCTCAGGTCATGATCTCGGGGTCCTGGGATTGAGCCCCGCGTCGGGCTCTCTGCTCGGCAGGGAGCCTGCTTCCCTCTCTCTCTCTCTGCCTGCCTCTCTGCCTACTTGTGGTCTCTCTCTCTCTCTGTCAAATAAATAAATAAATAAAAATCTTGGGGAAAAAAATGATATGTATAAAAATCGAAAATATTATCCTGAGTGAAGGAAGCTAGATACAAAAGAGTAAATATTGTGTGATCCTATTTGTATGGAATTCCAGAACAGTCAAAACTAATCTCTAGTGACAGAAAGTACAACAAAAGGTTTCCTGGGGCTAAGGCTGGGAGAGAGTTGACCACAAAGGAACGTGCGGGAACTTTTGGGGTGATGGAAATATTCTGGGTCTTGAGTTAGATGATAGTCTACACATTTTTCAAAACTCGAAGAACATTTAAAATAGGTACACTTTAATATATGTTTATGTTTAAATTTAGTTATTTATAACTAAATAACATCGATTCTTTTTTAAAAAGGACTGACTCTATGGCAAAGCCTTTGTTGTTCCGCAGTCTTTCCTTAATTGCAGTCATGATGCCTGGAGGCACAGCAGCTACCTTGTGACTATGAGGTAACAAGCATGAGGACAAAAAGTAAATTAAACCTAAAGACAGCAGAGAAAAAAAGGAGAAAGAAGCTGATGCTTGAGGCCAATTTTGAGTTGCCAAGCCCTCCCTGGACTGTCACCCTCCAGACCTTGTCACTGTAAGAGTCTTGTTCTTTCAGTCAAATTAATCCCCAAGCAAAATACAAAGTCCTCCCATCCAAATTATTTCCACTCCACCTTCATTTTTCATCAACTGAGAATGCATCCCTCCTCCTTCTCCTTCAGAACCCCAAACCAAGAATTTAAGCACATAATCTTCAAAGGTACAGCTTTGGAAACAGCCGCTATGTGAAGTTAATTACGGCCGGAGGCATCATGGAGCATTCAACGGGCCAAGAGGAGTTGGGAAGACGGGCTGAGAAACAGCACTGGAGTCTTAAGAGACATGAGAAGGTGGGGGAGGGGGGAAGAACCCACAGCAGATGTGGATGCGAGTGAGACTGGATAGGTAGGAGGGAGCCGATTTACAAAGGACTTTCAAGCATTACATTCCTCTGATGTCACAGCCTAACTAGCCCTAGACCTGGTATTTCAGGCAGCGTTATTGACTAGTGAACATTAGCATTTCAGTCAGTCGTGTCATATTGGGGTTCCAAATTATTTTTTTAAAGATTTTATTTGAGAGAGAGAGCAAGCACGAGAGAGGGGGTAGGGGCAGAGGGAGAAGGTGAAACAGATACCCCGCTGAGCAGAGAGCCTGATGCAGAGCTCCATCCCTGAGCCGAAGGCAGCGGCTTAACTGACTGAGCCACCCAGGCGCCCCTAGAGTTTCTATTACACGTAGCCAGATACAATTCCTGGCACATGCTTCCCATCACCCTTAGAATGAATTCCCAGACTCTTACGCGATCTCTCCAACAGCATACCGTACCACTCTCCCTTATTCTTCCTGCACCAGCCCCACGGACCCTCTGGGCTGTTCTTGGTACATGCCAAGTTTATTTCTGCCTCAGTGCCTTTGCCCTTGCTGTTCTGGTATGCTCTTCCTCAAGACCTTTCACAAGTTTGCTTGAGCCCTCTTATCACTCAGCTTTCTGCTTCAATGTCACATCTGTCCCAAGGTCTTGCCTTGACTACTCCATCCAAAATTGGTTCCTTCACATTCCTTCACACTCCTTAACTCTTTAGTAATTTATCTTTATTCATAGCACTTACCACTAACTAAAATAGTCTCTGCCCCCAGGGTATGCTATTTATTTTCTTGCTTACTTAGTGTCCATTGGCTCTCCCGGAAGCACAGGCACATCCCAGTACCTGGAAGAGTGCCTGGTATGAAGTAGGCATTTTAAGGATACTCATTTAATCAGTCAATTCATGACATCTTGAAGGTGAGGTAGACTCTTCCTTACACTTCACTCAGCAGTTCTTTGTAATACAAAGACTATGTAACTATCCCACTAAGTTAAAGACACGGTGTTGGGTTTATTTGGGTATTTTTGTCACACCACTTTCTGGGGCTAGCAAATTTTCTCTGGACAATTTCATGGCCTCTCCTGAAATTCTGGATCGGCTCCGCAATTGAAGGCTGAATTAATGAATGAATTTTGCAGCGAAGCGTCCAGACATCTGCACTGACACTGACCTATGCAGGGCGTTGTCCTTTTGTTTTCTCCCCAGATCACCCAAAGGACGATCAGTGGTGAATCCATTCAGAGACTGGAGGGTCGTTTTGTCTCTGACCTTTTCTAGATTGGGCCAGGGCCTTGATAAACCCGATCACAATGTAGACAGTATCGTGCCAGAGTGAACAAGGCATCAGAAGGCCTGCTCCCAACCCTGGCTCACCAGCTACATGGCCAGTCTGAGTTGGGGTTACAAGGAGGAGCACAGATCAGGGACCTGCAATCAGCCCCAACCTACAAAGAGAGAGAGGCGGCACGTGTGAGCTCTGCGGTCCTCCCGGCTCAGAAGCGAGTCTGGCTCCGGGCTTTTTCCTTCCCTTCCATCCTTCCTCTAGCCTTGCACGCCCTCTTCCAGCCCCGAAGCGCACGCTCGCTCCCAGCGCCGCGCCGCGCCGCGGCCCCGCCCACTCCCGTCGGCCCCCGCGAGACGTTCCCGTCGCCGTGGAAACGAAGGCAGCCAATCGGCGCGGCGGCTTCCGGTCCTCCCGGCCGCTGTGGGCTCCGACGAGCCTGAGGGCGGCGGACCGCGATGCTGAAGGCCAAGATCCTCTTCGTGGGGCCCTGCGAGGTGAGGCCCGGCCGGCGGGGGCAGCGGGCGGGGGCCCAGGCGTGGCGACCCGGGACTGTGCCTTCCGTCGGGAGCCCCCCAGGAGGCGGGAGTCCTGTCCCACCGCGCCCACCCCGTGTGCGACGCTGGCCTCAGCGTGAACTCGGCGTCCCCCCCCCCCCAGACCTTGACCCCGTTTTCCTAAGTCCTGAAAGTAGTGAGTCGCGTTTTGGAACCAGAGTCTAGGTCCCACGAGTCTCCTTTGCCCCTCAGGTTGGCCCTAATGAACATGTCTGTGGGACAAGAAAAGGAGAGAAAGGAAATATCGGACTGTTACATGGTCTTTGAACGGTTCGCTCGTAGTGTGCGTGGTGGTGGTGGTGGTGGGGATTAAATCTACATGTGGACCTCACACCATACACAGGAATAAGATTCCCGTGGACTAAAGCTAAATGTGTAAAATAACTACCGTAGAAATAGTCAGTGAATATTCTCCATCTTCGGCGCGCATCCCAATTGCCTGGAGGGCTTGTTAAAAACACACCATGCCAGTTCTGCCCCAGAGTTTTGATCCAGTAGGTCTGGGAGGGATCCGAGAATCTGCCTTTTACCGATGCTGTTCGTCCAGGGACCACGCTTTGAGAACCACTGTAGTAGCTGCATATATGGAGAGAGAATGTTATTCAGGTTGAGACAGGGAAGGGCTCCTCAAACACAACACAAAAAATGAAGACGCCTAAAAGAAATGACAGCAAAAGTAAGCCTGGAGAACGTACCCGCGAAATACATTACAAAGAAAGAATTAACAGGTAGAACGCACAAGGGAAGTTTAAAAATTGGTAAAGAGAACTCAATAGAAAATCAGGCAAACTCCCTGCACACAAGTAGAACCCGCCAATAAGTATGAGAGGATGCTCAGGCTTACGGTCAACAAAAACACGAATTAAAACAAGTGGATGAAAAAAGGTTAGAACACTGATAACATGAAGCATGAGGATGCTTGTAGGGAAACGAGTACTCTAGGATTCTGTTGATTGCTGACAGCTTTATTGGCAATCCAGTTATTAAACTTTAAAACCTGCATAGCTTTCAGTGCAGCACTCAACATGTCTCAAAATCTACAGTAGCTAGACCTTACCTATGTTCCCCAGAGGGGATATTGAATGATATTGAACAGTTGGAAACACCCTAGGTGCCCATCGATAAGAGAATATCTAAATAAACTAAGGGACATTCTTACTGGGGAAGACTCCAGCAGTTACCCAAAAGGAGGCACATCTGTGTGGAGTGACATAGAAAACTTGCCAAGACATAAACTAGTAAGTGAAATAGACAAGTACCAACAACATGCATAGAATTGTGAAAAGTAAAACAAGCATAAATATCTTTTTTTTTTAATGGAAATTCACAAATGTACAAAGGGAGAAAAAACAAGGAACTCCTAGTACTCATCACCGAGCTTCAACAACAAAGTGTATTTCCACATACACATATCCCTCTCTACCTCAATACTGTGTAGATTGGCCAACCTTTCTATTCCTTTAATATGCTGGGCCCATTTCTGGCCTAGTGCCATCCAACTAGTTATTCCTTCTGCCTGGAAGGCTCAGTTGACTCCTTGTCATTCAAATCTCGGTTGAAACTTCACCCTTTCAGCCTTCCCTGACCACCCAGTTCAAAGTCCCTGTGGCATTATCCTCGCTTGATTTTTAGCCTCCTGCTTAATACTATTTCATCTTGTGTTCAACAGCTCCGGGCAAGGTAGACACTTAAAGATACCTGATGTGCCTAACAGTTTCTTCATTTTCCCAGAACCCTCCCCCTCAATCAATTGGTTTTGACCAACATGTATATATAAACTTCAAGGGCATAGAGGAAATATATAAATTCTATATATAGAAAAACTATAAAACACTTCTATAATGTTTTATGTATTCATGTAGCTATATATACATTTAAAGGTGCATTAAAGACATATTAATTTGGAAGTGCTGTTTTATTCCACACTTGTATTTTATGACACAGCTTTAAAATTCTAGCTCCTCACCTGCACCTTTGACACCTGAGTTGATTTTATGACCAAAGCCACTTTTAAACCACATGACAGACACCTGGCTGGCTCAGTCGGAAGAGTGTGTGACTCTTGATCTCCGGGTCATGAGTTTGAGCCCCACATTGGGTGTAGAGATTACTTAAATAAATAAAACTTAAAAAAAAAAAAAAAGATATGACAAAGCACACCATCTGAGTAGTTTAGTGTATAAGCACTTTTTGAATCTGTGCATGACCCTGTTCCTCAAAATGTGTTCCAGCCCCAAGAACCGTTCCTATGACATCAGGTCATTTGCTTTATTCGTTCACCCTATAGTTAAATATTCGTGGTCTCCATAAACATAACCACTTAACTGTGTTTTGTTTTGTTTTGTTTAAGATTTATTTATTTAGTTGGGGAGGCAGGAGGAGAGGCAGGGTGAGCAGGGTGCCTGACCCCGGGCTCAATCCTGGGACCCTGAGATCATGATCTGAGCTGAAGGCAGCCGCTTAACCGACTGAGGCACCCAGGTGCCCCTCAACTGTGTTATTTTTAAGTGACACTTAGTTTGTGAGGCCATGTGCTCAGGAAGAATTACTAAAGCAAAATTAAGGCCCTCCACCACCTTTTTCTGATTCTGTCAAGTGACCTCTACAAGCTTCCAAAACTGGCATCCATTGAAATGATTCTAGTCAAGCAGTTGTTCAAAAAAAAGTACTTGCGAGAACAGGGCATAATTTCAGAGATTTTTAAGGACTCGAGTGTAAGAGATTCCCTTCCATCTGAGGAAAAAATTGCGGAGAAAAAAAACGCCTTATCTTACATCCAGGCATATACAATATTCGCTAAATGAATGATGCACATGTACAGAAAATATCTGAAAACAGCTCATAGTTATCACCTTTGGGGAGGGAATGGAATGGATGAACAAATGGCTACTTTGGGCGGGGGGACCAGGAGGGCTGTCTTGTTAATAGGACTGTGTATGACTTGTATTATCTAGGAGAAACAGCCCTGTGTGAGAGTGCGGCACAGCCAGCCACTGTGGGACCCAGCTCTGACCTTGAACTTCTCTGTGACCTTGAGGAACTCCCTGTCCCTTTCTGGGCCTCAGTACTTACTGGTTTCTTGATGTGGAGAGGAGCATGGCAGGAGAGAGACTCACACTAACAATTTTTTTCTGTTCTCAGATAAGTTAACTGAGAGCCAGCCGGGTAAATCAGTGTGGGTAAGAAGGTCACCCAGAGGCAGAGCCAGCATTAGAACCCGGTGCATGCTGGGTCCCAGGCCCGCCTGCGCCCACCACATACAGTAAGGCAGCGAGGCCTGCCCAATCAGAGAGAACCCTCTGCCTTGGCGCTCTCGGGTGACTGTGGCCTACACGCCATCACACCCGGCTCCAAGCCAGCTATCGGAGGGCACGTTTCTGGTTTACTTTTCTGCTCTTCAGCAAAGACCTTTTATTATCTTCCTTTCCACAGAGTGGAAAAACCGTTTTGGCCAACTTCCTAACAGAATCTTCTGACATCACCGAATACAACCCAACCCAAGGAGTGAGGTGAGCCCCGACAAATCTGTTTCCCAGAGAGGCCCACCGCCCCCCTTTCGGTGACAATGGCATTCCCCAAGGATACTGTTCCCAAAGTGGAGATGCAACTATTGTTTTTATTTCTAGGATCCTGGAATTTGAGAACCCACATGTGACCAGCAACACCAAAGGCACAGGGTGTGAATTTGAGCTGTGGGATTGTGGCGGTGATCCAAAGTACGTTTCCTTTAAAGAGGGTTGGCTTCATCTAATGATTCAAGACTCAGCTGCCCGCCAAGCACCTTGGACTCTGGCCCAGCACACTTCCTAGCATGTATTAGGGGCATGATCAATTATTTGGTGACATGCATGGCTCTTGAAACTTGAACGATTGGGTTATGACACAATGACAAGTCATCCATCAGTTAACCCTAAGACATTATTTTTAAAGGCCTCAGCTAGAAACCGGAGCCGCCTGACATTCACCGTGCCTCCTTCTCTGCCTTGCAGATTCGAGTCTTGCTGGCCAGCCCTGATGAAGGACTCGCACGGGGTGGTGATCGTCTTCAATGCTGACCTCCCCAGCCACCTGAAGGAAATCGAGATGTGGTATTCCTGCTTCGTCCAGCAGCAGCTCCTGCAAGACACTCAGTGTCTGTTGGTCGCACACCACAAACCGGGCTCCGGAAGTGATAAAGGCAGCCTGTCTTTGTGTAAGGAGACTGCCATTTCTCCTTTCTGCCCTTGTCTTGAGTGGTCTGGGCAATTGTATATTGTTCCGTGTCTTTGAAACCAGCAGCTCTGTGCAGTTATTGAGCACCTACTGTGTCCTTGGCCTTTGTTCTTCCGACCATGTAAATTGGAATCACCAGATTGGAAGATCTGTCCTAGCATCCAGGCCAGGACAGAGACACTTTAAAAAAGCAGGGAGACACCAAGAGGGGAAAAAAAAACTGATTTTAGCCGCTCATCAGTACAATTAAGGACATTTTTTCCTGACTGGTCTTGTCTCAAGAAAAACTCCCAGTTAGCGTGTGACACACAGCATGACAGAGTGATAAAGTGCTCATGGAAGACGACTCACAATACTCAGAAATCTCTTCCTTTCTGGTGTAAGAAGGGACCGGGAAGTAGCTTGTAGTGTTATTATCCCATCACCAGGTGGCAGTGTGGTGGCACTCTTTGTTGGGCACCTACTGTATGCCAAGCATGATGCTGAGCTCACCTGCACTGGCATGTGGGGAAATGTTTCTTCTTCTGTTAAATCATGGCAGGCAAGACACAACTTTATTTTTTGGCCTCTAGAAAGTTAAGCAAATTGGTTTCAATAAGACTCAGCTCACTGGGAGCTGGAAAGGGCCCCTCCTTAAAAGTTCATGCCTAATTACATTTCTTTTCCTTTGTAAGCACCCCCCTTGAACAAGCTGAAGCTGGTGCACTCGAATCTGGAGGATGACCCTGAAGAGATCAGGTTGGAGTTCATAAAGTATTTAAAAAGCATAGTCAACTCAGTGTCTGAAAGCAGAGACCGGGAGGAGATGTCAATTATCACCTAAGCAGCCTTTATCTGGACTCTTGCATGTCGCACATAAGGTCAGCTTGCTCCCCAGGGCAGATCTGGAATCTTACCCAGCTACTGATGTGTCCTTCTCCCTGTGGCTGTAGAAGAGCTTTTCCTTATCTGTTCGCAGGGTCTGCTCAGCCAGAGAGTTGACTCATACCATTTACTCCCTGTCCTTGGTATTGGCATTCTGATTCCTTTGCCCCAAACCTCTCCAAGACCTGGAAAACTGAGCTGTTTTTCTTTCCTCTTCATATACGTCAAGTGATAAAAATTGTGGAATTGTAACCGTCAGAACCAAACAGTACGGCAGTAGTTGAATTCCTGTGTATTGGTTTGAAGGTGATTTTCACTGCTTAGTTCATTTAACAAATGCTGACGTGTGGTGCTGCACTGTTGTAGCTGCTGACGATATACAGCATGAGCAAAACGGATAGAGATCCTCACCCTCATGGGGCTGCCATTCCGTTCCTCTAAATAACAGGGAGGTAGAGTCTAATGCTCAAGTCGTACACCTTCGATACGGGGAAAATGCTAGAGTCTTCCATTTTCCATAATTGGCCTAAATCTCATGCTCCCCTCCTCCTAGATAAGGAGCGGACCTAGACCACATTTGATGCCAAATGAGGGTACAGTTGATCCTCCTTCGTGGGTTTTGCTTTGCAAATTTGCCTACTGGCTCAAACTGATTTGTAACCCCCAGATCAATACTCACAGCGCTTCCCGTTATTCAGAGCGGTAAAAAATTTGGATCATTGGCCATGCACGTTTCCAGCTGAGGCTGAACAAGGCCACGCTCTGCCTTCTTGTTTCAGCTCTCATACTATAAACAAGTGTCCTTGTCACAGCCTATTGGGTGCCACATTTTCACATTTCTGTGCTTTTCATAAGTGGTTTCGCTGTTTAAAATGACCCCCAACCATGGCGCGGAAGACCTGGCTAATGTTGCAAAGTGCAAGAACGCTGTGATGTGCCTTATCTAAGCCGGTGCTTTAGATAAGCCTCATTCCAGCCCAAGTTCTTTGCGGTTGGCTGTGAGTTCAATGTCGATGGAATTAACAATATATATTGAATAAGGTGTCTTTAAATAGAAGTGGCCATAAAACAAGGTTACATATTGATGGTAGATGAAACTGTGATCAGAGGCACACAGGAAGGTAACCCTGCATTTCCCCAGAAGCAGGGGTTTGGCAGTCCCTCATCCAGTGCGCGGGGTGACTTTACAGAATATAAGGACCGTGAATAGTAAGAGTCAACTTGTTTTTCTGTCTCTTGCAATTTAAAAGTTTCCACATTAGTTCAGTCTCTGGGATAAATATTTTATCAATTCAAGGTTGCAGTCTACTTCCACGCCCTTTTCCTCAAGATGGTGTCGGAGTGTCTGGACAGGGTTTGTGCTACTGTTGGGGCAGCTGTGCCAAGGGCCGATCCTCTGGTTCCCTTCCTGACCCCTTTCAGGAGGTCACCGGCCACCCTACTGGCCATGTCCCGTCAAGGCCTGGTATGGCCAATAGCATGGGTTTTCCCCACGGAACTAGGAGTCCCAGGCTGACTCTGCCACATCCCGGCTGGGCCTGGCCCTGCGCATCTCAGAGAACCAGCTGTGCCCTCCAGACATCACACATCACTGTGGGCTCTGTGGCAGGACAACTGCACTCCTTGCCACAGTTGGCCTGTCTGGCTCATCCTCAACTCTCAGCTTCCTGGGAGAAAAACAGGATTTTCAGGGGAATCGAGAATATAGCAGGTGAATATTCTCAAATATTATCCCAGTTACAGTAGTAAGAGATGCAGCATTCTCATTATAAACCTGCAAGGAGGTTTACTTGATCACTTAGGATAATTTTTTTAATTTAACAATCCTGTTACCCTTTTTAAACTTGGCGTAAAATATACATAACATAAAATTTGCCATTTTAACCATTTTTAAGGGTACAGTTCTGTGGCATTCCGTGCATTCGCAGTGTTGTGCACCCATCACCACTGTCCATCTCCAGAACATTTTTATCATCCCAAACTGAAATGCTGTGTCCCTTAAACACTAATTCCCTATACCCCCTCCCCCAAACTCCTGGCACCCACCATTCCACTTTTTGTCTCTCTGAATTTGACTATTCTAGAGACTTCATAAAAGTAAAATCATACAGTGTTTTAAGTTTTGCGACTGGTGTATTTCTCTTAGCAGAATGTCCTCAAGTTTCATCCGTGTTGTAGCAGGTGTCAGAATGCCCTTTTTAGGGCTGAATAATATTCCATTGTACGGCCAGATTGCATCTTGTTTATCCGTTCATCTGTTGGTGATTGTAAATAATTTGCTAGAACATTGGTGTACAATTCACCTAGGATATCTTTTTTCCCAAATATTTCATTTTTAAGTATTCTCTATGCCTAACGTGGGGCTTGAACTCACAACCCTGAGATCAAGAGTCACATACTCCACCGACTGAGCCAGCCAGGCACCCCCCACCTAGTAGGATTTTTTTTTTTAAGATTTTATTTATTTATTTGACAGAGAGAGAGAGACCACAAGTAGGCAGAGAGGCAGGCAGAGAGAGAGGGGGAAGCAGGCTCCCTGCTGAGCAGAGAGCCCGATGCGGGGCTCGATCCCAGGACCCTGAAATCATGAACTGAGCCGAAGGCAGAGGCTTTAACCCACTGAGCCACCCAGGCGCCCCGACCTAGGATATTTTTGAAGAAGATTAGCATTGAACCTCTCCAAGATTTTATTTTTACTTAAATATCCTTGATATCTGGACATCATTATCAGCTTAGAAGGTAGAATACACATAACATCTTCTAAAAAGTTTTTTATGATCTCAGGGGAACCTAATTCTTAAGTATGCCTTCAGGTAATACATGTAGAAACAACGTTTATATCATCCTAACAAATAATTTGTAAAAACCATCAAAAGTGTTAAGGCTCAGAATAAGCAAAGATGGTGAGCTTATAGCTTATCGCATAAGTGAGTTTGCTTTAATCTTAGGAATTTGTTCATTCATAATTTTTATATTTGGATTCCTTTTCATTTTTTTTTTTTTTAGTAAGCTCTAGGCTCAACATGGGGCTTGAACTCACGACCCCGCGATCAAGAGCTGCATGCTCTACTGACTGAGCCAGCGAGGCGCCCCTATTTTTTGGAATTTTTTTTTAACATAGCCAACCTGAAAACACATTATGTAGATCAAAAGTTAGATGTAGGTCTTTTCCAGTGTGAGTGAGAGAAAAGTAGAGATGCTTAAGAGAGACGAAGCAATTGCGTGGGTGCTCTTCACTTTGACAACGAGGAGGCTGAAATGGAGCTGTGTGGGCCGTCTGTTGGAGAGAGTGGTATTTGCTAATAATGCCAATGTCCTGATAACTTTAGATTGAACCACAGTCACCTCTTAGGAACTGCTTGGTTACCGGCGAGCACATTTTAAGTCCAAATTAATTTCCTTCTGGCCTGCTTTCTTGGGAACACGTGTAAGAAACACAGAATAGCTTCAAGGCCAGCTGTAGCAAATCATCTTTATGTAATAGCGGCAGTAATAATAATTGGTCTGCAGAATACAGCTCCAGGACAAAAAGCAATTATTTTTATCTGATTGTTGATGAGAAGCCAAGAGTTCAACAGAAAAATTAACCCCAGCAGCATGCATTTACAGGGGGCCAGAGTGCAACCGTTGTAAGTCCTTGACTAGAGAAAAAGAGCTGCATTTGAATAGGCCACGTGTGCTCAAGTTCTAAGGGGACAGTCCATGAAGAAGTCTGTCTTCCCCATCCTGGAAACCTGTTCCCGCTCAAGAAGCCACTTACCAGGGTGCCTGGGTGGCTCAGCGGGTTGAGTGTCCGACTCTTGATATCAGCTCAGGTCTTGATCTCAGGGCCGTGAGTTCCAGCCCTGTGGTCGGGCTCCAAGCTGGGCATGGAGCCTATTTAAAAAAAGAAAAAAAGAAGCCACTTACCTTCCATTTTCTACCAGACACAGTCTGTGCATGTACAAATGTGTTTTGTGACTGGAAATGATAGCAAACTATTCACATTTTCCTACAACTTGCTTTTTTCACTTAGGAGTTTGTGCAAAGACATACAGAGCTGCTTTATTCTTGTTTGTAGCTGCAAAATAGTCTACATAACCATCTATGTTACAATTTTATACTATGTCTTTTAATAACCATTTATGTTGAAATAGTACCTTTTTATTGGTGGACATTTTTCACAATACTGAAATACACGATTTGGGTTATAATTGTGCCTGAACATGAAATTTTAGGAAGGTGGTTTCAACCATCAGCCCTTTTGAGGGAAGGGTGAGGTTGCTGGTCTTGGCATCCTAGGTCTGATTTCTCATTTCATACCATTTTCTAACTGTACAACGGGATTTTTGCCATGCTTATGATAGTGTATGGAGAGATTACTTTCTTTGTATCACAGATGGGACAATGCACGTGAGAGCCGCAGAAGCATGGAAGAGCCTGGTCACAGGGGAAACTCAGTAGTTCAGCATGACTCCGGTGACTGTGTGTGCAGCAGGTGTGGGACTCAGTGAGATGGTGGGGAGGGTGACCGGGGGAAGCAGTGGAGGTAGGTGTCTCTGAGTGGCGGGAGGTGTGGGAGGTGGGGGTGGAAGATGAGCGGTCAGATGGTGAAAGGCCTCTCAGACCAGGCCAAGGAGTTAGGGTCTGAGATGCCCCTGAAGAATCATCCCTGCAGATTGATGTGGTCAGCTCTCCGCTTTAGAAATAAACTCTGATGGCAGCGTGAAAGCTGGATGGGAAGGACACATGTAGAGGTGACTGCTGTCATTCCTTGGTTTGTGGCCACATCGCCCCAGTCTTTAAGGCCAGCATCCTCAGATCTTTCTCTGCGCCATCTTCACGTTGTTTATCTGACTCAAACCTCCCTCTGATACTCCGTTTATAAGGACACTTATAATTGCATTAAGGGCCCAACTGGATAATCTCCCCATCTAAAGGTCCTTAACTTCACATCTGCAAAGAGCCTTTTTCCAACTAATGAAACAACACTCACACGTTCCAGGGATTGGGTCCTGAGATCTTTGGGGGCTGTAATTCAGTGTCAGTGAATGGCACCTGAGGCACTAATGGAAGAGGAGTAGGCTCGAGGGGGAGGGAGGGTATGGGGAGATGACAAATGACTAGTCCAAGATTACCTAGCAAATTATGGACAGGGACCAAACTGGCCCCCACACCCCTGTTCTTTCCCTTGTCCTGTGGTGACTGGGTAGGCGGATGAGTCCACAGATGAACATGGCCAGGAGTGTCACCCTTAGACTGAACCCTCGTAAAGCAACAAGGACAGCAACAGCAGCAAGGCAAATAGCCACTCTTGAAGCCGAGCCACCCAGAAAATGGTTTGCACGTATGTTGCAGATAGAACTAGCATCATATTATCATATTTCCTGAAACCAATCAAATCAGGGAGTAGTACTGAACTTGCAAGAAAAACCACGAGTTAGTCATTTAACATCACAACCCGAATGTCCCCATCTCCTGATTGCTCAGGGAAGCTCCTGGAGATCATTACACTTTTCATGGAATATCAGAAGACCCATATACCACAAGGGTAGCTGAATTGTTATAACAAAGAGCAGAGGTTTGCTGGTAACTGAAGACCTATAAGAGTTCTAAAAAATACCAATTAAAAAAATAACTGCACAACTCAAGAAAATTACTCTGAACTATGACTCTTCTAGATCTTGACCTCAGCCTTCCCCACCTGATGGTCGAGAACATCCTGGCCTTAGCTGGTACTTTCTCAACAAATGTGTTCTTTCCTTCAGCAACAAATGAAGGCTCCCCATTTTTTAAAAACCAAACCCAAAGAGATTAAATTAGTGAGGAGGGAGGAAACTCTCTGCTTTTGAATGTTAAGAACAGATGACATATTTTTAATGTGACTTTGAAACTGCTTTATCAGTTAAATAATTCTCTACATTTATGATACCGGCCATTCTTCCTACCAAAGTTAAAAGCCAATGGAAATGTGTCTGCCAGGGGCACCTGGGTGGCTCAGTGGTTAAAGCCTCTGCCTTCGGCTCAGGTCATGATCTCAGGGTCCTGGGATCGAGCCCCGCATCGGGCTCTCTGCTCAGCAGGGAGCTTGCTTCCTCCTCTCTCTCTGCCTGCCTCTCTGCCTACTTGTGATCTCTCTGTCAAATAAATAAATAAAATATTAAAAAAAAAAAAAGGAAATGTGTCTGCCAAGTATTCCCACTTCAAAAGGAGAGTTCGTGGTGCTTTGATGTGAGCAACACATCATCTATCTTTCTGCAGTTCATTCCTATCTAGGCTTTCTGATAGCTTTTAAAAACATGCCTCCTTTCTCGAAAGCCTCAGTGCCGATTTACCCCACACTTAAGCAGCTCTTTGGATGGGGCATAATTTTAGATCTTAGACATTCAAAGTGCTATGTAAAATAAAAATAAGTCCTCTATTTTACATTATTGTCTAACTGGAATTTTTTGATAAGTACTTTGTACAAGAACCATCCTTCTTTTCTCTTTTGTATGACGTTATAAGGCCTAGAAAACACCTAGGTGTGTTACCCATATGATGCGATAAAATATTTTGTTCGGAGGAATTCAATTCTAATTTTGTCAAGAGTATAGTGACTTTGTTTCTACTTATAGGAACCTACTTCAAGTACTTTTCAAGGATATTTTGTAAATGCAACTACACTTGGAATTTATCACCCTTTTTGGCGGTGCAACTGTTCAAAGCAGGAGGTTGTGCTTTGCGCTTTTTAAAAATGGTGACAATAGTTTTAAGGTACAAATCGCAAACGAGATGAATCTAAAAAGAATCGTCCTTAGTTATGAGGATACTAACCCGAGACAGTAAGTTAGGTCAAATATATAACGGTCAAGGAGCGTGAACTTGATTCTATTAGCTGCTGAAAAGCCCTAAGCAGAGCAGGGACGATTACTTTGGTGGCCCCACGGAGAGATGACTTAAGGGGAACGTGACTGGGAGCACGTTGACAAGGAAATCCAGAGTGTCTGAAACACAGCCCTGGCGACTGGCATGAAGAAGACGGGACAGATTCCGTAGGTAATTAGGAAGTAAAATTTGTGTTTGAGTGGACAAGAAGGAAGAAGGCGAGTTTAACCCCCTATCTTCAGCGTGCCCGGTTTATCGCAGATGCGCAATGTAGTGACAGTTAATGACTACACTTCCCATAGGCCTTAGGGCAGCGTCGCCCGCATTTCCCAGGGGGCTGTGCGATGCCCACGCTGGCCCTGAGCGTTCGTGGAAAAGGTAAGCTGGCGGGGATGCGCTCTTTAATGTTGCTTTATAACCAAATTTCCCATTCTCCTTTCCTTCCGTATCCCGCTTCTCTGTCTCCCGCTTCTCTGTTCACCGGCTTCAGGAGCCCAAATACCCAGGACTTGACTGTTTTGGCAACAGCTCGGTTGTTACCGTTTCAGTGCCGAGCGACCGGAAGCGGAGTGCGCCTGGGGCCTTCTGGGAAATGTAGTTCTGTCTTGCCATACCCTCGGTTTGGCGCAAGGGCTCCGTCTCCTCGGGCCCCAGAACCAAAGCCTGGGTGGCGAGGGCACGTGACCGGCCCGTCTGAAAGCTTTGGGGACTGTTCCGCGCACGGGCCCGCCGCAGGCCCAGGCCACCGACCGTTGCAGAGCTGACGAGCTCGGCCGGTCTCCATGGTGACCGGCTCGCTGCAGAGGCCTCTGGGAATTGTAGTTGGGCCGGAGCTGGGCCCGTGCGCTGAGTTCCGAGCCGTAGCCGTTACTGCTCGCCGCCGCGGTCGGTCAGAGCTTGGCGGCGTCCGGGGAAGCTCTTCCGCGTTTCCTCGGCCTCCGGGAGCCCAGGCAGACTGGCGGCCGCCCGGAAAGGCGGAGTGTGGGTCCAGGCTTCAGGGAAGGTATCTGGCCGGCATTTTGCAGAGGCTCAGACAGTGGGTCTCAGTGATGAGAGCCGCATCAGAGCGTGGCCTCGAGGGAACACTTGGTCCAGTGTTTTCTGCTAGAGAAGGGGGAGACCCAAGGCCAGAGAGAGTCCATGATTTGCCCCAAAGCGAGGCCAGACCCTAGTCTGTCCGCTCACGCCTTTCTTTCCAGCTCAGAGCTCCGTGCTTGCCACAGAGCAGGCGCCCAGACATCAGTTAAATGTCATTTCGTTCTAACGACAGCCACCTGAAGTACTTTTAACAAACTACAAGATTAAAAAAAAAAAATTTTTTTTTAAGAGGGAAGTGGACCTATAGATAAGGAGACTTATCAGCCAGATGTAACTTGTAAACTTTATTCGGACCATGAGTCTAACAATCGTGCAGTTTTTCAAAAATCTGGTACGTGTGAACATTGGCAATATGGCAGAGTCGCTGTTTAAAACTTTCAGTTGTGAAAAGGCTGTTGGGGTTATGCATTAAAAAGAAAAAGAGTCTTAGAGACACATACTGCAGGTTTTATGATCGAAATGATGTCTGAGATTCGCTGGAAAAATACCCAGCGTGGCCAGTGAGGGGAGACAGGAATCTTGTAAGGGACACCCGAGAGGGCGTTGTACTGTTTTATTCTCTATAGTGGTGTTGAAAAGGACCCTAATCAAGGGGTTTTATTTCACGTTACTGTGTTTCAGAAAGTTTCTGAAATAGGAAGCCGCTCAGAAAGAGCTTCTCTGAAATGTAAGCCTCACACGGCACAAGTGAGCCTCCCTGGGGACTTCTGGCAAGAATGAGCACCGCAGTGAGGGGGCTTGTGTCCCAGTGCTCCCAGGTCCTTCAAAAGCAGGACAGAATTCTGACAGTGAAGGTGGAGGCAGAGGACCACACTGCCAGGTAATCAGCCTGTCCTGGCTTCGGAGAGTTCTTAAGACCAGGGGGCTCGGGGCCTTACGAGGTTCTGAGATGCCCTGGGAGCTCTGCCGCCAGTGGGTGAGGGCATGGGGGCGGTCTGCAAGTTGCCCATCCTGGAGCTGCTGGGGCTAGAGCAGTTCCTGGCCATCCTGCCCGGAGGCAGTCAGGCTGGGGCTTGGAGTGCACCACTGGGCAGTGGAGGGGTGGTGGGGGTCGTGTTGGAGGGCGGGAGTGAGAAAATAACCAAGCCAGCAGGTAGAAGAGAGAACTAAGTGTGATGATAGGGAGGGGTGGGTCTTCCAAGGAGAACAAAGGCCATGTCTGTTTTGACCCAACACCGTGTCCATGTTCCTCTTCGCTCTTCCCTGGTGCCTTCGGGGATCAAATTAGATTTCAGATCATTTCCTAGGTTTTTTATTTTTTCTTTTCTGACATTCTCATTCTCGTTCTTAAGGGGAGGTGCTTCAATTAAGTCATTATTTAACCCGCTCAAATCTGAAACATTCTCTACAGAGACTATAACACGTATTCTTTTGTCACAACCCACAGTCACGTGGGGGTTTCTTTTCTGGCTGAGCTTCCCGCTCCCAGAGCTCTCTTATCCACTGTGTTCTTGAAACTTCGAGTAGTAAGGGTTTCACCATACCTCTTCTGGATACCTTGTTGCAGAAAGACGAGCCAAGACTGTTCTTAGCAGACTTCTTACCCTGGGGACCACAAATCCAAAGTTTGAAAAAATCTCAGCAGACACCTTGGCCTCACCCTCTTCAGAGGCCCTGAGCTAGAAGCACCCAGCTAAGCTAGAAGCCAGTGGGGAGAGGTAGGTTGGATTAAGAAAAACTGGAACTTCTGGGTTGTTCTGATGGCTTTGGAGGACAACTAGACAGAATATTGGAAACTAGGACATTTAGGGAAAAGTTCTGGGAATACGGTCCTATCAACAGGTCCAAGTTATATCTGACCATACATCAGTTATTTAGTTTTTAAAATAACTATTTTATCAAAACTTGCATCAAAATTTAAAATCACCAAGTTGTACATCTTACATATACACATTTTTTAAGTTCTCAACTATACCTTAGTACAGCTGGGGGAATTTTTTTTAACAAGATAAAATTTTTAAAATTACATGATCGCTGGGAAATAAGATTATGAAGAACCTTCTCTTTGAACGTTTTTATTAAGTAACATTTTTTTTTTTTTTTTTTTGCCGTGAACAGACACTGTTTTGCAATCCGAGAAGAATAATTTTTAAAGAAACCCACTGGGGAAAAAGGTCTAATAAGACATTTTCTAAAAAAAAAAAAAAAAAGCAAGTAATTACCTTTATTTCCTTTAGGGCTCCCAATTTTCTTAATTGTCTCCAGGACAGGAAGTTTTCTGGTGGGGAGTACCCTCCCCCCACCCCCAGCACAGGAATCATCACACATTACCAGCTTCAGCCACTTGAGCCCCAATCCACGTGGGGATCTGGGGAGCTCCACCCCCTCCACGCCAGTGGTAAGAGGCAGCATCCCCTGGGGAGATCAGGGTCTTCGATCTTTTTCCTGGGTGCTCCTGTGTTGAAAAGCTAGACTGAACATGACAGTATTTTTTGGTAATAGGACTGTAAGTGCTCATCGCAAAGCCAATTAACACCGCTAGGGGACTGCTGCTTTAGCTCAGCAGTGTCCCTGATCTTTGCAGGAGCGTAAGGGGCCAATAACGGACTTCACAGATTTGGACACATCCATGGTCACTTACATCCAGAGAACGTGACGTCCCTTTCTGTGGAAGTGTGGTTTGACGAAAAGCTCCCACGCTGATAAGTGACACTTTGGACAACTTCTAGAGTCTCCTGTCACCACTGGGATCTGTGGGACACAGAATTAGGGGAGGCCAGAGGCTGGCATGGCATTCATCTGGTGCCCACCAGAATGGATGGATGGATGGATTGTTAAAGTATTGAAATGCTTCTGGACTAGTTGGGAAGCAGCTCCCACTCTGTGTCCCCGAGTGCCCCATCGGCCTCCTTGGCTACTCCAGCGACTCCCACCCCCACCCCCCACCCCTCAGGAATTTTCTAGGGTCCAGCATCTAATGGCTATTGCCTGGTCTTACAAGAAGCTTCTGGATCTGCAGATGAGACCAGCTCTTTGGGGCCTTTCAGTGATAAGTGTAAGATCCTCCTTGGCCGTAAGCTTCTAGAACCTCTCAGTGGCCGTGCTCATAAAGGGCAGCTGGGCAGCGTAGCCCAGCGTGGGCTGGAACCAGCTGGATTCAGGTCCTGGCTCTGCTGCGTGCTGGCTGTGCTGTGCCTCAGTTTCCTCGTCTGTAAGCATCAAAGAGGAGAAAGTCCTTTGTAAACTGTAAAGTGCCGACGTGTACAAGTTATTTTTTTTTTTTAAGATTTTATTTATTTATTTGACACAGAGAGAGAGAGAGAGATCTCAAGTAGGCAGAGAGGCAGGCAGAGAGAGAGGGGGAAGCAGGCTCCCTGCTGAGCAGAGAGCCCGATGCGGGGCTCGATCCCAGGACCCCGAGATCATGACCTGAGCCGAAGGCAGAGCTTTAACCCACTGAGCCACCCAGGCGCCTCTACAAGTTATTTTTTTAATGATTATGATTATGTGAGTTCTTTGACCAACACAGGACCACACCCTCAAATCCAGCTTTCCTCCCCTTAGCATGGGCCCCCCTGTTTCTGCAGTTACCTCAAGCTTTGACCCCAGGACGTCCCTCCTTGGAGGTCATTAACCTTGCCCCTTGGGGCAGCTTCCTCAGCCGCCCACCTCCCACACTTGTTGCTGCACAGCCGGGGAGAGCCCGAGTTCTTCCCAACCTTCTCAGAATCCCCTTCCTGTCCGCCCACCATCCCCACCCCTTCAGACTCTGGCTTTTTCCTCATCCTCTCCAGCTTTGTAAAATAACTTGGGGGTGTTCTCCTTATGAAGTACTTCAGACTCTCACTGTATTTTGTAACCTGTTTTTTTTTTTAAAAAGGAGATTTATTTAGAGAGCGAGAAAGAGAGCATGCAAGTGCAGGGAGAGGCAAAGGGAGGGGAAAACAGTCTCCAGCAGGCTCCGTGCTAAGCAGGGAGCCCAACATGGGGCTCGATCCCAGGACCCTGAGATCATGACCTGAGTCGAAACCAAAGTCAGCTGCCTAACCGACTGCACGACCCAGACACCCTGCATAACCTGCTTTTTTTTAAAAAAAAAAAAACAGTGGGATCACTAATTACTTTTCTATAACTTCATTTTTCACTGTTGTGTTATAAGTCTATGGCTTATGCCATCCGCCCTCCTCAGTAGGCGTGCATTTTATTTCCATGGCTTTTCTTTGCAGAGCAAACAGGTAACGTTTGGCTTTTCTACATATGATTACAGACAGTGACCTCAGGAGTAAGGACGAGGCTTTCCGCTCAAATCAGGAACTTGCTGAAGGAAGACCCCACGAGTGACTCTTCACAGGTACCAGAGCTGGGAGACACTTCAAAATGTTCCAGAACCTTAGACCAGCATTGGGGAGCCTCCACACGGGAGGCCAAGCAGCCGCCCTGCCCAAGAGAAGAGTTTCAAGCAGGAGAGGGGAGAAGCAGCCACGACGGTGATGGAAGTGACCAGAACTCCAGGCCAGGTGAGTGCCTCGCTCGAAGTCCGAAGAGTTGTACAGACAGGGACCGCACACACGTAGCGCGTGTGGCCAGTTGTGGACAGACCCGGCCCTCATTTAGCATCAGCCTGCAACGGAGAGGACCCTCCATGTGGGCGTAGGGAACAGACTCCACGTCACCCAGAACCTGGCGGTCAGGCCCCCCTGCGTGACTAGGTCAGGAGGGCGGCACATAGGTGAGAGCAAGCAATCACATGAGCGAGAGAGAGGCAGGAGGGAGCAAGGAGTGTGAGCCGAAGGGCATGAGGGCCATAGCTAGAGAGACAGCAGGGAGGGCTCCTTCAGGGGGCCTCGTCCCCCACCCCGGGCGCGGGTGTGGCCCTGCAGCTGGCCGAGGTCTGTGCTCCCCGGGGTGTGGAAGGGCCCAGGGAGTGGGCCTGGGTAGCGGCTCATCACCCAGCCACTCCACTGTCACCTGAGCCACCTGGCCTCCCCTATAATCCCTTCTCGGGCCACTTTTGTGTCACTGCTGCCTTTTAAAAAAAAAAAATAAATAATAATACTAATAATACATTTATTCTCCTATTAACAAAGGAATACATGTCTAGAACAGAAAATTTTTAAGTACTTGGAAACAAAATGAAAAAAAATTAGTCATGTTTTAGAATCATGGGTAACATTGACTGTTTAGCATTTGTTTCTAAGCATATATACACATTTTCCCCATTATTCATATTTCTCTAAAAACAAAAAACAAAACAAAACGAAAAACAGGTGGGAGACCCCCTGGGGTCCACGGCCACCTGCAGCCCGGACTTATCTGCCCCCCTTTTCAGGGTGGGAAGCAAGAGAAGGCCCCTGCATGCCTGTTTGTGGACACAATGGCAATACCCATCTTGGCCACAAGAGGGGGCTGTTTGCTCTCGCACATGTGTCCACAAGCCGCCTGTGCTTCCTGCCGGGGTCTGGAGCCCGCAGCTCCCATCCAAGGCTCCCATTAAAGCGAGTCCTCGCTTTATTGCTCCTTCTGCTCACTGAATCTCTTGGAAACCTTGGTGTGCGAGGGGGGAAAAAAGACAGAACTCCCAGCCTCCCTCTTCCACCACGGTTGCCTGAACTCGAGGAATCCTTGGACAGCTCTCTCTTCTCTGTGGCGGACTTGGGCTTCCCAGGGAAGGGATAAACCACAAACCTGCTCAGGTCATCCCCACACGTAACCCTCTTCACGGTTTCCCATCGCTCTCAGGGTCCGTTCTGAGCTGCATGCCTCCCCACCTGCACTGTTTGCTCACACACGTTAGACGGTCCGTCTTTTGGCCCCTCTCACTCTGCTCCGTCACCAGCAGGCCTTCCCGCAAGTTCCTCTCTGCCACCAGGCTGAGGTTTCCTCTTCTGGGTCTTAGCCAATGTGTTCCTTCCTCCCCAAAGTTACTCTCAAGCTTGTGAGTCTGGGTTACGTAATTCTCTGTGCTTCCACGGGGCCTAGTCCTTCCCCTTTCAAATCACTCAGCATGCGGGGTTGTCTGCTTCCTTCTAGAATGGGAGTTCCATGGGGGCAGGGACCGTGTCAGTCTGACTCACGTCCCCAGCGCCCAGGTACAGCGCCTGGTGCTCCATGGGGCTCGATTTAGATTTGCCGAATGGATGAAGGAGTGCTTGAGTCCTTCTTCCCTGTTCCCCTAAGTAGAGTAGAAGCCAGCCCCCTCCCTCCTTCATCCCCCTAACCCCCCAGTCCACCAGCTGCCTCTCATCGTCCCCTCTGTCTCTGGAAGCGTGGCCCGAGGAAGAGTGGGGCTGAAGGGCCAGTTGCCTCCCTGTGGTGGTGGGAAGACCGTGGCATGAGGAGTGAGGCAGATCTCGCCCCGGGTCCGGGCTTGGCCACTTACTAGGCGAGCCCGTCCCTTATTTTATTCACAAAGTGGAACTAACAGGGTCACTCGGCGGAATCACATGGGCTCCTGACACATGGCAGATGGTCAGGAGAGCAGACTTCTTCCTCCCTGTCTCCCCAGCGCTCTCCCGAGCCCCCCTCTGAGACCAGGGACACGGACTCGCTCCCCTGCAATCTCAGAGGTGCCGCTGTTTTCCCGAGTCCCTTCTCCTCTCCCCACGGTCCCCCAGGCTACTTGCCGCTGGCCCCTCCTCCTTCCCTGTCCTTTATGCCCCACCCCCCCCACCCCGGCACAAATAATAGCGCCAGGGCCAGAGCAGAAGAGATGCTGAAAAGGCACTTGTTGAATGGATGAGCCGTTGAATGAGCCAGTCCCAGCAGTGTCCCCTAGGCTGTGTTCGCCAGTGTGGACCGTGTCACAGTGGTCGCCAGCCTGTTCGTGGACGGGCGGCCTCCTGCCCACCGGAGCCCAAGCCCACACAGGCTGGGCCTGTGCGAAGGCACGCTCACAAGGTCGAGGCAAGGAACAGGAAAGGTGACACCAGGCTTTCCTGAGGACTGACGAGGGAGGAGGAGGGGCGATGTCCCCGTTCCTGTCTTCCACTCAGCGCTGTGGACCGCAGAGACGGTACGTGCTCAACTGTCACCTGAACAAACAGTCCCGTGGGCCGTCTGTGTTCCTTACAGCCAGGTCGCTATACCACCGCTGGTGCTAAAAGTTCCAAGTTCCAGCAGAATCCTTCCCTAGATGGCGTTCATCGTGTTTTTCTCTGATAGGAACATATTCTGGCCCGAGCGTTTGGAGGCCCGTGTGGCGCCCCCCCCCGGCCCCCACGAGCTCCCTCATTCCCGAGGAGCCCCAGCCCTCTCACAGTCAGGATCTTGGGGAGATGAATAAGGGCTGATTTCTCCTCAAACGATCACCGCCCTCAATTCATTCCATCTGAAAGACTTAGCTCGTGAATGGCTCATCTGCTGTTGGGCGAGGTCCGTGGCTCGGCCCACTGAGGATGCCACTTTCTCCCGCGTGGCCCTCTGGAGGTCAGGCTGACGTGGCTTGTGTTTTGTGTGTCCCACGCCCCTCCCCTGTGTCCTCCCATCTCTATTTGCCGCTCGCCGCCTCCTGACGATTTTCCTGCGTCAGCGCCATTCACAGAATCTCTCTAGGATGAATTAGGAAATGAAGGAAATTTTCCCTGATTCATAATATTCAGAGATTTTCTCTGTATGAATTTTTTGATGCCCTGCCAGAATTCTGCCCACATGTGTGGCCACGTGTATCACGCCGGTAGAGTGAGGTTGGGGCTTGGAGTCTGAGGTTTCCCAAAATGATGGCTTTCTCAGCACGAAGTCTCCCGGTCCCAGCCCCTTTGGAGCAGCAGACCCCCACGGGGGCCCCCATGGTTCTACTCTGGTGGGAGCGCTGAGCTTTGGCCCCGGTCAGGATGTCCTCGGTGCTGGCCTCACTCCGTGATAACATCACAGGAATCAGAGTGTCACAAGTCTCATTTCCAAGAAGCCAAGCTCTGCGACGGCACCAACGTCTCCTCCTGTGGTGGGCCAGCAAGAGGAGAAGGCTCGACTTTCACAGGGGAGCGAGGAGGGAGCTGTGTCTGAGTGCCCCAAGGACATTGCCCATGTCACAGGTGCCCACGGCTCCGAAGTTGCCCGCCCTCCTGGCCTGGCCCGAAGCCCACCTCCCCCCTCAGAGCCCTCCCGGGACTCTGTAGGCCTGCAGTTGGACTCCCCCAGCCGCGCTCCTGTGAGAGTTCACAGCCCACAAAAACCCTTAGCACTCAGGCGATGCTCTGGGCCGTCATGACCTTAATACGCCTTCTCCTCCAACAGACTTCAAGGAAGCTCCACGAGGGAGAACCACGGCACCTCTGAGCACGGCGGTACTTGGGTTCGAGACCGGCTGCAGCGGTGGCCGCTGCGGTTGAAGCCAACGGACTGTGGTTCAGCGCAGTCGTGGGCGGAGATGCCCCCGTGACCCAAGACGTGGCCTGCCTTCTGGGGACAGTTGTCGCCGCACTCTTCCAGGTCATGCGGGAGGAAGGTGATCTCGTCCTTGTTGCCATCCCTTGCCCCTGACGCCCGCCCACACCAGGCAGGCCAGCCAGAGTCTCCCTGCCGCCAGCCAAGCGCGGCCCTGATCCTGGGAGTGACTTTGGGGCAGGGGAGGCGGGGAGCAGCCAAGCGATCGGTATTGTCGTCAAACTGGCCGTTCGGTGTCCTGGTGAGGTCTGGCTGGCGTAGGGACCACCCTCAGCAGGAACCCGCAGCTCTTTGAGGGCACGGCCTGCGTCTGAAGCATCGCTCTATCCACGGTGCCTGGCTTAGCAGTTGGCCTGGAGTAGAGGTGTGCTCCCGTAGTTATCAGCGGCCAGGGAGTTCACAGAGGGCCCGGGGAGAACAGATGTTAGTGACTGTCCTCAAGTGTCCCCCCCCACCCCCCAGTGAGTGCGCCCTCCATTTGCTATATGGGAAGTCCCGGGTCCTCAGCGCAAAACGCAGATGCCGCCCCCTTGTGTCTTGTGAGCTGCAGACTTCTTGTCTCCTTGGGCGCTGGGGGGGGAGCCTCGGAGCTCTCCGCTGCTTTCTTTTAAAGCTGGCGAGTTCAAGATGTTCTAGGCCAAATAGTAGGCGCCGTGCTGAGGGCTGGCGCTGCCCACAGAACCACATCTCCCGGGAGCCCGGGGCTGCTTCCAAACAGCCGAACCTTGAAACTGGTGCCGATGTGAGCAGGTCACCAAGGGTTAAGGGGAGAGAGAAAGGGAGGGCCCTTGCCAGCTGCCTCTTTATCTGCTTACCATCACTTTCCTGCTCACACGATTGTCTCTGGGCAGGAGCACAGCTGGCCAGAAGGTGGGCGTGCTCGGGCTTTGGAAGTTCGGGGCTGGAGTGTCACAGCGGGTCTCCAGAATGCTCTCATATGAGTCCCCTGATGACCATCCGGAGACCCGACTGAACAGAAGTTAATGCAAACAGGTGGAGGAGATGGAAATAGATAATCCCATGAAGGCTGGGGCGGGGGGAGCAGGGCGCTGGAGGGGCAGGTGGCTCTCAGCTCGGCACTCCCAGGGAAGGGCGGGGGTCTCTTCCTAAGAAGCGGCTCCAAAGCCTTCTAGAAAATTGCTCGAGAAGCGAGGTCTAGAAGGAAAGCTGTAAAGGGCTTCGTGGTATGTAAAGGCACCCGCCTGACCCCACTGCCCCCCCAACCCCCGTGGAGGACACCAGTAGAGCCCCCCCATCCAGGGCAGCCCCGCTGGGCTCTTGGATGCTCGCGGAGCGGCCGGTTCTGCTCGGCGCATGCGTGAGGCCCGGACCGGCCCCGCCCGCACTTGGTGCCCACGGCCAAGGGCTTGACGCGCAGCACCCCGCCGAGTCCCCCAGCAGCCCCGGGAAGTGGCGTGTTTCTGTCCTCATGTTCACATGAAGAAAATAAGGTTTAGAGAGGTTAAATAACTTGCCCAAGGGCGGGCAGCGAGTGTGGGGAGGAGCCGGGCTTCACATCCAGGTCTGCCCGTCACTCGGGCTGCAAGGCGCCGCTTCTCCCCTTGTGGGAATTTTCCTTGCGTCGCCGGGATCCCCAGTCCACGCTGCGTCTCGGTCGTGTGGCCGCATTGAAATGGTCCTGCTTGCACAGCCCCTTCTCGGCCCGTCGGAGCCGCACCGTGATTTCTGAGAGACCAGGTCGCGTGGGTGCTGAACGTCCCGATGACCCCCGTGGCCGCCGGGTTCACGAGCGACACCCCCTGCTCTCCCAGCAGTCACTGGAATTTCTGCTGTGGGAATTTGGGGACAGTCTTAAGTCGTGGCAGATGCAAGAATCTGTGATTTCTGCTCTCCGTTCTGTGAGTCAGGCCATCAGGCAGAGCAAGGCGGCAACAATTTCTTTCTGCTCCACTATGTCTGGGCCTCACCCCAAGAGGCCCAAATGGCTGGATTTGGCTAAGGTGGTCTGATTGCGGCCGTAGGGGGGGGGCCTTGGTTCTGGCTGCCATCGGGATCCGTCCTTCACGTGGCATCCACTGAAATGGGGCAGAAATGCCCCAAATGGCTTTTTCTCTTGTGTGTCTGGTGCTTCGTGTCCTTCCTTAATGGCCTCTCTTCAGTGGCTGGTGTGAGTCACTGCAGCAGGCTTGTTCCTTATTCCCTTGGGTGTCAGTTGGCTTAGAGGGGGCCATGTGACTTCATCCTGCCAATAAAAATTAGGAGGAAATGGGCTGGAGGATCTTCTGGGAAGAATTTTGCTTTTTGAGTAAAGGAAGGGTGGTGAAGAGGCCTGGCCCTTCTTCCTGCTTTGGACATGGATGTTTGAGGACGTGACACTTAAAGCTGTAGCAGCCATCTTGGGACCATGAGGCAACAAGACCAAGGGAAAAAGCCAACGTACAAGGTTGGCCCAACAGTCAGACAAAAAAAGCCTGGGTCCTAGATGACATCGTTGAGCCACTATACCTATCCTGGAACCACCTACTACCAGTCTTGATACATTAATTAAATGTCTTTATTTTCTAAGCAGATTTCTGCTATTTGAAGCCTAAGACGTTCTTAGCCAGTATAGCACTCCTCTGGACTTGTCCGTCGTCGACTCCTTGGAGCCCCATGGCTCTTGGTTTAGATCCAAATGGGAAATCACTGCAAATTTAGACAGTGGAAATCTTAACTTACGTGGTGGGAAATACAAGTTAAGATTTCTCACAGCCTACAGAGCAACTCCAGCACTTAGTCCCATCTCCCAGGGCCTGCTGGACTCAAATGAGGAAAGACAGATTCAGGAAAGTTCTAGATACACGAGCATGAGTTTTCTAAAATGGAGCTCAATGATGAATTTGGGGACCAACCAAGAGGGTGAGAGCCTAAGCATGGGCCAGAAAGCCATGAAAAGCACACGGAAGGAACAGTAAGCTGAAACGGACAAATGGCGGGTGGGTGGGATCACTTCTGCAGGAGGCCAGGGTCCACAGCAGGACTTCCGAAGTGCCATGTACTGGCTGGGAGGAGTTTATGGCAACTGGAACTAAACTGGTGGAAGACGAGGCCTTTTCGTTAGCACTCCAGCCAGCCTTTCTGCCATTTTAGATCCTCTTAGGAACAGGGCCTGAATTGCGGCCCTTGCCTGCGTGTGGGCCCTCCCATATTCTTCATTCTTTGTCTCTTCTCCACCTCTCCCTCTCCACCATATCCTCCTGTTTTCTCAGCAAAGCCAGGAGCCAGAAATGCGCAAGATCTGAATCTCTTCTATCTCAGCTGGAGAGTAAAGATAGCGGGAAGCAAGGATGTCTTATGGAAGCTTCTTCGAGTCCTCGTCTGGGGATCATCCTGGCTTGCTTGGGAGGTGGGAAAGCCGTCCGTTGATAAGGAGTAGATTAAGCTTTCTTCTGCCCCAACTTTGACCAAGCAGTGGGGACGGTGGGGCAGTGGGGGCTTCTGCAACACAACACAAGAACACAACACAGCACAAGTGTGGTCCTCCCTTCCCTTGTGCAAGAAGATGTTGATCTCGAGCACTCTAAGCCTTCCTCTTTCGATTTCTAGTTTCAGGTACATGACAAAGATAAACTGGCGTCGCCCCTCTGGGCACAGCCCTTACGCACCCTACGTATCTTAGAAGTCCTGCCCCCAAAGGCCAAAACCAGGCCAACCCTGACGTTTGCCCACTGTTTGCTTCACTCGCTCAGTAGAAGCATTGAACACCTAGTAGAATTACAAGTTGAGGTTATACAAGCAATGATACCATTAGGGAGAGCAGTCACTAAAGACACACACACAAAAATTCCCCATCTCATCAGAGAAAAGAACGAAAGCTTCGGGATGGAGGAAACAAAAAGGGTAGCCTCCTACTTTGCTGTGCTAATGCTTCACTGTGATGCTTAATACACCATGAACTCCCCCATCCCCGCAGTAGGCCCAGAAGGTTTCACTGAAATACAATAAGGGAAAGAACTTGAAAGCTTTTCCTTCTCCTTGGTAATCAAGGGCTTTTCTCCAGTATGAATTAGCCTGATTACGGATTAAACACTCTCCCACAGTCTGTGCAACACGAGAGTGTCTTTCCCGTGAACTTGCCAATGAGAGGAGAAAGGGCTACACTGTCCCCCCATGATTTGCCCCATCAATTAGGTCCCCAGGCTTCTCTCGAGGATGAATGATCTCAGGTTCCGTCCGCTTCACGCTTCCCCTAGGCAGTTGTCCATATTCATTACATATAACCGGCTCAAGTCCCAACTAAGTTAGCTGGCATTGTCTGAGTCTGGAACTGGGATTGTAGGTTCCTCCTCATCCGTGATGCTTACCAACCTCCTCCCTGCCCTGAAATCCCAGACGTCTCATCAGCTGTGAGCACCGTCTAAAAGCATTTTCACATCTCTTACGTGCATGTGGTTTTTCTCCAGTGTGAATTCTCTGACGTTGAATGAGCTCTGCTTTCCCGAAAGCCCTCACATTTGTTGCATTTGTAGAGTTCCTGTGGCTTACGAAGGTGCTAGAGTGCTGGCAGAGGCCTCCGCAGATCGGGCTTTCTCTAAGATGAATGTTTCAGTGTTCAGTAGGATGGGAGGCCCCGCGAAAGTCACCTGTGTCCGTAACGAGGTCTCTCTCCGATACGAATGCTGTAATCCTGGATAAATTCTGACTTCTAAGATTTGGCCACATTTACTTTAGGGTCCTCTCCCTTCTAAAAGATACAGACAGAATTGCAAATTATCCCCATCTTCATCCTATTCATGGGATGGGGTCCCTGATGGTTCTCTGGAATGTCTCCGTAGTCACATGTCTCTCCACGCTTGGGGACCGGCTCACCCTCACACAGGGTTCACTGCGTTAACCTATGAGTCTCCTGCCGCAGAAAGTTCCTCCTTGGGTCCCGCTTTCTCTGGGTCCCAGCCTCATAATAGAAAGTCCCAGCCATTCCCTCTCAAAGAGCCAGAACATGTCTTGGGCGGAAAATATAAAATTTGGGGAGAAGACTTAAGAGTCAGAGTGCCTTTGGGTGAATCTAGAAAACGATGGGTTTTCCATCCAGCCATCCAGATGGCTGGTTCCTTATATTCTCTTTTTCTTTCTTAACAAACCGTCTCGTGTTCACACCGAGAATGTATCCATTAAAAATACCTTCCCTGGTGACCAGGAGGGTGCACATGGGATCTTGCAAGGAGGCTGTTCCCACTCTCTTCCTTGATCTGGATGCTGGTCAAATGGATGTGTTCGCTTTGTGAAGATCCCTAAGGGGGATGCTTAGGATTTATGCGCTTTCTAGGAGGCAAAGTTAAAAATGAGTAAGTTCCCCATGTTGCCGCCGTGCAGCCAGCAAATGAGATATAAGCAGAACGGGGCCTCCACGAGAACTTGTTAAAGTGGGGGACTCCAGAGCAAAAACCTTTTGCCCTTTCTTTGCCTGCCCCCCTTCTTCTCACGGATCCAGGCGGTGACGCCTGAAGGCGCAGCAGCCATCCTGGGAGCGCGTGAAGGAGGACCACGTGCTTCTAGAAGCTGGCCAAGAGAACCTAAGGAAGGTGCCCCTTCCCTATAGCTTTGAACTTCTCACCTCTGGAATTTTCACTTTGCTTAGCCTAGGCAATGAGAAGTGACTGACGGTTAGGTTAGGCATCTTTCCCTGTGTTCGTTGCCTCTTATGTTTTTTGCAGAAGTTCTGTGTTCGTTGAAGGTATTGTCCCTTTGCGTATCAGACGCGTTGTGCCCATCCTTCCAAATTTGTGTTTTGTCCTTGAGGTTGTGGGTTTTTCTTTAAGCCAAACAAATTACCCCATTTTTATCGTATGGGTTCTGAATGTTGCGTATTTCTATTTTTCCCACTCGAGAGCTGTTAAAATGTTAATCCTTTCTGCAGGTACTTTCTTAGTTCCGTTGTTTTATGTTAAAATCTTGGATCCCTGTGAAATTTACCTTGAGGTGAGGCCGGAGGTGGGCGGGGCGGGGGTGGGGGGGGGGAGGAGTGAAGGTCTAGCTCTTCCCCTCCCCCATCACCTCTCAGCACCGGCTGGGGAATAGCTCCCTTTGCCCAGCCATTGTGAAATGCCGCCGTGGTTATGGGTTCAGTTCCCATTTGAATGTGGGTCTTTTACTTGAATTTCTATTTCGTGTCTGTGCCTTGTCTGATACATAATTATTTTAACTCTTTGTCTTTATAAGTTGTTTTTCTGTCTGATAAGGCTACTGCCTCATTGTTCTTTTCCGGAACTCTCTTATCCACCAAGGTGGATAAGTGGAGGGAGGCGGTAATCACTTAGAAATTGCCATGACGTCAGACTGTACAGAGCCTCCTGCATCCAGAGAACGTTCTAACAATATCCGTACTTTGAGCAGTGCCCCCTTTTCCTCTGCAGTGTATTCTTGGAGCATTTGATAAGCCAAAAGTCATATTTTCTCGTAATAATTACTCATATCAAAAAACTTGACATCAAACAAGTTCCGGTTCTGACAAATATGTCATAAAACTCAGGATGATCTTTAGGGCAACATGATACTTCAAGTCCTATGGCGTGGGTATATGGGGACTCAAGATGACAATGTCACAGGCCTCCGTGTTCTGCGGAGTCTACACAAAGCACAAACCATTCTGCCATTTTGTCCGCCTAGTCTAAAAATAGCCCTATCTGTGTCAAAAGGACAAATACGACATTCACAAATGTGCTTCCGTTTGGGGAATTTAGGAGATTCATGAGGAAATGATGTGTAAGATCCAAGTTTCTTTTTAACGTAATCTTTCCAGAGAAAATGAAACTGATTCTGTTTCTTCTGATAAATTTCCCCGAACAAACAGAAGCATTCAGAAGAATTCCATTCCCCGTACAGCTGCATAGGATTTTTAGGTTTTTCCTGGAAATGGCTATGATCGTATTTAAAGGCCTCATTAGGACATTAGTTTTGAGTGCATGGAAGTATTAAGAGAAATAGTCTCTTGAATCATGCCTTTGATCTTTTCTTTGCTGCATAAATGCTTCATATTGGTGTAATGAACAAAATGAAATGTTTGGAAAAATACGGGTCCAAAGAAGATTAATTCCTCCAGTAAGTCAGAATTTGTGGAAAATGATTATGATGTAAGTGTAAAATAAAAAAAGAAAAGAAAAGAAACTATATTGGCTGCACATAGTGACTTCCTTCCAAAAAGTACAGCATGGGATGGGGGGGGTGAAAAGTAGCTGCTTTACACGAGAGAAGTCTGGCAATCCCCATGCCAGCCTGGCAATGAAGGTCAATGTCAACAGTGATCAGGCTTGTTGATGTACGTACCCTTGATATGATGTGATGACAATGGCCCTTTGGTCTTTGTCCCCAAAAGCCATTACTCCAGGCTAATGAAGTGAAAACATCAGAAAATCCCAGTTGAGAACCTTGTGCAAAATGCCTGACTCCTCCAAACTCTCAGGGTCATCGAAAACAAGAGAAGTCTGAGAAAAGCTGTCCCATCCCAAGAGGAGCCTGAGAAGAAATGACAGCTAAATGGGATGCTGTATCCTGGATGGGCTCTTGGAACACTTTGAAAAAGACATTAGGTAAATACTAAGGAAATCTAGATCAAGGGTGGATTTTATTTAATAATATATTAATATTGGCTCATTAGTTACAACAAAGATACCATAAATTGTGTCAATGGGGGAAACTGGAGTATATGGGAATCTGCACTATCTTCGCAACTTTTCTGTAAAACTAAACTAACTCTGAAACAAAAATTTTATTTAAAAACAAGCTAAAAATATCAAAGTATTAGAAGAGGTTGATGGTGGTTATAGATAAGATGACGTGGATGCAGTTCTCTCTCTTGTTCCCACTAAAGTGCCGCTCAGACCCTGGACATTATGTCTAATACGAATAGAAAATGACTCTGGATGGTGGAGAGAACATCAGGAATTAAGAAAGAACAATGGTAATGGTAAAATTATGGGCAAACATATTAGACTGTCCTCTTGAGTTTTTGAAATTATGAAAGCATAGCATTGCCTGACATGACGTTCATTGTATGGAAAAGAAATATGTGAGGCGATTATAAATGGGGGTGCGTGGGTACGGAGACCTAAATGGAGTAATATGGTTAAAAGTATTGACACCAGTAGGTTGTTGGAGTAAGTTACCCACGTGTAACATGTAAGGCAACCACTGGGGAGGGGGGGAAACTACGCAAAGAGCTTGTTGTGTCAGTCCCAGCCTGTCGATAGTGATGTTCTTGGTTAAGAATACCTGCGCCCAACAGACGTTCCCCCTTCCACCGGCACCAGGGCCAGTGCTGTGGCTGGACCAGCCCTTGTGGTTCTTACTATGATTTCAAGATGCACCTCAGCAAAACCATTGGGGAACTTTGAAGAACATGGTTTATTACACCCCCCCCAGAGCCACACATGAAGTCCCGGGTCAAGAGAGAGAGAGAAAGAGGGAGAGAGAAAGGACCTAGGGCTCTGCCTTTATTAGGGACTGAGGGTGGGCTACCTAGAGCTTCACAGGTACACTACTGGCAAATTTATGGCATAGGAGCAGGAGTCAGGGCACGGGAAGGGAGAAATGAGATCACGTGGTCAGTTAATCTAGGTTACTCGGGGCTCTCTGTAAGGGGAACTTCATGGCAGGGGGCGGCCTCGTTCCTTACTAGTTGTTTTACTGGCGCCTGGGCCTTCCGTCCGGCCGTATGTTAATTCAAGATGGAGGTCTTTGAAATGGATGCCGCAGCAATCGGAAGTTCATGTCAGGCACTTAGGCTACAGGGGTGCACTCGACACCAGTATAGACAAATGAAAATGGAATTATAAAAAATGTTCAGGCAACCCAGAGAAAAGCATGAAAAAGGAAAGAAAGGAATGAAAGAAAACAAGTAATAAAATGGCAGACTTAAACCCCAACATACCAAAATTACATTCAATGTGAATGGTATACATCCACTCGTTAAGAACAAAGAATAGGGCCAGGCCAATGAGAGGCCTCCTTGGGAAGGCTCCTGGAGCTACCAGGAGAGAGGCACGTTCTGTGCTCCGGAATTGCTAAACCAAGAGAATCAAAGGGTGGAGTTCCTGGTGGCCATTTGCTCACTTAAAAAAAAAAAAAAAAATACCCACAAGGATTGGTAGAGTGTATTTAAAAACATGATCCAACTATATACAGTATATAAGAAATTCACTTCAACTATAAAGATATAGGTAGATTGAAAGTAAAAGGATAGAGAAAGATACACCATTCAGACATTAGTCAGCGGGAAGCAGAAGCGGCTATGTTACTATCAGAGGAAGTAAACTTCAGAGCAATGAAAATCGCCAAGGATGAAGGACATTACATCCTGATTAAAGGATTTATCCACCAAGAAGGCATAGCGGCCCTAAATGTGTATGGACCAAACAACAGAATTCCAAGACACATGAAGCAAAATTAGTAGAACCGAAAAGAGAAATAGACCAATCCACAATTATAGTTGAGGACTTTTAACGCCACTGTCTCAACAGTAAGCGGAAGTACTCGTCAGAAAATCAAGGATACAGAACACTGTCATCCAACGGGACCTAATCGATATTTGTAGAACTCCTTCACCCAAGAACAGCAGAATACTCATTCTTTTCAAGCGAGTATGGGGCATTCACCAAGGTAGACTATTTCCTGGGTCATAAAACAAATTTCAGCAAATTCTAAAGAACCGAAATCACAGAGTGTGAACTTTGACCACCGTGGAATCAGACTAGAAATCAGTAATGGCAAGATAGCAGGAAATTCTCTAAACACGTGGACACACACACAGTAATCCGTGTGTCAAAGAGGAAGTCTCAAAGGGTTAGGTCACATAGGATTGAATGAAAATGGAGCATATCAAAATTCGTGGGACACAGCCGAAAGAGTCTGCGAGGGAAATTCACAGCACTAAACGTTCACATTGGGTTCAAATCAATAATAAAAGGTACTACCATGAGCCATAACCCAGCCAGGCTGTGGGGCTTAACACGCAACACCGAGACATCGGCAAAATAATTCCATCTCCATGGATTCAATGTGGAAGTCCAAAGGGCTCTGGAGTCCTGTCTCGTGGCCGTGTGGCAGGAAGCCGCTCTGCCTCCTTGTAGCCGACGAAGCCACAATTGTCAAAGTCATCCACCACAAATTCAAAGCATTACAGCCTTGGTGGCCTGGCGCACATACAGAGAGCCAGTCAGGAGTCAGACGAGGCCTCCTCAGGCGTGGGATGAGAGCAGGGTTTCTCCACCTCGGCACCAGACATTCGGACCAGATAATTCTTTGTTCTGGTCACGGCTGTCTTGACATCAGCAGGATATTTAGCTGCATCTCTGGCCTCTTCCCACTAGATGCCAGTAGCATCTCACCACTTGTGACCATCGAAGCCATCTTTGGACCTTGCCAAATGTCCCTTGGGGGACAAAATTGCTCCCTCCTGGGAACCACTGGCTTAGACCTTGGGATGCTGGGGAGTCTTCAAGAAGATCTGGCAAAGTCAAGGCCTAGAGAATGGAGAGAGGTCAAGTGTGAGAAGGCCAGGAGTACACTAAGAGGAAAATCTGTAAGAGAGGATTCACTCCAGGAAAAGCGTGACACTGGAAGGTTAGGTAGAGAGTAAAGGTACCAGTTAAGAAAGAGCCGAGAGGTAGGTATGGAAGGCAACAGAGCTACGTGGGAGGGATAGTTGGGACCATATTACCAGCAGAGAAGCTTGGAGTCAGGAGCCCTGGGCTCTGACATCAGGCCTGCGATCTTCTGTCCATGGGGTCCCAAAACAGGCACCTCTGAGCGGGTGTGTTTCTCTAGCAGCTAAATGCCCGTAAATATGCCTGCCCTGCCTGCCGCAGAGGGTTGTAGTTAGAATTCACATCAGATGATGTCCATAAAGATGCTCTGAAAACAAAAGAAAAAGCCACAAAGAACAAAATATTGGCCATTCCCACAGACTCCACAAAGACCTTAACAGGGGAATAAGGGAACACTGTAAATCACTCCACCCATATAAATGCAATAACTTGGGTGAAATGGACCAATTCCTTGAAAGCTACAAGCTACCCAGACTCACTCAATATGAAATAGATGATTTTTGAAGTCTTTTAACAATTTGAGAAACCGAATTCTTCATTTTAAAAAAACAACCCCCATCCCACAACTAGTATGTTGAATCACTGGAAGGACTCAGAGGACCCCACATAAAGTTATACTCAAGGTTAAGATTTGGTAGAGCAAAGAATAGAATGCAGGAACAGCAGGAAAAAGATATTTATAAGCAAAGGCTGGAGAGGTCAAATGCATGCTTTCTTATCTCTCCGCGGGGATAGCACAGACACACCTACTGTATGTGCAAACAGCAGGAGCATATCCAAGATATCCAGGAAAGACCACTTGAGTCTTAGGGTCCGAAGTTCTCAAACAGAGCTACTTACATACCTGCCATGTGAGCAAGCATGGCCCCCAACCAGGCACTAGGTAAGCATCATGAATCCTCATGTTTACCTTTTTTTTTTTTTTTTTAAGTAATCTCCACACCCAACGTGGGGCTCGACTCACAACCCTGGGGATCAGAGTCTCGTGCTCTTCTGCTTGGGCCAGCCAGGCACCCCCTCCTTATGTTGGCTTTAAACACGCTGACAACCTGGCTCTTCTCCCCCACCCCCAGCTTTGGGCATCTAGAATAACATCTCCCCCTGCTGCCGTGCGAATGTTCCAGGCGTTCTGCCCGAAGGGTCATCACCATGGATACACAGATAAGTGAGAAACGGTGACACGCAGCTGCTGTGTTCCCTTTTAGCTCACATTCGCAAAATTGAGAAAATTAAGTTTAGAGAAACCCTGGTCTAGACAAAGAGTTCTCAGACATGACACGGAAAGCAGGCCCCATAAAAGGAAAAAAAAATACTAAATTTAACTTTTATCAAAATTAAAATTTTTGTTTGGCCAAAGACCCCATTTAGAGGATGAAAAGACCAGTTCCAGACTGGGACAAAATATTTGTAAACCATGTATCTGACAAAGGACTTATGTAGAAAATATGAAGAACTCGGTAGTAAACAGACAAGCAAACAAAACCCCCCAGATAATCCAATTAGAAAATGGACTAAATATACGAACAGATGTGTCACCAGAGGTTATAAAATGTTCAACATCCTTAGGCATTAAGGAAATGCAAACAAAGACATAGCACTTAATCATCTGTTAGGCAGCTTAAAAGAAAATTGGATCTCTTCTATGTTTCCATCTGCAGATGCCTGGACCACCGTCAAAACCAGACCGGCTTTTAGCTAAATTCCTCCTCGAGCTGTCTTGTACCACCTCTGAGGTGTAAAGTGAGTCTACTGTTCCTCAGGATGCCTGGGCTTGGTTTACTGTCTCATAGGAATCTTGCCCCTTGTGCCAAAAGAACATAGATTTACGTCTGGTGTCCCCTTACCCTGAGCATGTGTTGGGGGTGAGGGGGTAGTGACCCTTGGACTTACAGTGCTGTCCTTCTCCAGCCATGAGGCCAGTGAGCAGAAATGCAGCGCAGTTTCATGGCAGCTCCCTGCAGAGTTGGCAGATGCCTTCAGGGCAAAAGCGGTTCTAAGAGTTCATTTATACACCAAACACAAAGGCAACACAAAAGCAAACAGAAAAACAAGTAGGCCTACATCCAACTAAAAAGCTTCCGCACCATGATGAAGGAAACCATCAACAAAATGAAAAGGCAGCCTATGGAATGGGAGAAAAGATTTGCAAATCACATTTCTGGTAAGGGGTTAGTCTCCAAAATATATAGGGAACTCCTAAAACTCAATAGCAAAAAAAAAGAAACCAAATAATCCAGTGAAAAATGGCAAAGGACCCAATAAACATTTTTCCAACAGGACATACAATGAAAAGGTGCTGAACATCATTCATTATCAGGGAAATACAAACCAAAACCGCAGTGAGACATCATCTCACACCTGTTAGAATGGCTTTTATTGGGGCACCTGGGTGGTTTAGTCGGTTAAGTATCTCTTGATTTTGGCTCGGGTCGTGATCTCAGGGTCATTAGATCAAGCCCTGCGTCAGGCTTGTCCTGGGTATGGAGCCTGCTTAAGATTCTCCCTCTCCCTATGCCCCTCTCCCCCTAAAAAAAAAAAAAAAAAAAGAATGGCTATCATAAAAAAAGACAGATAACAAGCTTAGCAAAGGTATGGAAAAAGGGAAAAAGGAAAAAGGGAACCATCGTACTCTCTTGGTGGGATAGGAAACTGGTGCAGCCACTATGGAAAACAGTATGGCAGCTCCTCAAAAAATTAAAACTACCCATATGATCCAGCCATTCCACTTCTGGATATTTAGCTGAAGGAAATGAAAACACTTACTCGAAAAGCTCCCTGCATGCCCATGTTCACGGCAGCATTATGCACAGTAGCTAAGACATGGAAACAGTCCAAGTGTCCACGGATGGATGAATGGATAAAGAAGATGCGAGACACACACACACAGAGGAATATTTTCCAGCCATAAGAAAACTCCCTTCTCCATCTGATGTGCTTTTCCTTCAAGACTCAGCCCAAACAGGACCTCTGAAGAGTTCACCGTATCTTCTAAGAAGGCTTCCCCAAACACCATCACGGGCTTTGTCCTTCTGTATTGTTGGTATGAGCGTCGAGAAGCACTGACTATGTCTTCTTTCATGAAACAGATTATTTTGTAGTTGTCTACATGGATCAGGCGCTGGCCTTAGGAATGTGAACTTTAGTCCCTGACACCTCAAGGAAGTCATTGTTCTAAAGCAGAAACAGCTATTTGTGAGCGAGTGTGATGTCAGCTTCGAAAGCTAGGGGCAGAAGAGGCTGGGGAGGGGCTCCTGGGTGGCTCAGTTGGTTGAACATATGACACTTGATTTCTGCTCAGGTCATGATCTCCTGGGTCCTGGGATGGCCCCCCCCATCATCTGGACCCTGCTGCCTCTTTCGCCTCATCCCTGCTATTCCCCTATTTATTATATAATGAGTCCTTCAGTTTCATTTCTTTGGAAATCCTTTATGATTTATTGAGCACCTACTTTTTGCCCCAGGCAATGTGCATTACCTCATTTGATCCTCAAGATGGTATGAGGTGGTTAATTCCATTTTATAGATGATAAAACTGAGGCTGACAGAGGTTGGGACACTTGCTCAAGGTCATTCAGCTCTTAGGTACTTGACCTGGATCCAGCCCAGGCACATGACTCCAAGGTCGCATTTGTAGCCTTCGCAGTAACCTGCGCTTGTTCCTGTCCTACGCCTGGCCAGTTTTCCAAACTCAGCTCTGCGATCATCCCTTCCAAACCTTAAGGAACTTCGCAGTCTTGCATTAGAGACCCCTTCCCTCTGTGCCCTCATCACAGGCATGACTGAATAAAAACACCTTGCCCGTCCTAGGGTAATCATTGTTCTTCTGCACCATTTTCCCTCACCAGACAGCCAGTTTGTGTTGAGAAGGGTCTGGGTTTTTCTTTAGCATTGTAATTCCCACACTGAACATAGCAGCAGGCGGGCTGTGGGTCCTGAGTAAACATTTGCTGGGCGAAATTTCTGGCTCTGCTACTTGCTAGCGTGTGTAAACTTGGGCAAGTTATGTCACCTCTTCACGCCTCAGTGTTCTCATCTGAGCTCGTGTCCTAATCTGTAAAATGGATATAACGATAGTCACCATAGAATGTCGCTGTAAGGATGAAGGGAGAGTTCATCTCCAGGCGGGCATACAGTAGGTGCTCAATAATACACACCCCAGCCTGGCCAGAGCAGGGAGGAAGGTGTGATAGGCGCTCCCAGGTCTCCAGTCTTGCCCCTCACTGAGCACGAGACCTGCCACCCCACAAGCTTCTGAAGCCTGGCTCTGCGCCCCATTCTCCAGCCCCGGCTAGGGAAGGAGCCCCACGACTCCCTGTGGCAGGACACCGAGTAGGGCTTTCAGAACGGCGAGGGGCCAGCAGAGCGCTGTCCAGAGCCTCGGCAATCACAGGAGATAGACAAAGACCTTCTGTCTTAGAGCCCTTTGCAGTTCAGCGGCAGCATCTGAAAGACCGTCTTCTCCGCGTTCCACACTCGGGGTGAACGGCAGAAGCAGAGAGGCCCGGAATACACAAGGCTTGTGTGGGGATCCGATGCAGAAAGCTCTGGAACAGCGAAACTGAACCAAGGGAGAAGCATATTGTGCACTCACCAAGACTTCGTGAAGACCATCTCCGCAGAATTGTAAGAAGAAATGAGTCTTCTCATGCAAAATGACATTCGCGTGTTGCATTAGCTTGCTTGGGCTGCGGTAACAAAACACCACAGACTGGTTAGCTTCCAAAACAGAGATTTATTTTCCTCTGTTGGACTTTCTGGAGGCTGGAAATCCAAGATCAAGCTGACAGGGTTGCTCCTGCTGAGGGCTCTGCTTGGCTTATGTAGATGGACTCCTGCTCCCTGTGTCCCCGAAAGATCCTGTGTGTGTGTGTGTGTGTGTGTGTGTGTGTGTGTGTGTCCTAATTCCTTCTTCTAAGGGCAGCAGTCATATTGGATTATGGCCTACCTTAATGACCTCATTTTAACTTCATTATCTCTGTAAAGACCCCATCTCCAAGGACAGCCATTCTGAGATGCTGGCGATGACACGAAGTGGGACAGGAGCCGCAATTCAGCCCGTCACACACGTAAGTCTCAGATAACTCCACGTGAAACAGAAACCTTCCGAGGACAGAAAAAGTTAGCTAAGTTACACATTTCTTCAGGCTTTTTCTACCCCTTTCATCCCATCTCGGCTCTCAAATCAATAAAAATCTCAACGTTTTAAAAATAGCTGAACCATTTTGGCATTCAGGAAGGTTCGGTGCCTCCTCAAGCTCTTAGATTTGCTCAGCTTGATATGACCTCATGTTTCAAAGGAAGCTGCCTCTCTTCAGTGCTCAGTCACAGCTGGCCTTCTAGAACATCCTTCTTAGCATCTGAAGTGGTGGGAGGGGATGTTTTTTAGCCTGGAACATTTTAAGTAATCCAACTCACGCAAATGTTCTCGAACGACTGAGCTACCTGCCTTTTTACCAGAAACATGATTTTGCATCAGAATTCCTTTTTTAAAAAAGTTGCTCTACCACGTATCGGAAGAGACAATGGTGCATAGAAAAACTGCCATGGACCGAGAGCCAGGAGACCTAGGGATTTTGAGAGAGTCATTTCACCTCCCTAATCCTGTTTTTTCACATGAAACATGAGTGGGTGAATTAGACGCCTTCTTGTCCTTTCTGCTATAAAATTCTAAAAGTTCAACGTAACACAAACATGCAGCCTTTGTCACACTGGCATCCTCCTAATTCATGCTTAAAATACAGTTTATTTCATTAAATTTAGATCTTATGCCTAGTTATGCAGTTATTACCCATCTCATATACTCCATAGCAACCCAAAGACGGAGCTCATGGGGTGAGCAGCCTGGAGGGCTCAACCGTGAACGTGCTGTGGTGAAATTAGCCAGCAGCCACAATTCTGCCACCAGACCCCCCCATCTCATTCAAATGGATTCTTCGGATCGGCAGTCATGTTCCCTCAATGTCTCACGGAGTCCCACCCCCATGACTTAGAAAGGTCCTTGCTTTCCTGTATTTATGACTTTAAAGATCTGATCAAAACTCTGGAGACCTTCTTCCCCCCAAATGTAAATGCCGCACCAAAAAAAGAAAAAAAAAAGGTGCAGCTCATTTTATCCTCCCTATAGCCCTGTGGCCCAGCGGCCTATTGCCGGTCAAGTTCAAGAGAATAGAGATACGGGTTTAATGATTCAGATGTTGAAAACATTTTCAGTCCCATAATGTGTCATGATGTCCTTGCTGCTCAGATAATCCTGGCAAACTGTACAGAAAAAACATTTCAGGGATGCCTGGGTGGCTCAGTCAGTTAAGCGTCTTGGTCAGTTAAGCGACTCTTGGTTTTGGCTCAGGTCATGATCTTAGGGTCGTGAGATTGAGCCCTACACCTGCAGCGTCTGCTTGAGATCCTTTCACCTTCCCTCTCCCTCCCCCTCTGCCCCTTCCCACACTCACATTCTCTCTCTCTCTCTCAATCTCTCTCTCTGTGTTAAATAAATAAATAAGTAAATAAATAGAAAGAAAAGAAAAGGCATTTCAGCAGCAGTGAGCTTGGAAATAGACCAATAAAGTCTTGGGATGGCTATAAAAGGGCCCTGTTGATGAGATTCTATGGATAGTGTACCTTACGGTGTTTCATATGGTGTGATGTATGGCCACATCAACATCCTGTAAAAATCAGAAGGCCTCATTTGTGGGGGATATAAAAGTCCAGCAATTTCCACAATTATCTGCTATAAATCAGGATTCTGCAGTAACAGTCTCCTTCAGATTAGATTGGTATACATCAGTTAGGGTTCAATCAGAACATGGGGCAACACCGAGTTGCATGGAAAATGCTCTAGAGCCTTGAGAACCAAAACAAAACAAAACAAAACAAAACCCAAAAAATGAAAACAAAACAAAATAACAGTAAACGACGACGACAAAAACAAGAACCGGTCCCCAGATGCATGAGCACCACTTGGAACTCGTTTAGAAATACAGATTCTTGGACCCTACCCCAGACCTATGGAATCAGAAACTGGGGGTATGATCTAGCACTCAGTTTTAATAAGTTCTCCAGGTGATTCTGGTACATCTCGGATTTGAAAACCACTGTTCTAGAACTCAAGCGAAACCCTGAGGCTCCGTGTCAGCTAAAATCAAGTCTAAATACTGAAGCTAACAGTAGCATCTATGTGAAATTGTGTTGGAAATTGTGTTCAGGAAAGTGGTCGTAACATAAGGAGCCCTTCCCAAGCTAGTCGTGTATGACGAGGGTGACCAGATACCCGGTTTGCCAAGATGTCCCAGTCTACTTTCACTGTTCTCATGCAATGATTGATAGCATCACTGTCTCACCCTCAAAAGGGTCCCTGTTTGGATAATAAACAGGGGCCGCCATGATGCTTCATTTTAGTAGACATGTGGGAAGGAGAACATCACTGAGAAGATCTGCCCACCCCTTATGTGCAAGCCCAACAGCCAAGTCCTTAGGACTTTCAATTATTTTTTCTTTCTGTCCCATTTGCTTTGTCCTGTTCCCTTCACTTACCCGTGATGGACCCTCTCATGTCCCTTCTGTGCTCCTGTTCTCGCTCTAGCGGGGAGGTCAGAGCAGATTTGTTAACTGGAACTCCTAATGTTGGCAAAGGAAGTGGGAAGATGCGTTTCGTAATGGAAAAATGCAGCTGGGGCCATCAAGGTCGGTCTTAGCTCTTGAAATCTTTGGAGCAGAAAAGGAAATGACCAGAAGGGCGGCCATGAGTTGGCCAAAGAGGACTCAGAGATGACCCTTCTCAGGAAGTTCCTTTAAGAAGGTAGATAAAACAGGGGTACCTGGGTGGCATCTGCCTTTGGCTCAGGTCATGATCTCAGGGTCCTGGGATCGAGCCCTGCATCAGGCTCCCTGCTCAGTGGGGAGTCCTCTTCTTCCTCTCCCTCTGCCACTCCCCCTCAACTCATTCTCTCTCTCTCTCAAATGAGTAAATAAAATCTTTTTAAAAAATTTACCAAAAGAAAGTAGGTAAAATAATCTGAACTACAAGGACAATTAATCGATGGGTTCTCAAGTAAGTATATCCAAATTAAAATGCTGAGAAAAAGGAAAAGCACTTTCTATGGAAATTTTTAAAACTTAAAATGTATAGCTTAAGGAAGTTCCATAGTTGCCATAGCCTAGACAGGCATATTTCATTATTGGCTTATGTTGATGGTCGCTTTATATTTATAGGATGATTTATAGGATAAGTCTCGCTGCGTTTAAGTAAGATAGTTGACCAGACTAAGAAAATGTTCAAATAGAAAATTTTGGAAGTATTGTACTTCAGTTAAAAAAAAAAAAAAAAAGGTCTCCTCTGATTAACATGATTAAAAATTCTTTTTTTTTAACATGATTAAAAATTCTTAAACAGAATCTGACTTTACAACATATATGTTTGAGTGACCCATAAGAGACATTTTCTTCTCAGAAATAACATTGGGTAGCAATCACCGGTAACATGAAGATTTCCAAAAAAATTTAACAGATGTGACTCCACCATTATCCAGGATTTCAATTTAATTTGAAACCCAGAGAGAACTACTATAACTTCTGCTTCTGATGAAAGTAGGCTAGGTGATTCAGCCCATCTTTCCTCCTGAGGAGATTAAAAAAAACCAGTCAGAGTATAAAAAACATCCACTTGAAGGCACCAGAGAGCTAGCAAATGAGTGAAGAATTACCAGCCCCGAGTCCAGAAAAAGGACAGAGGTTCTGCAATGGGAGCCTGACCGGGAAGACTCCCTTTCTTCTGGGGACATCCCCCAATTCCAGAGCCCTTGTTGGCTGGGATGTCCCTCAGCTTTTTTTTTTTTTTTTATAACATTAATTATATTGAAGGGAATTAAACATTCTGCAAGGTGCATGGATCATAACTTTACAGCCTAATTAATTTTTTAAACTGAAGTGTAATTAACACACAGTGTTACATGAGTTTCAGGCGTACAATATAGTGATTCCACAATCGTATACATTATTCAGTGCTCATTGCGGTAAGAGCAGTCACAATCTGTCACCAAACAACATACTACCATTTTATTGACCACGTTCCCTATGCCGTACTCTTCGCCTCCATGACTGACTTATTTTTGTAACTGGAAGTTTGTACTTCTTAATCCCCTTTATCTATTTCACCCATCCTCCCACCCACCTCCCCTCCGGCAACCACCAAATTCTTCTCTGTATTTAAGAGTCTTTGTTTTGTTTCTTAAATTCCACATATGATTGAAATTATATAGCTTTTGTCTTTGTCCGACTTATTTCACTTAGCATCATACCCTCTAGGTCCATCTGTGTTGTTGCAAATGGCAAGATCTCATTCTTTTCTATGATTAATATTCCATTGTGTATATATAAGACATATTCTTTATCCATTCATCAATTGATGGACACTTGGGCTGTTTCCCTATCTTGGCTATTATAAATAATGCTGCAGTAAACATAGGGATGCATCTATCTTTTTGAATTAGTGTTTTCACTTACTCTGGGTAAATAGTAGTGGAATTTCTGGATCATATGGTATCTCTAATTTTTTGACGAACCTCCATGCTGTTTTCCACAGTGGTTGCACCAGTGTGCATTTCCCAACAGTTTATGAGGGTTCCTTTTTCTCCCCATCCTCCCCGACACTTGAGTTTCTTATATTTTTTATTCTGGCCATCCTGATAGGTGTCAGGTGGTATTTCATGGTTTTGATTTGCATTTCCCTGATGATGAGGGATGTTGAGTATCTTTTTGTGTATGCTAGCCCTATGTGTATGTGTCTTCTTTAGAAAAATGTCTATTCAGGTCCTCTGTCCATTTTAATCAGATTGTTTCATTGGTGTTGAGTTTTATGAGTTCTTTATATTTTGGATATTAATCCCTTATTGGATATATTATTTGCAAATATCTTTTCCCATTCAGCAGGTTACCTTGCCCCCCCCTTTTTTTTTAAGATTTTATTTATTTATTTGACAGAGAGGAGAGAGATCACAAGTAGGCAGGGAGGCAGGCGGGGGAGGGGGGGGAAGCAGGCTCCCTGCCAAGCAGAGAGCCCAATGCGGGGCTCGATCCCAGGACCCTGGGATCATGACCCTAGCTGAAGGCAGAGGCTTTAACCCACTGAGCCACCCAGGTGCCCCGATTACCTTGCCCTTTTTTTTTTTTTTTTAAGATTTTATTTATTTATCTGACAGAGAGGGGAGAGATCACAAGTAGGCAGAGAGGCAGGCAGAGAGAGAGGGGGAACCAGGCTCCCCGCTGAGCAGAGAGCCTGATGCGGGGCTCGATCCCAGGACCCTGAGATCATGACCTGAG
>CM052890.1:6074216-6094063 GCA_028534135.1 Potos flavus | reverse complement strand
GGGGGGGGGAATGGCCTCTGAACTAAGGGTTGCCACTGTCAAATCTGGCCACCCCCCTCCCCCAGATAGGTTTCTTATTTAAAATAAGGAATTACTTAAGGTTTTACAATTAAATCACTGTCAGAAGGAGAAATCCACAAAGAGAGAGAGACTGTACTTCACAGTAAATTAGGGATAATTAGCATGTAAAAAACCAATTCACAAAGAGCGGAGGTCAGATAGCGACTTCAACACACCAACCTGGCCTGAGACTTGTTTTGTTGGGCTTACCATGGTGTAATCCTAAAATCTGAGTTCCAAACCCGGAGCTGCACACGTGCCCTCGAGAACCCCATGAGCTGCCCCGCTCCTCGCTTATTATCTGTGATCCTACGGATGAACAATTTTTTTTTTTTAAGATTTTTATTTATTTATTTGACAGAGAGAGAGAGATCACAAGTAGGCAGAGAGGCAGGCAGAGAGAGGGGGAAGCAGGCTACCTGCTGAGCAGAGAGACCAATGCGGGGCTCGATCCCAGGACCCCGAGATCATGACCTGAGCTGAAGGCAGAGGCTTTAACCCACTGAGCCACCCAGGCGCCCCCGGATGAACAATTATTAAAAAATAAAATAACAATTATTAAAAAATAAAATAATCGAAGGAGACAGTTGAAGTGATACAAACTTTATGTAACACTTGCAGACGTAAACTGCAAAATGGAGCAGAAGGCGGAAAGCTTTGATAAGATAAAGAGTAAAGAACGAGGAAGACAAAGAAAATAGTTGATTGGCTGGGGCCATCAGTCAACCCGGCTTGGGGTGAGTTGGCCTGGCGTTTGGGGATTGGCTAACTGCATCGACTGTGATCCTCAGCATTTACAGGGACATAGAAACTGTCTGAGTTTCGGTGTGCTGATGGAACAGCGTGGACAGGAAGGGCTCCATCTTGGGTCTAGAAAGTTATCTCAGTGCAACCCTTTTTTTTCTTTTTCTTTTCCTTATTTCTTTTTTTTAAGATTTTATTTATTTGACAGAGACACAGCGAGAGAGGGAACACAAGCAGGGGGAGTGGGGAGAGGGAGAAGCAGGCTTCCCACCGAGCAGGGAGCCTGATGCGGGGCTCGATCCCGGGACCCTGGGATCAGACCTGAGCCGAAGGCAGATGCTTAACGACTGAGCCACCCAGGCGCCCCACCTTTTTTTTTTTTTTTTTTTTTTAAGATTTTATCTATTTACTTGAGAGAGAGCCAGAGAGCACGAGCTGGGGGGAGGAACAGAAGGAGAGGGAGAAGCAGATGCCCCACTGAGCAGGAAGCCAACACAGGGCTCAATCCCAAGACCCCGAGATCATGACCTGAGCCAAAGGCAGACGCTTAACCAACTGAGCCACCCAGGCACCCCTCAATGCAATCTTATTACCAACAGACTCTAAAAGCATTGGTGTTTGTAACTTCTGATCACCTTACATAATTAAATGGTCAATGATTCGATCTCTCTTAATCTACCAACTAAGTAACAAAATCTACTGAAATGCAACACAATCTAAGTCACTCTAGGCCAGTTAGCTTAGAATCAGCTGCCTAAAGATAATTCACTTCAAGCCATTTCTAGCCAATGGTTTAGTCAATCTATTAATACATGTGCTTATAAACAATCACCTAAAGTCCTATGTGTCTCGCTTATCACGTTTTGCCCAGCTTTATGGCGATATAATTGAAATACACCGTTGTGTAAGCTTAAGTTGTACAACGTGATAATTCAGTAGACGTATATATTGTGAAATGATCACAACGAGGTTAGTTAATCTGTCCATCTCCTCACATAATTACCAACTTGTGTGTGTGTAAGGTTTACTCTTTGAGTAACTTTGAGCACATCATACAGTGTTGGCCAGCATTTCCCCATGTCCCCCACCTCCCGCCCCTGGCAACCACCATTCTGCTGTTTCTATGAATTCTGCTTTCTTAGATCCCACATATAAGTGAGATCATACAGCATTTTCTTTGCTTATTTCACTTAGCATAATGCCCTCAAGTTCCATCCATGTTGTCCCCAGATGGAATAATTAATATTCCATTGTGTGTGTGTATCACATTTTATCTATTTTATCTATTCTATTTATCTATCTATTTTATCTATTCATCCATGGAGGGACACTTAGGTCGTTTTCCTGTCTTGGCTGTTGGGGATGCTAGAGAACGCAGGGCTGCAGATATCGATTCAAGGTAGCAATTTCATTTCCTTTGGATATATACCCAGAAGTGGGATTGCCAGATAATCTGGTAGTTCTGTTTTTAATGTTCTGAGGAATTTTCATACTGCTTTTCCATAGCCATTGCACGAAGTTACATTCCACCAACAGTGCCCAAGGGCTCCCTTTTCTCCATATCTTGGCGGGCACTTGTTATCGCTTGTCTTTTAAGTAATAGCCATTTTAACAGGTGCAAGGCAATATCTCATTGTGGTTTCGATTTTCATTTACCTGATGATTAACTATGTTGAGCACCTTTTCATGTATCTATTGGCCATTTGCCTGTCTTCTTTAGGAAAATGTCTATTCAGGTCCTTGGCCATTTTTTTTTTTTTTTTTAAGATTTTATTCAGATCACAAGTAGGCAGAGAGGCAGGCAGAGAGAGGGCGGGAAGCAGGCTCCCTGCTGAGCAGAGAGCCCGATGCGGGGCTTGATCCCAGGACCCTGAGATCATGACCTGGGCCGAAGGCAGAGGCTTTAACCCACTGAGCCACCCAGGTGCCCCTCCTTGGCCATTTTTAAATTGAATCATTTGTGGTTTTGCTATTGAGTTATAGGAGTTCTTTATATATTTTGGAGATTAACCCCTTCTCAGATACATGATTTGTGAATATTTCTTTCCCATTCCAAAAGTTGCCTTTTCATTTTGTTGATTGTTTCTTTTGTGGCTCAAAAGCCTTTGGGTTTGATGTCAGCCCACTTGTTTATTTTTGCTTTTATTGCTTGTGCTTTGGGTGTCCTATCCAAACAATCATTGCCAAGGCCAATGTCAAGAAGCTTTCCCCCAACATTTGTGAAATAAAATGGTACCTCCTCATTTGAGAATGTTTATGTTTTTACAAGCATTTTTTTCTCTTTCACTTAGTTTTGAGTATTGCATGGGGTTTTCAGTCAATTAAGTGTATTTCCACCTTAAATTTCTATTTTATGGAGGCACTTAATAAACTAAATGTATTTCATATAGGATATATGGAATTAATTATGCTTTTAGGAATCTTTTTTGGTTTTGCCTCCATTTGAATATCCAAGGATTTTTTTTTTCTAGTTCTATGCGTGAAATCTTTAACAAAGTAAAAAGAACAGCAGCCACCAAAATACAAAGACATCTAAAAACACAGCAAAGCCAAAAAGTCATAACAACAACAACAACAAAATCACTTACAAAATCTATTGCAAAATAAATATTTGACATTGGACTGAAATTAAAAGGTCAACAGCACCTGAGTGGCTCAGTCGGTTAAGCTGCTTCCTTCGGCCCCTGTCAGTATCCCAGGGTCCTGGAATCAAGCCCCGCTTTGGGCTCCTTGCTCAGCAGGGAGCCTGCTTCACCCTCTCCTCCCCACTCATGCTCTCTCACACTAGCTCTGTCTATCTCCCTTTCTCAAATAAATAAATAAAAATGGTTTTAAAAAATTAAAAGGTCAATATGTCACTGTTTGGCTTGACTATTAGTCAGGAGAGCCTTAGGCAAACTGACCTGCCCCTCTCCAAATATGCTCAGTTAATGAAAACAGTACTCGTTGGGGCAAATTTTTGGTTGGGAGGCATGGACGGTCACTCACAACCTCCCCTTTTCCTCTGCAGCCCAGTACATGCTCCATTATCTCCTCAACTGACATCAACACAATGGAACTTAGGCAAATCATGGCTAAATTCAGAGTTGTGATTGTTGAAGCAATGAATGTTAATTACCACAAAAACTCAAAAGCTGGGGCACCAGAGTGGCTCAATCAGTTAAGCGTCTGACTCTTGATTTCATTTCCGGTCATGATCTCAGGGTCCTGAGATCTAGCCCCACGTCGGGGCTCCACACCCAAGATTCTCTCTCTCCCTATCCCCCTGCTCCTCCCCCTGCTTGTGCGCTCTCTTTCTCTCTCTCAACCCAAACACTAAAAAACAACAAAACAAAACAAAAAACCCTCAAAAGCTTCCTGTCTATATGCCAGAATCTTTACCCAAGAAACTGGTATTCCTATAATTCTTTGGCATGACATTCTGCAAAAAGGGCCCCGACCCTTGTCCAAGCAACTCCATTCATCTTTGGTGATGTATACAACCACATTCTGGAAGGTCGGTGAATCCTGAAAGAATTCCTAGAGTCAGTAGCTCAGAGCTGGAGGAGGGCAGTGTATAAAGTTGGGGTTAAAAATGCTCTGGTTCTTCTTTTGGCCCCTTGAATTCATTGCTGAATGAAGTGAATGAAAACTCACTGACCCAGAAACTTCTGTCACCTCTTTGTGATTTGTCCTTCTTCTTCTCTTTCTCAAATTCTAAAATCAGAGTAGCAAATGGCAAAGGTGATGTTGTTGCCAGAATAGACAAGCAGGAAAATCACACGTAAATAGTTTAATTTAAGGTACATCTGTTGTTGGAAAAAACAAAAACAAAAAAAATCCTCTCTATCTGTATCACTGCTCTCCAAAATTCAGTCATTTGCAAGAGGTACCTCAAATAAATGAAATCAGTCATTGCCCCAAATGAATGACTTTGTAGATAATCACCATCATTGAGAGGTAATATTGTTGGGGTCACTACCATTGGAGCCCTGTCTTTTCCACTTTCCAGAAAAATAGTTTAAAGTTATTTTCCATATGCTTACTCCCTTTGCCCCTGCCTATGCCTCATCATTTAAAAAATCTCTTCCCATCCTTATTGCAGTAGTGAAATTACTCTAAGCTCTCCACAAATAACCAACTGGTGTCGGATCTAGTGGCCTATTTTCGGTCCTCCTCCTATTTAACGTCTTTGCAGCTTTTAAAATAATTGTCCACCGGTATCGACTGAAGTATCTCTTGGCTCTCAGGACACCAGCCTTCCTGGACTTCCTTTTGGCTGCTCCTAGGTCCGCTTCTTGTCTGTTTTTAATTCTGCCTACTTCTAAAAGGTTTTTCTGGTCCCTGGAGTTCTGGCTTCTATTTGTACAATCTCTACTTACATGTTTTTTCCTTCTACTATTTAGAGAACTGCAGAAACCTAGACACAGTCACGGAGTCCTCTCACCCCCTTATCTTCCGTATTCATTTTGGCCACCAAGTTCTGTCCATTTTATCAGAGAAACCTTTCCTCCTTCTAGTATCTTCCCATTACTTCCAGGGCCAGTGCCTTAGCCTAAACCTTTGCTGATTCTAGCCTGACCTATCGCCATCTGTTTTAAACCGATCTCTCTGCCCCTCAGAACAGCCTCCCCACTATAATAGCCAGATTTGCTGTTTTAATAAATACGACAGATCCTCCCCTTCTAAAGGCATTTTCTCTGCCTAAAAAATGAGTGTAAGCGTCACTGCATAGCTTGCAAGGTCTCTATGATTTATTCTGCAGTCACCTGTCCTCTAGTCCTCCCCAAAACACTTTCCCTCCCACCCCTGGTCCTTTCTTGAGACTGCCTAGGGTGTTCCCTGTTCCCAGAATGCCTTTTCTCACCTTCACCTGGCATTCCTATCCCTCAAGATTCTGGCTCAAATGTCAACTCACATTTCTTCACCAAAGAATTTACTACCACCTCAGGCCAGGTGAGCTATCCCTTCTTGAACTGCCCTTTGGCAATCCATATGAACAGTAATGACAGCTTAACTTTTCCAGAATGCTTATTAGGTGTGCCAAGTTCTTTACTTTCATCATCTCACATTTCCTTATTATAAGAGATGCACCAGGAATGCAGTATTTTTATCCTGATTTTTCAGCTGAAGTTCAGCTAGATTAAGGCAGATTAGGCAAATTGACCATGGTCACAAGTCTATAGACAGTCGAGGCTGTTTGACTTTTCCACTGTCCGCCGGTTCCCAAATTCCAGCCTGCATCAGAATTACCCTTTGGGATTGCAGAAACATGGACTGCCTGCCCACCCCACTCCCAGACTTTCTGATTCAGCAGGTGTAGGAGTCCAATAATCTGCATTTCCGGACAATTCCCAGGGGGATGCCTCTGCTGCCAGTCCTGGGACTGCACTTGGAGAACCACTGCTTCACACCTTTGCTCCTGAAAGCGTCTTAGAGAACGCACAGCATCAGCATCCTCTGAGAGCTTCTTAAAAATGAAACATCTCGGGCTTCACCCTAGCCCTACTCAGACTCTGCATTTTTAACGATTCCAAGCGATTCATGTGCACGTAGTTAGTGTGTACCCATCACACACTTTTGTACCGAGACAGACCCTAAAGTGGGCAACACGTAACTTTTAATTTACAGAGAGCGTCTCTGGGGCAAGAGTGAGCAGGGAGCACTTCCGACACCCCGGGGAGGTTCGAGACTCCCAGACCTCGGCGCCGCCCGCTCCGCCTCCAAGTCGCGCCTCGCCCCGCCTCTCTCACCGAGCCCAGCCCGTTAATTGGCCATCAGAGTCCTCGGACCGCCCCCGGCGCCCCGCCCCGAGGGGGCGGCTGCGGCGCCCGCGCGGCGCTCACGCAACACGCCAGCCGCTCCCCGGGTCCTCCGGACCACCGAGCCCTCTTCCTAGAACAGCCCGGGAGGAGACCCCCCCCCCCCCGACTCTTCGCTTCCTCGCGTGCCAATTTAACCGGCACCCGGAAGTGCAGACGTCTCCGCAGTTTCTAGAGTCGTGTTTAGAGCTCCTGTAGTTACTCTTTCATTCACGCCATAAATGGTGCTTGGACTCCTGGCCTTTGGCAGAGATGAAGGAGGCCCAGTCCCTGTCCACAACAAGGACGGCAGGACTGGGCGATAAGCTCCGTACCGCCGGGGCCGGATCGAAGGAAGCCGTCCCGGAGGGGTAACGGCCCCGGGGCTGGCGGTCGCCTGCCCTGTAGGCGCTCCGGTGTTTGCAACGTGAATGGAGAGCATTCCGGGTGGAAGAAAGGTGGTTGCCAGGAAAACGTCTCGCCGTGCAAGACTTGAGGGTGCCTGGAGATGAGGTTGGGAAGGTAAGCAGGGGCGGCCGTGAAGGGCTTCATGGGCGTCAAGTCCCACCAACCAAAAATGTCAGTTTCCTTTCTGCCCACTTACAGGACCAAATTTGAGAAGTGCCTGCTTTTTCGTTTTGTTTTGAATATTACCATCCACATGCAAAGAATCCATATGTCTGTGACTTTAAGGCTGTTTGTTATGTCATTATATTTCTGTATCATTTAATGAAATCATCCCCTGGCGCTTTTGTTTGTTTGTTTACCTCCACAGATAATTACTAGTCAAATAATAATTTTTTTCTCTTACTCATATTCCCTCACTGCTTTCCAAAAAGTTAATAATGGGAACAGCAATATCTATTGATGCAACCCTTATATATATTGAGTATCTACTGGTGGTAGGCCCTGAGCTGGGCTCTAGGGGCATAAGATGAGCAATATAGTACCTACCCTGTTCTCATGTGGCTTCCACTCTTGTATGAGAGGGTGGCATTCATCAAGTTATCACACAAGCGTATAATTACAAACTGACAAATAGAATGAATTAAAAATACTGGCCGCCAGCTAAGACGGTGAAGCTAGTATTACAATTTCAGCAGCACTGGTGGTGGTTTGCGGGGTTTCATTTTTAGTTTTCGTAGTGTACTACCTTCATTTTAAATTTTCCTGCTGTACTTGAAACAAATGCCTTCCTGGGATTGCTTTGCCTTCTAGGTTTTAAACTAACCTGAGTTGTTCCTCCCTAGTTCATCCTGCTGCTTAAGGTAAGTCCTCTATTGTAAACCAGCAAAAAATTACAAATTTAGGCCTGAATTGTTTCAAGATGAATAGCTAGAGTGTACTTAGGAACTTGTTCTATCCTCTCTTTATTCTTTAACAGACTCCCCATATCAAAGTCATTTCAACTGTTGGAACTAAGTAGGGAAGACTGTCTCTTCCCTACCTAACTCACAAGGCTATTACAAGAATTAAAAAAAAAAGTTGTTTTTTTTTTAAGGGACTTTTGCAAACGTGAAAGGTTTTTGGGTGATAATCCGCTGCATTTGCACTGCCCTCTTTACTATTGTTTGCTTTATTTCATGTCTATTCAACAAATATTTATTGGAAATTTATCTTGTGTAAGGTGCTGGGGATGCACAGGTAAACAAGATCCAGGCTCTGCCCTCGTGGCTTACACTGTGATGTGCACTGGAGCACTGTGGGTCAAGGTGAAAAGAATTGAAAGTCGCTACCTACCCAGTCCTATCACTGCACAGCACAGGTGCCAGAGGAGTGAACATCTACCTTTCTCAGCTTTTGAGTACTCCTGCCCATGACTCACGGCACATCTTCCCCGTCAGGCACCCCCAGGGGAGGCCTTTATCTAAGTATTAAAAGATTGGACCCTCTCTGCAACTAATGGGGTAGCAGCTTTTCTTTAAATTCCCATTTAAAGATTTCTCTAGTATCCCCTATCCGTATGTACCCCAGCCCCTGGGTGTATGGTTAACGGGCCCTGTTGTCAATCCTCTTGTAAGTCAGCGGAGACCCAAAAACCCTTGGTACCAGTTACGATTTTGTTACAGGCACCCGAAAGGTCACGTAGCCTCCGGTTTCCTAGACTTAGAGGGGGTGGGGCTAGAGGGGAGAGGTAGGTTTAGGCTCTGGTCCCCCAAATTTTAAGGTCATGCCAGGTCCTCCACCATCCTCTTTCTGCTGTTTTTCCGCCCAAGGGCTAACCACCAAGACATAGGTCCAAACTCTATTAAGGCAGCCTCGGTGGAGGAAGGCACTCGCGAGGACAAACGCGGGACTTGAAGTTGTACTGTAGCTATCCGCAGTTGGGGGCTGAAAGGGGGATCGTTCGGAGCGTGCGCGCGGGGGGCGCGGGGAGGAAGGGGCGGGGCGCCACCGGCGGCGAGGGGCGGGTTCCGCGTCAGCTGCGTAAGGTGATTGGCTCTGCGACGGGGAGGGGGCCAGCTTCCGCCGGACGACGGAAGTGGCTCTCCAGCCCTGCCGGTAGGCCATGGAGACGGTGGCACAGTAGCGAGCTAGGTGTGAAGATTGCAGGGGCGGCGGCCATGGAGGCCGTACTGAACGACCTGGTGTCTGTGGACGACCTGCTGGTGAGGCCTGGCCTCGAGGGAGGGAAAAGGGACATTCGGACAGGCGGGTCTCGAGGAGCGTCCGGTTGGGGCCAGACCCTCTACCGAGCATCAGTTTTGCCTAGGAAGCCGAACTACGGCTCCCGGCATCCTCTGCAGCGTCCGGCCCCTGCCCAGAGGTTCTACTTTGTCCGGTAGCCTAATGGGAGTTGTAGTTTTCTGCGCCGCCACGCCCCAGACCTGGGGCCTGCGGTCTGGCGTGGAAAGACTGACAGGTTCTGGGCGCGTGCAGGAGTTAGGAGGTCAGGGTGCGGACACCCTTTTTTGTGTTTTTTGTTTGTTTTTTGTTTTTTGAACTGTACCTTCAGTGTGGGGGGATATAGCAACTACCATGAAGTGTCATATATTACTCACTGAATGCGGCACGGTGCTAAGTGCATTGCAGGCCATATCTCAATCTTTGTAGCTCTGTGGGCTACTGTGGGCACTGTTTTTATTCCCAATTTGCAGTTGAGAAAAGGCCCAGGCCCGACAGGGTGGGGCTGGTTAGGGGAAGCAGCTGCGTGGGTTGTTGAGCAGTTCTGACAGCGTGTTTACTGTTTAGCCGCTCGGGGTCAGCTGCTTCGGGAGCGGTGCCTGGAGCCGCCACCAGGTGGCATCTCCGCTCGGTACCGCTAGGGGGAGGGAAGCGGACGGTGTTACTGTCCCAAGGAGACAGCCCGTCGCTAAGAAGCAGAATCCCTGGATCTGGGTCCCAGGGATGAAGCTAGCAGAACCTGGCGTGCCAGATGTCAAGACCCGACAGGGAAATGAGGCAGAGACTGGGGAAGATGGGGTGTAACTGGGAATTGGACCCATAGGTCCTGGTAGAGAATGGCACGCCCCTTCATTTCTAAATGACTCCTCTCCTCTCCTTGGCAGAAGTTTGAAAAGAAATTTCAGTCTGAGAAGGCAGCAGGCTCCGTGTCCAAGAGCACGCAGTTTGAGTATGCCTGGTGCCTGGTGCGAAGCAAGTACAACGATGACATCCGTAAAGGCATCGCACTGCTGGAGGGTGAGTTGCTAGGCTACCCCACTCTCCCCTTCCCAGCTGGCATCCGGATCTGCCCTCTGCCGCCATGGCCTCGTTCACTCCATCTCCAGTGCAGGGATCCTTTTCGACATGGCAGTTATTTTCCTGTAAACAGCTGCGACAAAGGGCTGTCCCTTAGCCTGGCTTCTCCCAGTGTGCTTTTGGCTAATTACCACCTCATCTTTGTTTCGCCACAGTATCGTCAGTCCCCACAGGACTCTGGTGATCTGGTAGCCTGACCAGGAGAGTGACTTAGTCTGAGGTCACACAGCTAATGAATTCGTGGCTGAATTAGGACTAGAAACTCCTGTCTTGTGTGTCCCAGACCCTTGCTCTTTGCCCGCACCATGTTGCTTATTCAGCAGCAGCTGTTGAAAACCTCGCGTGAGGGTGGTGTGCAGAAGACAGGCCCCCAAACCTGGGCGCAGATGGCGCTGTTTTGATTGGGATCCTATTTCCTGTTGGTTTTGGGTGGGTCACCATTTGTCAGAGGCCACGATACCTGACCTTTAAATTTCTCTGTCCCCTTTACCCCTCTCTCATGGTCGGGTAATCATCTGTACGCGAACAGCGTACTAGCAAAGGATGGCCGTTGTAAATAGATAAAAATAAGAATCTTTTCTAATGCAAATAACCTGACCCTGCATTTGCCCATTTGGCTCATTGAGAATTTTCAGCTTGCTGCCCCAGCTGGGCGCAGCGGTAGACGGGGTCTCTACGCACTGCCAGTTCTAGTTGAGGAGACGACACACTTGGGAGGATTTATAAACACCTGCGAAACTCCTCAGCCACAGATTCTACTGCATAGCGTACAGCTGAGCGCATAAGCCTCTGGGACGTCACTGAATTAAGAATCAGGTCGAGTCATTTAGGAAGAGGAGTTTCGAGCTGATTTTTTTCTTTAAAGGGGGAGGGAGGGCAAACTTATTTGAACACTAGTCTGGGCGGCAAACGACCGCAGTGAGAACGCACAGCAGGTGCCCGGGGTGAGGAGAGCGGTCTTCGGCTTCTCCGGCGCCTTGGTTTCCTCTCGGTTCCCTCGGAGGAGCCAGAGCCGACTGCAGCCTCGAGGCCACGGTGCGGAGCAGCCCCGGTCCGTGCCGCCGCGGAGGTCTGGCGGGGAAGCCAGGAGGGACCGGAGCTGAAACGGAAGCTCGGGACAGTGCCTTTCTCCCAGGATCACATAGGGATTCAGAGAGGGGAAGGGGTCTCTGGGACACAAGCGAGCGGTTTTCGCCCTTCTTCCTCCCCCCTCCACAGAGCTGCTGCCCAAAGGGAGTCAGGAGGAGCAGCGGGATTACGTTTTCTACCTGGCCGTGGGCAACTACCGGCTCAAGGTTAGACCGTTCCCTTCCTCCCACGGCACCCTCCTGGGGTGGGCCGTGCAGCGCCCGCGCACTTCCCCTCCCGGGGAGCGCCCTGGCCGCCAGGAGGGCCGGGGAGGGCTGTAGGCCGGGGGTGTTGGGTGCAGGGTGAGAGCAGGCTGAGGGAAGGCGAGAGACAGATTCCAGTTGCCGAGGGTGTGGGGAGCAAGGTGACCTCAGGTTGGGGTGCAGCCCCAAGCCTTAGGTGTTATCTCCCCCAGCTTATCACCCCCACACAGTTGGGGTTGTGGACTCTACTCCGCTGGGTGGGGCTGGAGTCAGGGAGGAGGTGGAGGGAGAGGGAGGAGCCCCCGGGGCCCGCGAAGGGAGGGCCCCTCTGGTGGGCAGGAGAAGCGCTAGGATACCGAGGCTGTATGGGTGTGTGTGTGTGTGTGGTGTGTTTCCCCGAGTGCAGGAATATGAGAAGGCATTAAAGTACGTGCGGGGGCTGCTGCAAACGGAGCCCCAGAACAACCAGGCCAAGGAACTGGAACGGCTCATTGACAAGGCCATGAAGAAAGGTGAACCTTCCTCTCTGCCCTCCTCCACTCCCGCCTCTGTCTCCCAGGCCCCATCATGCCCCTCGGCTCTTGGTTAAGTCCTCTTCCTTCCCCCAGGCCGGGGCTCTCTGGTCTCCCTTTAAATGATGCCCTCGTCCCCAAGCAGTTCCTCCTCAGTTCCTCGGAAGCCTTCTTTCTCCAAGCCTGAGTCCCTCGCCTCATGACTCCAGGGGAGGCGGCGCGTCTGTTGAGGCGCATCGGGCGGGGAGAAAGGTGGTGGTGGGCAGGGTCCCTGGGGGGGCGGGGCTCCTGACGGTCTCCCTTTTCCCTTCCCCAGATGGCCTAGTGGGCATGGCCATTGTTGGAGGCATGGCCCTGGGCGTGGCGGGCCTGGCTGGACTCATCGGACTTGCTGTGTCCAAGTCCAAATCCTGAATGAGACCGCACCTCCGCCTCTGCCCGGGGATACGCGGGAGCCTACGGAGGACGCTCGGAGAGGGGGGAACCCATCCGTCCTTGCTGTCCCTTTCTTCTACACCCCACCACTGCCCTCTGGCGTTCAGCCTCCTTTCCCCAGAGACATGTCCAGTAGCCTCAAACCATGTGCTCCAGGAGGAGTGTAAATAAAACGGCCTTGGCTTGGGAACTGCTGTGTCCGTGTTGAGGAAGGGGCGGGCTCCATTGGGCCCAAAGGTGGCGGTCACCCGTGGTCCTTTCCTGCTCACCTTCCTACTCCTACCCTGCGTGGCTGCTGTGGGTGCGCCTTTGTCCGCCAAGCTGCCCAGACCCCACGCCCCTCCTTCCTCCCCCAAAAGCAGAACAGGGACAGGGACAAGGCCTTCACATAGCACGCACACGTCCTGGGAGAAAGCAGTGACTGGAGACGGGAAGGGCAGAGTTGGGGGGGACAAGCCAGGATTTATGTCTCCTGTCTCCTTTGACCCACACAGCTGCTTCTCAGCACGTGGAGTTTTCCACACCGGCCCCCCCCCCAGTTTCCTCCAAAACCTCCGCCCTTCCCTCCCTTTGTCCTCCTGCCTTGCCACCCCCTCCCCAGTCGTCCTTAGGGGAGGGGCCGCTGCCCAGGGGCAGGAACGGGCATTTGGCAGGGAGTCGTCAGGGTTCTTGAGAAAAGTTACAAACTCAGGACATCCCGGTTGTCGGCTCAGAGATGGAAGGTCGGAACCCAGTCCCCACGCAGCCTGCTTTGCCCCACTCCCGCCCGGTGCCAGGCTCGGCCTGGGCCTGTCTTGCTTCACTGCATACCTCTCGTTCCACAGCCCGGCCAGCCTGGCTTGGGGGGATCGGGGAGGAGACACCTGAGGGGGAGCGCGTGGGAGCCTGAGCTGGGGCGGTAATGGGGGGTGTGCTCTGGCTCAGCCACGTCCTGGGTGACTGCCTGGGGGTAGCTTCCGGCCCGTCCCCGGGAGACAGCAGGGGCTGTCCTGGCTGTGGCCCGGGGGCAGGAAACGCACCGGGACAGGTGCCCGGCAGGTGCTCAGGGTCGGCTTGGGGCGGGGACCCGGAGGTTTCTAATCCGTCATAATTAGTGGAGCTGGTGACAGTTCTGATAACTGAACTGCTTAGATTAGCCCCGGGATCACATTCTGGGCCTGTGATCTATCCCCCCCCAGTGGCCCTTGGCAGCAAGATCAAGCTTGGTGCCAAGAGAGTCAAAAGATCAACCCAACAAGGGGGGAGATTTAAGTTCAGGAAGTTGAAGTTTGGAGGAAAGCAGCCCACTGGTGGTCTCACCCCAGCCTGCGGTACCCAGACCTGGGGGGGTCACCAAGGAGGGAGTTCACACTTTGGGGGAGCTTTTGATCCGGGGTCACAGGTCCTAATACAGCCCACGAGGTGAGGAAGCTAGTTCTGGTTCACAGAAGCAGAAACAAGCTCACGGGGCTCAAACTTCATGCCCATGTCGCTCTGGGGAATGCTGGATCCGGTTCAAATCTGGGCTGGTTGTTTCTCCCAGGTATCCTGTTCCCTATGCAACCTTAACCCACCTTGGAAGGTTTGGCCCAAACTCTAGGCCCTTCGCGTCTCCTAAATTGTTCTCACCAACATCCAGGAGAGTGGCTTTGCGCCCCGGATCCTGCCACACCAAAGGTATGGCTGGGGGCACGGTCTCTTGGTCACCTTCTCTGTCCTCGTCCCTCTTCCATTCTCTGGCCCCCCCGGTGAAGGCGGAGTCAGAGACGCTTCCCCTTGGCTCCCACTGCCTCCCATGAGGGCCCCTCCTTGGCCGGATCCGTTTGTTCCGTCACTCCCATAAGTCTTCTCCGCCCCCCTCCTGGGGCGGGGAGCCCAGAGGCTGGGGGAGGGGGTGGACTTTTGGCCCGTTTCTTTTATTCCCTCCATCTCCTCGTCAACAGCTGCCTGGTGCTCTAGGCTCATTCCTCTGCCCGGACCTTCCAGGAAGCAGAGACCCAGAGAGAGGGCCGGGGACAGAAACCGGGAGACAGGCCTGAGGCCCAGACTGCAGCCAGCCCCCCTTTCTCTCTCGCAGCCTGCCTTAGCACCCCAACTTAGCCAAAGCCCCTCAAGTTCTTGCGGGGCTCAGCCCCCCCTTCTCTGGGGGCCCCCCGGCGCCCGTCAGGGCCCTGCATCCCACCATGTCGGTGGCCGTGGAGATCTTCGGCTTCTTCATGGGAGCCCTGGGGCTGCTGATGCTGGGGGTGACCCTGCCACACAGCTACTGGCGAGTGTCCACCGTGCACGGGAGCGTCATCACCACCAACACCATCTTCGAGAACCTCTGGTTCAGCTGTGCCACCGACTCCATGGGGGTCTACAACTGCCGGGAGTTTCCGTCCTTGCTGGCCCTCTCCGGTATGCGGCGGGGAGACCTCCGGGGGGCAGAGGGTGGCAGGAGGCTGGAGGAGGGAGAGGCCCCGGGGAGGCGGGGGTGCTGCCCGTGGTCGGGCCTTGGGCGCCAGACTGTTAAGGGAGGCCTGGATCAAGCTCCGGGGGTGGGGGGGCAGCGCGCTGCCTGGAAGTGTGGGAGAGACTTCATCCCACGTGTCCCCCTGCCCTGATGGGACACTCCTAGTGGTTGCAAGTGCAGACCGGGTCCGCCTGCCGGGCTCAGTTTACTGCCTCTGCGCCCCGGGCAGGTCAGAACGTGAGCTTCGTCGAGCCCGTCTGCAGGACCCACGTCATAATAACACCGGCTCACGGGACGGGCCTGTGTCGGGATAAAGTGCACAAAATGTTAGCGGGACACGTTAGCGTGTGTACGCACCACCAGTTTCCGCCTCTTAGCTCTGGCGTGGGAGGGCCGGGGTTTGTGGGGTGAAGAGGATGCCCCATCTTGGGTTCTTGGGGTTGAGACACGTAAGAGCCTCAGGCTCCCGCTGGGGCACCGGTCCCACTGCCTTGGCGAGTTCTAAAGGGCCCTTTGAAAGGGAGCCCCCCTGCCCCTGAGTGCCCACTGGAATGGGGGGCAGTGTGTGTGCGCGCGCGCACTCAGCGTTCTCGGGCAGTGTATTTTCTGAAGTTCTTGGCGGGTTGGAACCTACAGCTCTTTCGGCCCAAAAGGGTTCTCCCTGGTGGCTGTCGCCTCTTCCTGCCTCCGTTCGCCCTAGGAGCAGCCCCCCGGAACCCCCCAGGGGAGTCTCTCGTCAGTCGGCCCCAAGCCAGAGGCCAAGGGGGGAGGACCAGGAACGCTATTCGGCGTGGCTGCCACGCCCGCCTTGGCGCCGTCTCACTCTCAGGTCCCCTCCTGCAGGTGCAGGGGAGCGGATGGAAGCAAAGCCAGCACTGGGTTTGGAGCAGGCTCCGCAGAGTCCCCCGGGAATGCCAAGATGCCCTGAGAAGTTAGGGGGCCTGAGTGGGTCTGTGCCCTCACTGTTCTCAGGTTCTCCTGAGACAGCAGCGGGGGCTTCATGCCTTCATCCCTCGCTCCAGGGCTTTCTGTGTGCAAGGCGAGTGCCCTCGGGGCCAGAAGCTCAGAGTGCTTGCGGGCCGAACAGACGCCGGAGGCAGCCCGCTCGCAGCCGCGGCCATTCCCACGGCACCCACCCCAGCCATACCCGTGGCTTGGGGAGGGGCCTTGGCTGTGCGCCTGTCCGCCCGGAAGGGTCCCACTCGGCGCTGCTGACGGAGGAGCCCGAGCAGCGTCGTGGGGTCATCCGGGCCGCAGGCATGGCGCCAGGCTCTTCAGCCGTCCACGCTAGTCCGGCTCTGCAGCCTCTTAGTGGCCTCGTTGTACCGAAGCTGGGAAGCCCCGAGGACAAGCGTTAACCCGCCCAGGGTCCCACAGATGGTAGGGGGGCTGGAACCCAGGCTGGCAGGTCCTCCTGAGGCCATTCTGGTGCCCAGGGTGGTTCCTGTCATTTAATCACGTCCACCCCGCGCTCCCTTGGGAGCCATCAGTAATCTCCCCCTTGTCCACCAGGGCCGCCTGGGCCGCTCAGTCCCAGGTAGAGGCACGTGGATGAATGGGTGCGTAGAGGATGCGGGGAGGGGAGAGGGCGGGAACTCCAGAGGGAGTGGCTGGGAGTGAGAACTCTGTTCCTCCTCCCTACCCACCAACCCCGGGCCACTCCACATGCTCCTGGCAGAGACCCAGCTTTTCCTTCAGCACCAATGGCACTGCCCCACCCGGGAAAGGGGAGCAAGGTCCTTGAGTGCTTGGCAACTATCAACGACAGAGAAGGGGGAAGGGGGACCAGGAAGGAAGCTGGCCGTTTCCTTCAGCTTTGAAGAAGGGGAAACTGAGCCACCCAACATACCTGAGCTAGATGGGCTTGGATGGGTCCTGCGCTCAGATATTCCACTTTCCAGATCAGAAACGGCCCTCCTCCAGTGACCCACAGGCCACTGCTGCCCCCTACCGGTCACTTCAGGAGAACGCTCAGTTCAGGATGACGGGCTGTGCCAGGCACCCGGTGGGACCTAGAGAGAAGCAGATGCAGGGAAGAGGCTGGAACACTCAGTGCAATGTCTGTCATTCACAACAGAGCTCGGTGGGGACCTGACGGACCGGAGGTTCTCGACTGCGGTGATTTTGTCCCTCAGGGATCCTTTGATAGTGTCTAGACATGTTGATCGTCCCTCTTGGGACGGATTGCTAGTGACATCTAATGAGTAGAGGCCAGGGATGCTGCTGGACATCCCCCAGTGCACAGGACGGCCCCCCAGAACAGAGCCTATCTGGCCAAAGCGTCAGTAGCGTCAAGGAGCAAGCCTGTCGCGAAGCGCACGGGAGCCGGGGTGGGGGTGGGGGGGTGGGGGGTGGGGGGCCGAGGCTGAGGCCGAGGCTCCTGGGAAGGAGACCGTGAGCCCTTCAGCCGAACAGGGCCTGACGGGGAAGGAGAGGACTGGAGGGCCTTTATGGGCTGAGACCTGAGCAGGGGCTGGCTCGGTTCGTGGAGGGGGAAGGGGCCAGCTGAGGGACCCATGGCTGCGCCCCACCTCCCCAGGGTACATCCAGGCCTGCCGGGCGCTCATGATCACCGCCATCTTCCTGGGCTTCCTGGGCCTCTTCCTAGGCATAGTGGGGCTGCGCTGCACAAACATTGGGAGCATGGAGCTCTCCAGGAAGGCCAAGCTGGCGGCCGCTGCAGGGGCCCTACACATACTGGCTGGTAATTGGGGGAAGGTGATGGGTGTGCCCTGCGTTGTGGGGGGTGGGGGGGGTTGAGGTGGCGGCACCCGGGGTTCCCTGTCCTCTCCAGCCCACCACTCCCCGTGGGTGTCTCACTTTCCCCATTGCATTGACACCTGCCCTCCCGGCTCAGCTCTTCCCTCTCCGCCTGCTCACCAAATCCCTCAGCTACAAACCAGTCCATCAGCAGTGTTTCTTGAGCCCCCACTAGGAGCCAGGCATGAGTGAGGTGTGAGACAGACCCCAAAGGTGAGTGAGCTGACAGCCGGGCCGGGAAGACCGGAGTCGGGGGCGCACACGCAAACTCCCCGCACAGCGCGTTGCAGTCTGCAGAGCGCCTGCACACGTCCCCTCGCACGAGGGGTCCCGCCCTCTCGACTCCAGCTGTGGAAACAGGCCCCAAAAGCTCCGCCGACTGGAGGAGCCCCCAGAGAGGGGTGAGGCTGGTCCTGTAATCCAGGGGTCTCGCCGGCCTCGGGCCTTCACTGCACTAGTGGTAAAGGCACGTCCCAGACTCTGCAGGCCTTGGACGGCGGGAGGAAGGGGCCTCAGGGCAGCTGCGCCGGACCATTGCTGGGGCAGCTGGATTTCCCAGGACGGGTAGGATTTGGACAGGGCAGCTTCCAAGTGAGGCAACTAGGTGATCGAGATGTGGGGCAGGTCAGGGATAAAGACTGGGCCAAGGGCAGAGCGTGGGAGACTAGACATGAAAGGGGCTGCGCTTGGGACCCTAGGAGACAGAAAGGGCAGGAGCTAGGGAGGGAGTGCAACTTGCTCTTAGACTTGCTACCCCCTCCCCCTCTGCTAGGCCTGGGGCTCGAGCGTGGCCCTGTTCTCCCTCCCCAGGTCTCTGTGGGATGGTGGCCATTTCCTGGTATGCCTTCAACATCACCCAAGAATTCTTCGACCCCTTGTATTTGGGGACCAAGTGAGTGTGGGAGCCCTGCGCTGGGGGGCTGTGGGTGGGACTTGGCTGCCCCGAGCTAGCGCAGCCCCACACCTGTCTCGTCCCCAGGTACGAGCTGGGCCCTGCCCTCTACCTGGGCTGGAGCGCCTCCCTGCTCTCCATCCTGGGCGGCTTCTGCCTCGGCTCCAGCTGCTGCCGCGCTCCCAACGCAGACCAGGCCCCCAGGTAAGGGTGGTGCATGCAGCAGCGGGCCAGGAAGGATGGGGGGGTGCCCCTCTGCTGACCCAGGCCCCTCTGAACCAGGCTCCCCTATGAGGCCTCCACGGTACGGTCCCCCGGCTTCACTGACCGCCTGTGCCCCGCGGCCTCGGACGAAGATGACAGCACCTTTGGCAAATACGGGAAGAACGCCTATGTGTAGGACGCCAGTGGACCTCATTCCCCTCCCAGTCCCCCAGCGGAGAAAGGTCCCCTGAACCTCGGGCTGCAGGCCATGCCCCAAATCCACCCCATGGCCAGAAGCCACGCCCAGCTCTGACCGGCCCCGCCTCCTACCCCAGCCACGCCTCCTTCCTCCAGCCAGGAACCTGCCTCCTGAAAACTCACCTCGGACTCCTGGGGCAGGACCTTCTGGGTCTGGGCGCTGGTTGGTTAAGGGACTGACGCGTCCCCAACCGTTTGTATTCTGTATAAATACATGAATAAATAAATTTGTACTATGAACTGTTCAGGAATAGAGGTGTCATAAAGTGGCTGACCAAGCAACAGGTGGTTGGGGTGGCCCCCAGAGCTGAGTTCTTGAACCCAGGCTGACACTTGTCCCTCTCTTTATGACCTTTGGACTGTCTCATCCGAAAAAGAGAGGAGGGGTTGCAAATGATTTCAAGAGTGTGGCACTCAGGGGGGAGGAGCAAGATGGCAGAGGAGTAGGAGACTGAGATAATCAGGTCCCAGAAGTTCAGCTAGCTCTATATCAAACCATTCTGAACACCTACAAACTCAACAGGAGATCTAAGAGAAGAGCAGCAATTCTAGGAACAGAAAATCGACCGCTTTCCAGATGGTAGGACTTGTGGAGAAGTGAATCCGAAGCGATAGGAAGATAGACCGTGGGGGGAGGGGCCGGCTCCCAGCAAGCAGGAGAGCAGCGGAGCACAAAATTGGAATATTTAGACGTCCGCTCCACTGAGGGACGTCGCCCCAGAGGCTAAGCGGGGG
>CM052890.1:6055824-6073716 GCA_028534135.1 Potos flavus | reverse complement strand
TATCGTATGATCTCTCTGATATGAAGAATTTGAGAGGCAGGGCGGGGGGTTGTGGGGGGCGGGGGGAAAATGAAACAAGATGGGATAGGGAGGGAGACACACCATAAGAGAGTCTCAATCTCACAAAACACACTGAGGGTTGCTGGGGGGTAGGGGGTAGGGATACGTTGGCTGGGTTATGGACATTGGGGAGGGTATGTGCTATGGTGAGTGCTGTGAAATGTGTAAGCCTGATGATTCACAGACCTGTACCCCTGGGGCAAATAATACATTATATGTTAATTTAAAAAAAAGGGAAAAAGTAGTTTCGTTGAGAGGGAAGGGTGTGTCACGTCTTCATAGCAGCAAGACAGAAAGCTTGAATGGGAGACCAAAGTGCCTTCACTAAATTGTAGAAAGCTCAACAGGGCTGCTATATAAAGCTTGTTGGTGTATCAGGGAGGCTGTGGATATAAAGTCAGGCAGACCATTTTAAGTCTTACCTTTTTTTTTTTTAAAGTATTTTATTTATTTATTTGACAGAGAGAGATCACAAGTAAGCAGAGAGGCAGGCAGAGAGAGAGGAGGAAGCAGGCCCCCTGCTGAGCAGAGAGCCCGATGCGGGCCTCGATCCCAGGACCCTGAGATCATGACCTGAGCCAAAGGCAGAGGCTTAACCCACTGAGCCACCCAGGTGCCCCACCAGCAAAGAGTTTAAAGAAAGGATTGACATGATTGGATTGATTAAAGTCATCTGGCAGTGTTCCGCCCACATCTTTTTATTGGGACTAAATTCCATCACTCCCTAACTGGCCTTCCAGCCTTTACACCTGTGCTGTATAATAAGGTAGCCGCTACTCACACGTGGTTATTCAGATTCAATGGAGATTAAAATTAAATAAAATTTAAAATTCATTTCCTCGGTGGCCCTAGGCGCATTTCATGTGCTCAAAAGCCACATGTGGCTAAAGGCTGCCATGCTAAACAGTGCTGATTACGACCATTCCCACCATTCTAGAAAGTTCCTCCGTACAGTGCTGCTCTGTTCTGAAGCCAGAACTGCCTTTCTAAAAGATAAATCTGTCTCGGTCACGCCCCTGCCTTAAAAGAGCCGGTAACGATTCTCCAGGGCCCTCTTGATAGAACTGAAGCTCTCCGGCGGTGTAGAGAATGCCTTTCAAGGGCACCTTTCCCCAACCCTCCAGACTCTTACTATTCCTCCGCAAGCCCCGAACTGTGAACTTGGCTTCCTAAGCGACTTGCTTTTTCTCGCTTTCCTGCCTTTGCACGTGCGGTTCACGCTGATGGGAATGAGCCTCAGCGCACCTGCACTGAGCGAAACCGTGACTCGACTTTCAAGATTCAAACCAAGCGTTTTTTCTCCCTCCAAGCCTTCCCAGTCCCCTCCGTCCCAGAAGCGAGGGTAGGTGCCACTCCTGCCCGCGCCCAGAAGCTATACACCCCTTTGCCGTCGCACGTCTCACTCTGAAACGCAACGGTAGGCTTGCGTGTCTGTCCACCTCCCAGAGAGCCAGCTTCTGGATGATAGGAACCTTTTTCCTCTCTCCATCCCCAGAGCAGGCATGGAGCGGGTATCAATAAAACACGAATGGATGGTCTGAGGGGCTACCCCGACGCCAGGACTCGAAGGCCAGGGAAGGGATTTGAGACTAAAAACTGGGTCAAAACACCCTAGGCCAGGGTCGGGTCTGGGAAGAGATAGGGGGCCAACCGCGGGGGCTCACATACCCGAAGTTTTCTTCTCCACCATTTCCACAACACAGCTGCTGGAAGCGCCTACTGTGCGGGCGCGTTATAAACCCCTCCAAGTGGAAGGTGCCGCCATTACTTCCGGCGGCGCGTCCTTTTGCGCGTGCGCAGAATAATCCCAATGCGCCCTCACTGTACGTGGTGTTGCCTAGGAGACGAGAACGCTTTCCGCCATATTTTATAGGGGCAAAACTACTTCCGGTCTGAGTGGTTTGTTTAGTTTTGGTTTGGTTTGTTTTTTTGTATTTTGTGGAACCCCTGAAATGGATCACTTTAAAGAGGCGGTGCCAGTGGTCTTTTGAGAAATGTCATTTTCCTTTGGTCCTTCTGAAGATGCAAAGGCAATCCCTGGAGCTTCTCCCGGGGGCGGTAGAGATGATGGGCTGGACTACCAAAGAAAAGTGGGCAGGCTTGAGTGGCAATCCGAGAGGCTCCTCGGGACCCTCTGCCGAAACCTCAACCCCCACTGCCCCTGGGTCCGCAGATTCCTCGGCCTTCTCCCTCCTTGCCGCCGGCTCCTCCACTCGTCTAAGCTCCACGCGCCCCCACCGCAGGGCTCTCCCAGCCTTCCGCCCCGCAGCTCGGGGCAGGGCTGTGGCAAAGACCCGCCTCCGCATCCCGCCCGACCTGCAGGGGGTCACTTCCCCTCTCCGGGTTTCAGTTTCCTCGTGTGTCAGGAGGCGCTGGGCCGGGCTGGCTCTCGCCGAACTCCTCGGCTCCGGATCGCCGGCCCGAGCCCCCGCCCTTCCCCCGCTTCCCGGCCGAGCGCCCCCTCCGCTGGCTCCGCGCAGCCCGCGCGCTCACGCCCGGGTACAATCCTCCCCTTGTCTGCGGCGCCGGCTTCTCGAGTTTTCAGTAGCCTCTGGCTACGCCTTTTTTCCAGGGCGGCGCCCCAGCCCTGCTCCTCCTCGCGGCTGGCCGCTCAGCAGCCCCGGTCCCTCTTCCCAGAGCCCCTCCCCGGAGTTGGGATCCCGGCGCACAGCCCCAGCGCCCTGCGGGCCTGTGTGCCTTCTCCGCCCGCTCCCTCGCCATGGCCTCCTCTGGCCCGGGACTCCGGCTCCTGCTGGGGCTCCTGCTGCTGCTGCCGCCGCCTCCTGCGACCTTGGCCTCTGACCGTCCCCGGGGCAGCGACCCGGTCAACCCAGGTGAGAACCCCCGGAGCGCCAAGCGGGTGCCGAGTTTTCGTGCCGGCCCCCGGGGCCGGGGAAGGGGTCAAGGCCTGGAGGGGGTGGTTGGCCTCTCCCACAACGTGCGCTCTCCACAGGGTGAATCACGCGGCCCCTCGCCCACTCCCCACCCTGGGCTGGGATTTCCAGCTTCCCATGTGAACTGACCCCGAATTCCTGGGTGTTACTCCCATCCAGCTCTCCACTGGGGCCAAAGTTCCCCTGGTTGGGAAGAGTTTAAGAGGGAATCGGAAAAAAAGAGGACAGGAGCAGCGTCGGAGGGAGGGGAAGGGGGTCTGCGGTGTGCGGAGCGCGTGGAGCGGTGAGCTGGGTGAGTGGGTCCCGAGCGCCAATTCCCGTCTGGTGACAGAGAAGCTGCTGGTGATCACGGTGGCCACAGCCGAGACGGAAGGATACCGGCGTTTCCTGCGGTCCGCGGAGTTCTTCAACTACACAGTGCGGGTGAGGAGAGGAATGCCTTCTTGGTCCCTAGGAGAGGTGGAGGAGTGGGCTGAGGGCTGGAGCCTGGTCAGGAGGGCCTCTCTGACCGATTGAGCCCCTCCCTGGCATGGCGGGTCTCCCCCCCCCCCCCCAGACCCTGGGCCTGGGAGAGGAGTGGCGAGGGGGTGATGTGGCCCGAACGGTTGGTGGAGGACAGAAGGTCAGGTGGCTAAAGAAGGAGATGGAGAAATACGCAGACCGGGAGGATATGGTCATCATGTTTGTGGACAGGTAAACGGGCGGAGGACGGGAACCGGGGCAGGGGCAAGCAGGAGGAGGGGGTAAGGAGCCCGACGTTCCGGCGGATGTCCTGTTCACGCCCCGTCTTCCTTACCCAGCTACGACGTGATTCTGGCAGGCAGCCCCTCGGAGCTGCTGAAGAAGTTTGTCCAGACTGGCAGCCGCCTGCTCTTTTCTGCGGAGGGCTTCTGCTGGCCCGAGTGGGGGCTGGCAGATCAGTACCCTGAGGTGGGCACGGGCAAGCGCTTCCTCAACTCTGGTGGTGAGTGGCAGAGTGCCCAAGGCGGGGGGTGGGGGGGGGAGCGGGGGGGCATGGAGTGTTCCAGGGGCCCGAGGGCTAGAGAGGGAGAAGGGACGCGTCCCTGGGACCCTGAGAGTCTTGGAGTCAGCACCCGCCCACCCCCACAGGATTCATTGGCTTTGCCCCCACCATCCATCGAGTGGTCCGCCAGTGGAAGTACAAGGATGACGACGACGACCAGCTGTTCTATACGCGACTCTACCTGGACCCGGGCCTCAGGGTAGGGAGCGGCGGCGGGGGGCAGCCACCTGCAGCTCTGGGCGCAAGCTGAAGGGGAGATGAGGGGGCTAGGGCTTTAGGGAGGCTGTACAAAGAGCGGGAAATAATGGCCCACCCCATCTCATCCGATCCAGGAGAAACTCAGCCTCAATCTGGATCATAAATCCCGGATCTTTCAGAACCTCAATGGGGCTTTAGGTGAGGAGAAAGGACTGCTTCTGTGATTTCATTTAACACAACAATCCTACGAAGGGAGGGCCTGTGGTTACCGCCCGCTACGGGGGAGGAAAGTGCCTCTCTGAAGGACTGGTGACTTGCCCAGGTCACCCGGGCTGGCCGGAGTCTGGTCACTACCCTCAGGAGAGAGACAGTGGCTGTTCCCCACACCCCCGCCCCCAGAGCCACAGTCCTTCATCCTCTCTTTAGAGAAGCTGGGCTCCCCGCCCCCCCTCCATATTTAGAAGCATCTGTTGCTTGGCAGCTTTGAGAGGAAAAGAGTATAAAGCTGGGCTTTTCTTCCCCAGATGAGGTGGTTTTAAAGTTTGATCGGAACCGTGTGCGTATCCGGAACGTGGCCTATGACACGCTTCCCGTTGTGATCCATGGGAACGGTCCCACTAAGGTGCTCCAGTGGTTCACGCCCTCAGACCCCCGCCCCTGCCCCAGTCAGACCTGGCCCCCGCCCCTGCGTACCTCCAGCCCTTGCAAGCAGCCAGTCCTCCCCAGCCCCAGTGGCAGAGGTGCTGCGAGGGGTTCTAAGTGTCCATCTCTCCCTCCCCACCCTGTCCCCTGTCTGTCCACCTGACCTCCCTCACCTCGGCTGCTGGACTCATTTGCATCCTCCTCTCACCGCCTCTCCCAACAGCTCCAGTTGAATTACCTGGGAAACTATGTCCCTAACGGCTGGACTCCCCAGGGAGGCTGTGGGTTCTGCGGCCGGGACCGGAGGACACTCCCGGGGGGGCAGGTGAGGAGGGGTGCCGGGGGAGAGGGGGGGCAGGACCCGCCACCGAGGCACAGGGGGCAGGGAGAGCGTGCTGAGCGGCGGGGTGCGGGCCAGAGCTCCTGGGGACTCCCAGCCTGCCAGGGTGGCAGAGGACACACCGGTGAGGGGGCCCGGGCTCTCCTCTGAGCCCCGTCTTGTCGTGTCTTCCAGCCTCCCCCCCGGGTGCTTCTGGCTGTGTTTGTGGAACAACCCACCCCGTTCCTGCCCCGCTTCCTGCAGCGGCTGCTGCTCCTGGACTACCCCCCGGACAGGGTCACTCTCTTCCTGCATAACAACGTGAGACACCCCGGCACGCGGCCTCTGCCTTGTGCGCCCTCCCCCAGGGCTCTGCCCCTACCTGGATTGGAACTCCCGCCCGGCCCCCACGCCCACCCAGACTCCTTCCTACACCCTTTCTGCTCACCACCGTCCCCCTCCTGTCCCTCAGACCCCATCTTTTCTGCCCTCTCTACCCCCTCCTTCTCCAGGAGGTGTACCATGAGCCCCACATCGCAGACTCCTGGCCCCAGCTCCAGGATCACTTCTCAGCCGTGAAGCTGGTGGGGCCAGAGGAGGCCCTGACGCCAGGCGAGGCCAGGGACATGGCCATGTGAGTGAGCACTGGGCGGAGAGCACGGGTGAGGGCCAAGGGGGGTCTCCAGCCACCATACCCGCCCTTCCCTGTCCACGCACCATGCAGCCTGTGCTCGGCCTCCACAGGGGCGCCCTCCCAGCCGGGAGAACCTCAGGTTCCTGGGGAAGCAAGCACACCACCCCCCTCCCCTCGTAGTCTTCCTCCTCTCCTCTTGCTGGTGCTCCTACCCGCTTTCCTCTTCCCCTGCTCGGCAGGTGGCGGGGGGCGGGGGTTCTCCTACCCACCACACAGTCCCCTCCTCCCCCCACCTGCTCCCGCTTTACCCCTCTGTTCATCAATCTGTCACCTCCAGGGACACTTGTCGGCAGGACCCGGAGTGCGAATTCTACTTCAGCCTGGATGCCGACGCCGTCATCACCAACCAGCAGACCCTGCGCATCCTCATCGAAGAGAACAGGTCGCTTGTCCAGCTCAGCCACAGGGTCCCTAGATAGTCCCCAGGGAGTCCCTCCTCCCCACCCCCGCTCCTTCCTGGGTCCCAGGGCTCACCTGTGCCCGGCCCTCCGCTCCGCCGGTCCACAGGAAGGTGATAGCGCCCATGCTGTCCCGTCACGGGAAGCTGTGGTCCAACTTCTGGGGAGCCCTGAGCCCCGACGAGTACTATGCCCGCTCGGAGGACTACGTGGAGCTAGTGCAGCGGAAGCGAGTGTGAGTCCTGCCGGGGGCCGCGGCCCGAGGTGTTGTGACCGGGAAGCCGGTGCACCTTCTGGCTTGGAGACTGGGGTGCCCCGAGGGATGGGGCTCCGGGCGTGAACTGGGCAGCCTTGGGGAGGGTCCCCCACCTCGCTGACCCCAGTGTGGGTGCCTCCAGGGGCGTGTGGAATGTGCCCTATATATCCCAGGCATACGTGATCCGTGGCGCGACCCTGAGGACAGAGCTGCCCCAGAGGGAGGTGTTCTCGGGCAGCGACGCCGACCCCGACATGGCCTTCTGTAAGAGCCTGCGGGACAAGGTGAGTGGGGCCTGGGCGCGCGAAGGCGGGGTGCTGGGAAGCGGCCAGCCGTGTCTCCTCACGCCCTCCCCCCTCCCGTCTCCAGGGCATCTTCCTCCACCTCAGCAATCAGCACGAATTTGGCCGCCTCCTGGCCACTTCCCGGTACGACACCGACCACCTGCACCCCGACCTCTGGCAGATCTTCGACAACCCCCTGGTGAGTGCCAGCCGTCTCGCTCAGAGAACGGGACATGCCCTTGGCTACAGGAGGGCGCACACACGCACGCACGTGCTCGCTCGCTCCCAGGTCCTGCTCCTGCCTGGGGAGAGGCGGTCGCGGTCGTGGCACTGGGGTGTCCTCGGTGGGACCGGAGGGAGGGAAGAGGGCACGTGTCAAGGTGCGCACCCCACCCCTTCCTCCCCCAGGACTGGAAGGAGCAGTACATTCATGAGAACTACAGCCGGGCCCTCGAAGGGGAGGGACTTGTGGAGCAGGTGAGCCCCGTGCAGGATCCCTGACCGCCCCGGGGGCCACCGCCCCCCAAGTCCGCGGCTGGATGAGTTGTTTCCAAACTGACTGCCGTCAGGCAGACAGAGGCACAGGCAGAGCAGACAGGCCTTCGGGTCCCCGCCCTGCTGCTCCTCAGAGCCATCCTCTCTTATCTGTCGGGCCTATTGGTGTGCCTACTGGTGTTACGGGTGAAATGACAGTTTTGTAAAGAAGGCCCAAACCTGGGGCTCTGGCACGCTCCTGCCATCTGTGCCGTGTTCCCTGCGCCACTCCCACCTTCTCCGGCCCCGCCTTTCCTGGCCCGTCCCCATACTCAGATCCCCATCCCCCAGCTTCTCCCAACTCCCGGCTTCCCTTTCTGCTCCCTGCTGTCGCTCCCCTCTGCTGTTGGCTGCCTGTCCCCTCCCAAGAGGTCTGCAAGCGTCCCCCAGCCCCGTTGTTCTTCCCCTGCCCGTCCTCAGCCGTGCCCAGACGTATACTGGTTCCCGCTGCTGTCCGACCAGATGTGTGACGAGCTGGTGGAGGAAATGGAGCACTACGGCCAGTGGTCAGGAGGCCGGCACGAGGTGAGAGGGGCCAGGGAGTGGGGGGGGGGATTGGGGGGGGAAGGGAGGTGTGGCTGTGAGGGAGGGAAATGGAATCAAGAGAGTGGGAGCAGAGAAGGGGACCCCGAGGGAGGGGTGGGGACCCACAGGGGGCACAAGTGCATGCCTGTGTGCATGCATTCATTCAGGAACTCCTTACCGGGGGCACGGAGGTCCCAGATGCCGGCCACTGACCTTGGCGGTGTGGCGCATTGGGCTGCGCTGGCCGCGCCCTGCCTCCTGCACTCACCTGCTAGAGTCAGTCGCAGTCCCAGCTCCTGAAGGCTGTGACAGGCAGCCCAGACGCTGCAGGAGTCACAGGAGGGGCCCTTGGCCCAGACGTGGGGGGACCGAGGGGCTTCACAGAAGAGGTGACATCTTTAGGGCCAGTAGGAGTGAGTCAGGCTAAACGGTTGAGGCGCCCAGACCCAGGTCACACACACCAGGCCTGAGAGCGAGAGGAGGGGGGAGGCTGGCGTGGCCCTGTCGGGGCTCAGTGCCCACTGCCCGCAGGACTCGAGGCTGGCCGGAGGCTACGAGAACGTGCCCACCGTGGACATCCACATGAAGCAGGTGGGCTATGAGGACCAGTGGCTGCAGCTGCTGAGGACGTACGTGGGACCCATGACAGAGAGCCTGTTCCCAGGCTACCACACCAAGGTGGGCCGCCCCCCACTTCCACCTTCCTGCACCCTGGTCTTTGCCGGAAGTCTCCACACACGCCCCTCCGGCCCCCGTAGCATCCGGAGCCCCGTGGAAAGGGATCCCATGGAGGGCCGCCTGGGGGAGTTAGCAGCGAGACGCCTGCGGCCCGCCCCCTACCAGCCTCCTCAGAAGGCCCCTGGGACTTGCGGCCGTCCTTCCAGTGTCCTCTCTCATGTCTCCACAGACCCGGGCAGTGATGAACTTTGTGGTCCGCTACCGGCCGGACGAGCAGCCCTCTCTGCGGCCCCATCACGACTCGTCCACCTTCACTCTCAATGTGGCCCTCAACCACAAGGGCCTGGATTATGAGGTGAGCCCCTGGCGCCCCCCCCCCCCGCGTCAGGGCACCAGCAGGGTCCCTCCACACACGTGCACACGCTCACTTGAGCCCCGGGGACCTTGCTGGCCTGTCCCCTGACGACCCCTACGCCCCCTTCCGTCACCTGCCCTGCCCGCGGCCCGCCCTCTTCCCGTTTCCAGTTACTTTGCAGGGCCGTCTCCTGGACCTCTTCCGGGCTGTGTGCCTCGCCCTCCCATGCCTCCCTTCTGTGCCGACACCCCAAGCCCCCGTGCCTGCCCCCCAGCCCCGTCTGCTCACTGTCCACCTCCATTCCCCCATCCTCTTCCAGGGAGGTGGCTGTCGCTTCTTGCGTTATGACTGCATAGTCTCGTCCCCACGGAAGGGCTGGGGCCTCCTGCACCCCGGCCGCCTCACCCACTACCACGAGGGGCTGCCCACGACCTGGGGCACCCGCTACATCATGGTGTCCTTTGTTGACCCGTGACACTCAACCACTCTGCCAAACTCTCGCTGCCATTGTGCCTTCCCGCGCGCCCCCCCCCCGCCTTGGGGGGGGGGGGGAGTCTGCCTGGCGCCTCCCTTCCTGAGTGGATGCTCGGCGTGCCTGGGACTGAATGTGTCGCCTCCCCCCCAACACACGGCCCTCTCAGGAAGCTCCTGGGAGCCCCCTTGCCGTGACCCACAGTCCCCAAAGGTTCATGGGGAGAAGGCTTCTGGGGGCTCCCCATACAATAAATTATTGTTTCTCAGTCTCCTTCCCAGTAAAGGAGGATTTGTAACTCTTGAGTCCGTGTCTGTCTTTCCCCTCGCTGCTGACCCCCTATCCTTCCTGCCCCCGGAGTGGAGGGGAGACCTGGAATTACTCCAAAGAAAAAGAACACAGAGGAAAAGAGGCAGAAGCAGATGGTAGAGCAGCGTGGGAACCAAGAAGCTTCCCTGGACCCCATCTTTCACTCCCCTGTATTGCCCGGGGGTTGGTGGGGAGCCTGGGAAGGACCAGGCCCAAGGACTTCACTTAGATTCTGGCAAAAGTCCACCCGGCCTCTTCTCCCAATGCTCTTGTCACTCGAGGGCATTTTCGTCTTGCGTGAAGCATGGGGGTGGCAGATCGCTGGGCTCTGGGGACAGTGCTAAGGGAAGGGAGGCCCCCCGGAAGCATGCGTTCCAAGGGAAGACACAGGAGGCTTCTGGGACCCAAGCTTTTAGTTAGGGAGGATCAGGAAAAGGAAAGCCTTGGAAGGTCATCCCAAGAAAGCTTCCTGGAAGAGGGGGATGGGAAGTAGCTTTCAAAAGAGGCGGGACCTCCTGAGAGCTGACATCTTCCAGCCTCTAGGGGGGCCATCAACCCCTTGCTAAGCGAGTATGACCCCTGGAGCCTCCCTGAGGACCTCAGGCCATGTTCCTTTAGCTTGGGCCTTTCCGGGTCCTAGTACCAGCCTACCTTCCTGAATGTCTCTCCCAACTGGTCCCTGTAGAAGCCTCTCGAAAACCAAATGGGCCCATTTGCGGGTCCTTGGGCATTTCTTGCCTTGAACACCTTACCTGCCATCCACCCCTTCCTTCCTCTTGCCCAGACTCCCAGGAAAACCTCGGTGAAGCCTGCCTTCCTGATGGCTAGGGCCGGTCCCCCTTCCGTGTGGACTGAGCATCTCTCTGGCCAGACTTTTTAGTGCGTCTCCCCGGTCTCCCTGTGGATGAAAGTGGCTTGAGCAAGGATAGGAGAAAATACCTCCTGGGGGGTGGGAGGAAGCGACCCGCATGAGAGCGAAGCAGGGGACAGGACAGAAGGGGTGTGCTAGCTTGAGCAGTGGCTGGCTCGTCCTGTCTCCTACGACCCCCCCCCATTCATTTACTGAGTACCCCTCACTTGCTGGGCACCTGTCACAGGGTTAGGGTCGATGAGAACCACAGCTGTCTTCTCGTGGCTCACAGCTGGGGAGAGACCTTAGCCAGAAAATCGCCAGGAAGGAGGGCAAGTAGGAAAGTATTTTATGCCAGGAGAGAGTGGGACAGAAGCACCTCGTGGGGTTTATGTCATACCTGCCCAAAAAAGTGACATTCCCTAACCCGGAGAGGGTGCGGGCTCCACAGCTCTGGCCAGTGTTGGGGAGAGCCCTGGCCATGTGAGGTCCCCGCCTACTTGGAGGGTGTGCTCTTTTGGGCTGGCCAATAGCTGGCCTTTCCCAAAAAGCCCTCCTTTCTGGAATGTCTCCCACAGAGGCCTAAGCTACTCCTTAGGGGCTGGACCCGGGCAACTAGAGGGGTTTCTAGGCGCTCTCACTCATGTGGGGAGCCCTGCCATTCGTGGTACACACCACTCTGGCGACACCCCACTTTCCCAGACCTCTGCCAGCTAGCTCCTCAGCGGCCTGGCAGAGGCCCAAGGTCCTGACCTCCGCCCCGTCCATATACCCTCACTCGCAGGCTCCTGGCCACACCCCTGCTTGGACGTATTGGTCACAAGCCTGTGAGCTCAGGTAGTGGCTAACCCTTTCTTGCCGGGGCTCACGAGGGTACAAGGTTCAGGTCAGCAAACGGGGGTGGACACAGGAGCCGAACCGGGGCCAAGGGTCAGGGCCAGGGTGTCGGACCACTGGGGAGTGTACTTAAGAGCCACCCCCTCCTCAAAAAAGAGCCCACGGTGGCCCCTATGGGATGTCCCCCCACAGCATGCCGGCCCCCTCCAGCCACCTCCGCTGGGTCTTTGAGTGGTTGCTGTCCTGCGATGGGTCTTCTTGGGGCTCGGCGAGGCTCAGTCCCTGTTACCAGAAGGGAAGCAGGACATGGTTCTCTGGGGGCCGCTGAAGGAATGGGAAGAAATTAGCTGGGGCAGGAGGGCCTGAAGCCATGGAACAAGGATGCGGGGGTGGGGGTGGGGGGTAACTGGGAACGTAAATGGCTGCGTCCTGACTAACCCCCACTGCATCCGCCAGCCTAGGTGTCCCGGCCCACCGTGTTGCCCCTGGCTCTTCTAAGCCCAGCCGGGATCCTAGCCGCCCTCTACCTGGTCTGATTCTAGACAAGGACGCACCCCTGGCAGGATGCCACCGCTCTGCCTGGGGCCACAACTGGGCTACCTGGAGACATTTCTGAGATTACTTCATTGTCTCAGTGAGGCCATCCAGGAATAGTGTGCTGGGCAGGGGCAAGGCTTTGGAAGACTCTTCTCTGGTTACACACACACACACACACACACACACACACACACACACGCCCCCGGAGTCTAATCTCCGGCCAGAGTGGGGCCCCAGCTGGTTAAAACCGCAGAACTGGATCCCTCCCACAGCTTCCTCTTTGCTTTCCACCCCCACAGGGTCCTGGTTCTTCATCAGGGCCTTCAGCAACTTCGGAGGCCATCGGCTTCTCCGGCCTCTTGCCTGGCCTCCGGCTACACCTCCTCTCGCTGCCTCGTGGGTTCCACCTCCCCCTCTTCTGGGACTACATCCTGTGTGGTGGTGAGAAGTGGGGAGATTCCCCCAGTCCCTGCTGTGTCACCCCCTACCTCCCTGGAGTGCGGGTGGGAGCTCCTGGTCCCCTCTCTACCTCCCTGGTGCCCTCCTCCCCCTTTTCTCAAAGACCCAGGCATCCGGCCCCCTGTCCCCTCCCCCCAGGTTTGGCGTCCTAAGACAAGGCCAGCGCTGCCTATCTGCCATTGGGGTCTGGGGGCGGCCAGGTGCGAGTCCTCGCGGTGGGAGGGCCCCTGGAAGCGCTGCAGGCAAAACCCGGCAAGCTGATTTGCAGATCCGGAATCAGAAGGGCTTTGTCAAGTTGGCAGTGGAACACGGGTGACGAAACCGCAGTGGCCCGGCAGTGGCCCGGCGGGACGCTCGTGGGCTACCCTGCAGGGCAGAGAGGCCTCCCTAGTGCCTGTTCTCTCTTTCGGGGAGAACGAGTTCTTCCAGCAGTTCCGGAGCCCTCCGGGCTCGTGGCTGCCGAGCGCGCAGGAGGCGCCGGGCGGCGAAGGTCCCTGGCTGCTGGACACGCCGGCCTCACCCCCTTTGGCAACCGCCCAGGCCTTGAACGCTGTCCCGGAGGGTCGCACGGCTGGGCAGGAAGGGCACGGGCTGGGGATCCCAACCACTGCCCCTCGGGCATCCAGTTCTGTCGGCAGCCCCCCTACCCGCCCCGCCCGGGATCTCGGTGCAGCAAAGCGCGCGGCCCAGCCGGGCGCAGGTGGACGTGGGAACACAACTACAGTGTGTGCGTGTTTGTGCGTGGCCGTGTCTCCGGGTGATCTTGACCCTCCCGGAGACCTGCCCCCGGGCCCGGGGCGCACAGCGGGGGCCTGCCCGGCCGCCCGGGAGATCTCACGGTCTCAGCTTCTGGCCCCGGCCAGCGGCTGGGACCCGGTGGCCGGGCTCCCCACATCAGTCCCGGAACAGCTGATGCCTCATATCCCCCCACGCATTCCCTGCAGCCTCCCAGCTCCGCCCAGCGGCCAGCCCAAACCGACTAACGCTGGCAGTTCAAAGATCATTCTGGAGGCATCTTGCGCTCCGGATCCAGAGATCTCCCTCTCCACACACGCAACACACCCGCAGTCCCGGGAGGCCCCGAGGGTTTGGCCGCTCCGGCAAGAGAGCCTTCCATCCGTGCTCGAACCTTCCTTGTTTGTGCTCGGGCCCTGGAGGCCCCGCTGGCAGACGGCAGCGACTGGGACCGGAGTCTCCACCACACCACCGATACCCCACCATGAAATCCGTGCAGAAACAGTGGCTAGAAGTACTGGGCGCCTACCATTACGTGTTCACTTTCCTCTTCATGGGTAAGAAACCTGGTGCCCTGGGGTCCCCAAGGGGAGCAGGGACTTTGGGGAGAAAGGCTGGGGCCCCACTTGCCTGTGCTCCGGAGGACAAAGGGAGCAGGAGCCGGCCAGAGGTCAGGCTGGGAGATGGTTGAGGGCACACCTGCCGTCTGTTGGGGGGGTGGGGGGGGTGGGAGGAGAGAGTGGTGGCATGGAATGACTCTTCAAAAGCGAATGCACTCTTCTTTTCATCTTTCCCCAGGCCCTTTCTTCTCCCTTCTTGTCCTCTTCCTCCTCTTCACGTCATTCTGGTCAGTCTCTGTTCTCTACTTGGTGTGGTTCTTCCTGGACTGGGACACACCCAACCAAGGTGAGCGCTGCTGGACGTGTGCCCAGGGAGCAGACATGGGGGGGGGCCCTCCAGAGATTCTTCCCACACATCTCTCTGCCCCAAGGGGGAAGGCGCTTTGAGTGGATGAGGAACTCGGCTCTGTGGAGACATGCCAGGGATTATTACCCTATCAAGGTAACAGGTCACCCTCCACGGAGACTCTATTCCTCCTCCCTCTCCCCAGCCCCCCACGCTTGCTCACCCCTACCTGTGCACCCTGGGCTCCCTAAACTCAGACAGTGGGGCACGGCGTTGGGGGGGGCAGGGTGGCATTCCACAGTAGGCTGTCTGTTCTGCCCACCCCATTCGAGGACCTTGAACTCTGAAGTCGGTTAGGGTGGAGAGCAGCTCTTTTCAGCTGATGTCCTGTCCTCCATGCCTCTTTCCCTGCATCCTACCTCACCACCACCCCCCACCCCGAAGCTGGTGAAAACAGCGGAGTTGCCCCCCGACCGCAACTATGTGCTGGGTGTCCACCCACATGGGATCATGTGCGTTGGAGGCTTCTGCAATTTCTCCACGGAGGTCAACAACTTTTCCAAGGAGTTCCCCGGGATTCAGCCCTCACCAGCAGCGCTGGCCACCCTCTTCCACCTCCCAGTCTATCGCGACTACCTCATGTCCTACGGTGAGTCTCGAGCTGAGCGGGAGGAGGCGGCCATCCCCCCCCCCCACGCCCCGACTGCCTCCCACGCACCCGATGCAGGGACCTGGCCTGAACATTGGCCTGGCTCACAGCGGGCATCAGTGAAGAGCTCCGGAGCAGGACACTTGCTCAGCTCTGGGTCACTGACATGGGCACGGGGGGGCAGGTTTGGAGGGAATGGGGTGTGGGGCTCGCTGAAGGGCAACTGAGGCGATGGCTCCCCACCTCCTCTCCCGTTCAGGACTATGTTCCGTGAACCGGCGGAGCCTGGACTTTCTCCTGTCCCAGCCCTGGCGCGGGCAGGCTGTAATCATCGTCATCGGGGGTGCCCAGGAGTCCCTGTACGCCATCCCAGGGAAGCACTGCCTCATCCTCCGCAATCGCAAGGGCTTCGTGCGCCTGGCACTGAGGCACGGGTGAGTGGGCTGCAGGCGCCCAGCCCGGGGCTGCTGGTGGAGGTCAGAACTGGACATCGCGTCTGGGAGTCCACACTCTTTTGTCCCCACCCATGCAGGTCCCTGTAGCCGGGCCTCTGTGTCCCCAGAGCCCACCCTGTGCCCTCTGGCACATGTCAACACTTGGGCGCTTTCTCTGTGCCAAGCACTGTGCCCACTTCCGCCAGGCTTCTGCCCTCTCCGAAAGAGGCAGCATTAGGGGGCGCCTCGGTGGCTCAGTTGGTTGAGTGACTGCCTTCGGCTCGGGTTGTGGTCCTGGAGTCCTGGGATCGAGTCCCGCATCGGGCTCCCTGCTCGGCGTGGGGTCTGCTTCTCCCTCTGACCTTCCCCCTCTCATGCTCACTCGCTCTCATTCTCTTTCAAATAAATAAATAAAATCTTTAAAAAAAAAAAAAAAAGAGGCAGGATCATAGCGCGAGGAGCAGGACTTTGCGCTCAGCAGTCCTGGGTTCAAAGCCCTTTCTGACACTACCTCAAAGGCAAGGCAAGATTCTTTGCCTGTGAGATAGGACTAACACTTTGCTATGATGTTGTAGCCGCGAAGGCTCGATGAGCAAATGTATACAGTTGGCCCTTGAACAACATGGGTTTAAACAGCGCAGGTCCCTTACACACGGATTTTTTTACCATATAGTACTGTATACTATATTTCTATATTGTATATACTATATAGGATATAGTACTGTAAATGTATTTTCTCTTCCTGATGATTTTGGTTTTAAACATTTGATTCATTTATTTATTTAAGAGAGAGATGCGTGAGGGAGGGGAGCAGAGCGAGGGGCAGAGACCCTCAAACAGAGGCCGCCCTGAATGCAGAATCCAATTCGGGTTCCGGTTCTAAGACCCCGAGATCCGGACCTGAGCCGAAACCAAGAGTTAGCCACTCAGCCAACTGAGCCACCCTGGCGCCCCCTGATGATTTTTTTTTTTTTTTTAGATTGTATTTATTTATTTGAAAGAGGCGGGGGGAGAGAGAGCATGAGCTGGGGGAGGGGCAGAGGGAGAGAGAATCTTAAGCGGACTCCCTGCTGAGTGCAGAGCCCAACCTGGGACTCGATCTCAGGACCCTGGGATCATGACCTGAGCCGAAGGCAGACGCTTCACCGACTGAGCCACCCAGGGGCCCCCTAGCTTACTTTATTATAAGAATACAGTATATAGTACATATACAGAATATTTATTAATCGACTATTTGTGTTATTGGCCATGCTATTAGTGGTTAAGTTTTGGGGGAGTGTTAAGTTATATGGGGATTTTGGGGGGCGGGGTCAGTGCCCTTTACCCCATGTTGTTCAAAGGTCAACATATGAAGGCCCAGTACACACTCATTTCTCAAGAACCGTGAGTCCCTTCGTCCAGATCTTTCTTTGTCATTTGTTTGAAATGGCCTTGGGCAGTGGAGTCCGGAGGTGTGGGGAGGACTTGCAGTGCCTCCAAAAGCCGCTGGCCTGACCACCCTTCTCTCTCTCTCTCTTTGTCTCTTCCCAGGGCCTCCCTGGTACCTGTGTACTCCTTTGGGGAGAATGACATCTTCAATTTTAAGGCTTTTGCCACAAATTCCTGGCAGTATCTGTGCCAGGTCACCTTTAAGAAGATCATGGGCTTTTCTCCTTGCATCTTCTGGGGCCGCGGGCTCTTCTCCGCCAACTCCTGGGGCCTGCTGCCCTTCGCCAGGCCCATCACCACTGTGGGTGAGTGTCCATCTCTGGGCAAGAAAGCTGCTGTCGGCTGTGCGGGCGGCAGAACCCCCCCCAACCTCTGTCTCCCCTCTCCCTGCAGTGGGCCGCCCCATCCCAGTGCCCCAGCGCCCGGACCCCACGGAGGAGGAAGTCGACCACTATCACATGCTCTATATGGAGGCTCTGGAGCAACTCTTCGAGGACCACAAGGAAAGCTGCGGGGTCCCAGCTTCTACTCACCTCACCTTTATCTAGCCCTTGCTGTCCCCCAGCCCTGAGCCCCTCAGCCCAGGGCACTGAGACCTCCACCTACTGCCTCTCTACTGCTCCAATATAAAAGCTTCTCTCCCACCACAATGTTGTAGGATCGGATGCCTGAGGGGTTCGCCCTCCGGCTCTAGGGGTTAAGCAGGTCCAGGCATGACCCGCCCGTCATTCTTCCGGACTGCAAAGCTGCTCCTTTGGACCGGGGATCGGAACCCTGAATTCTCTTCCCAGCAAGCCTTAATTCGGCTGCATGACCTTGCCTACGTCTCTATCCTCTGCGGAGCCCTTTCTCCCTCTGTGAGTGAAGGCATCTGCTTCCCCGAGAGCTGGAGGGCCTCAGGATTGAGTTTGGGAGGGTGGCTCTAGGGAGGGTTCGGCTTTGTGGGGTGAGCTGGACGAGACAGGACGGATGGTGGCATAGCCATCCCGAGCAAAAGCTGAGCTTGGCTGAGGGTTCCTGGCCGTATGGGGAGTGGGATGATCTCTGATGGCAGAAACGAGAGCGCTGGTCTGTACTGCACCCCTCTCCATTCTTTATGTTTCCTTGTGGCCGGGCGATGAATGAAACGGGGACCCGCATGACCAGCACGGAGCTCAGCTGCTCGCCCAGCGTTAGGTCAACATTAACCCATCTGCTCAGAAAGCACAGGACTCTAGGGGCGCCTGGGTGGTTCAGTGGGTTAAAGCCTCTGCCTTCGGCTCGGGTCATGATCTCAGGGTCCGGGGATTGAGCCCTGCACTGGGGTCTCTGCTCAGCGGGGAGCCTGCTTCCCACCTCCCCCCGCCTGCCTCTCTGCCTACTTGTGGTCTCTCTTTCTCTGTTAAAAAAAAAAAAAAAAAAAAAAAAAAAAAAAA
>CM052890.1:6018527-6055324 GCA_028534135.1 Potos flavus | reverse complement strand
GTCGCCCGGACTTGAGGCCACCCCGCTGCGCAGGCCTCCCGGCCCGCACGCCCCCACCTCCACGTCCCCACCCCCTCATCCCCTCCTCCCTCGGCACCTGCTCTCCGCCCGCCCGCCCCCAGGCCGCCCCGAGTCCACTCCAGATCCGGGCCGGGTTTCCTCCGCGTCGCCAGGGTCTCCGCCCCTCGGAGCCGCCGCCCGGGCCCAGCAGAGCGTCGCCGCGGGAGGCACCCGTAGCACCCTAGCCCCGAACCTCCCGTCCGCGTGCGGGACTGAGCCGCGGCGCAAACCCCACACCCGCACTCCAACTCCGAGTTGGGACTGCTCTGGTCCCGGAGCGTCACCCGAACTCGACCCTCGGGGCTCCGAAGGGACCCCTCTCCCGGCCCCGTTCGCTGTCCGCGTGGCCCGCCCGGCTCCGCGTCTTGGCATCCCGACCTGGGCTCCGGCTCCGGCGAGGTAGGGGGCCGCGGGCCTGGGGGCTGGGGACTGGCGTGCTTCCTCCTCCGCGGAATGGGGGCAGCAGAAGGCCACCGCCCCCCATGGGGAGACAGCCGCTGCGCCTCCTACAGCCCCACCCCTCCCGGTCCGGTGACCTAGATAACTGGGACCCGGACTTTGCATAGATGTTCAGAGGCACTTTCCCGTCCATCATCCCTCCCCCATCCCGTCGCCATTGAGCTCCCACCTGTCCCCTGAGCCTGGCGCCCACGGGGACCCCTGCCAAGTAGACAGCTTCCTTCGGAAGCTCTCTCCCGCCTGCTGCCCCCACTCCTGGGAAGGGGCGGAGAAAAGACTGGGGAAGATCCTCCAGGACAGCTCTGGGGCACCCCCCATGGCTCGTTGGTCTATCTTCCTCATCCCCTGCCTCTGCCCCATTTCATCTTGTCGCCCCTGCCTCTGTTCCTGAGGTCTCTATTCTCTTCCAGACTCTTTTTCTGGCTCTCTCCTCACCTTGACCCTTTCCTCCATCGCACACCGTGGGCAGAAGGGGGTGTGTTGCTGCTTTCTATTTATGGTTTCCCTGGGGAGGGGGTGCATTGCTAATACTTTTTTTGGCATCTGATGGGCCCTGAGTCACCAGGTGTAACGTCTGTGTCTGGTCTCTGTGCCTCCTCCCACTCCCCTCTGCCATTCTCTCCTGCCCTGCACGTCCCTGTCCGCCTTTGTCTCCTTCCTGCCTCCCTTCCTGTCCTTTTCGCTCTCTTCTTTGGGTGCTTTGTGTAGCTGCCATCTCTTTGTCTCCGCCTCTCTGCTCTCTGCTCCCTCTGCTCCCTCTCCTCCCTCTTCCAGCTCCGAGAAGCTGTCGACCTCAAGGGCATCAATATTTCAGGTGTGTGGGGTGCGGTGGAGGTGGGGTGGGGGCCTCCCAGCATGCCCAGCGAGGACTATAGTCATCCCCTCCCAGAGTGAGCATTCATATTTATAAGACTGAAAGAATGGATCCAAGGATGCGGGGATATGGAGGGCAAGGGAAACGCTGCCCCTCTTCCTGGAGCTCAGTCCAGGAGATGCCTGAACTACATCTCCCACAGTGCCCTGGGGGCACAGGGCTGCCTCTGCCTAGATACCTTAAGCGAATGACAATTCAAGGAGCCAGGTTGGCGGGCAATGTTCTGAGGGATGGGAAGGGATCAGAGTATGGAGCCAGGGTTGTGGGGCCAGCCACCAGCTTTGGCTTGGCCTGGAACCTCTGGCCTGCTTTGTTCCCAGCACCCACCTCCCCCAGGGTTTAAGGAACTTGGAATGTGTCCTGTCCCCCAGAAAGGGAATAGGTATAGAGGAGTGCCCGAGAAGAAAATGAGAGAGATGAATTTGGAAGCTCTTCCTTCTTTCCTGTGACCCCCTTACAAACACCCTTATCCAAGATGAAGACACACCCTTTAAAAATAGTCTCCCCCAACTTGAAAGCAAAGGAGGGTAACTGAAGCCTAATGTCTTGAATCAGTTGGATGTGTCCCTGTCGCCAAGTTGCTCACATTCTGTCCCCTTTTGGGGCTGTAGGGAATTGCTGAGCTCAGCACGGAACTACCAGCTAGTATTTTTCAGGGACCCGTGAACAAACCCGTTTGTCCATCTCCCAAACCCAGGTGGTGTTCTTGTTAAAAAAAAAAAAAAAAAAAAGAGTCCAACCAAACCAATATCATCTCCCACAAAGTAGCTGGTAGATGTGTCTCCTGGGATGTTGGTTAATGAGGCTTGAGGTCGGTTATAGGAAGGGACTATTATAACTGGCTGAAAGAGAGGAGGGGGATTTAATTGGTTGATTTGGTTGGTCTGGAGGGGAGAGGTCTGGAAATGAAGAGTCATTAGGACTTGGGGAGGGGGCTTTCTCTTGGCCCTGTCTCCGGCAGGGAAAACAGAAGTGCCGGAGGCCGAACCGTGACAGATCCGGAGGAGCTGACCCAAAAATGACAATAGGAAGGACACAGAAAGTCTTGAGGAGGAGATAGGGTAAGAATTATAGGAAGAAATTAGAAAGAAGAACAGAGGGAGAGAAAAAATCAGAAGAGACTCTCTGGAGGGAAGGTAAATGGAAGAGGGGCAGAGGTGATCTTTGTGGACATTCTGTTTGTAGGAGCTCCCGCAGAGCCCTTTCCCAAATGATCATCTAGCCCTAGAGGGGAGCCAAGTCTCCCTACAGAGAAGGAGGGAACAAACTCTAGCAGGAGGAAGGGAAAGGCAGTTTGATCAGCCTGGGAGGAACGACTTGAAATTTTCTAATGGAGCTATCCATCTGTCCACTCTGGTTTATGTTTGAATGTATGTGTCAGAGGTGGGAGTGGAGGGTACTGGACTGGCAAAAGGGGAAGATCTGGAATTTACCCCCCCCCCTTTGCCCTGGGATTGTGACTGGCAGTGGTGGGGAGGGATGGAACCCTCTGTTTTTCCCAGGGATCCCTTTAGTAGGGAGAGTAGAGATGATGGTTTCTCATGTTCTTGCAGAGGTCTTGGAGAGGTTGTGGGGCCCTTTCAATTTTTTACCCCTCCAAGGGCCTTTTGCCCCTTGTCTGAGTCCCTGGGGGCAACTGGATGTGCAGGAGATCTCCGGACAGTCTCTGAAGAGCTCATGGGGTTCCTGATTTGTGACCGTTGAAGCCACAACGTTGTGGGGACCGTTGTGACCCTGGTAGGGTTGGGAGCTCTGAGAGCTGGTCAGAGTTGGAGGCCCTGTATTCCCAGGGTCTATGCAGAGAGCAGAAGAGAAGGGGTATTTGTGTAGGAAAGGACTGTGGGGACTGGATGTATAGGGAGCCACATGTGGAAACAGGGTTTCTGACCACAATACTGGGTTGTCTCTTTTCTGCAGGGTAATGAAGTTGGAAGCCAGATGTGGTACAGCCAGCTCAGAGGTCCCTAAGCTTGAAAAGGAGGCCGAGCCAGATGTGGAGCCACACTCAGACACCGGGCCGCTGGAGGCCACGGCCATGTCCAGATCCGGATGGTAGCCTGAGGCTGAGAGCGAGCCCCTAGGGGCTGAGTCAGGGCCTGAGACCAAGGCCAAGTCCTTGGGGGCCAACCCCAGGTCCAGATCGGGACCTGAGGCCAAGGCCAAGCCGTTGGTCTTTGTGGTGGCACAGAACGGGTTTCAGGAGGTGCTGGCCATCTCGGGGGGCATCTACAGTGGCTTCGACTACTACCTTCCCAGCCGCTACCCCAGCGGCCGGCTCCGAGATCCCGACAGCACCGTGGTGCCCGCCAAGCGTGAAGGAGGAGTGGCGAGAGCTGGGGCCCAGGTGAAAAGGGGGTGAAGCTACGTTTGGGTGACTGGGATCTTAGGAAGGGGAGGAGGCAAGCCTCTCCCCCAGCCCTCGTCCGGATGCTGAGGAGCCAGTCTGCTCTGGAACCGAAGAGTAGGGCGTACGGATCCTGGGGCCCAGCCAAGGAGCTTAGAAGGGAGGACTTGTAGTACTCAGAATAAGCGGAAGAACCGGAGGGAGGGACTAATGAGAGCTTCGGTGTTTTAAGATCCTTTTGAGGAGATTTGCGGGGCAGGAGCATAAAAAAAAAGAGAGCAAGCAAGAGAGGGTATACTGGAGGTAGAGCAAGAGTGGGGTCAGGACCCCCGAGTGGACTGAACTCTCGCACAAAGAGCATCTGGAAACCGGGAGCCGGCCAGGCTGCGAGAGGGGGTCGGGGCGGAGCTAAGAAGAAGCGGGGGCGTGTCAGGCCCTGGGGGCGTAGCAAGCTCCTGGGGGTGGAGCCAAGGAAAGGGAGCGTGGCGATGCTCTGCGACCCAGTGCAAGCCGAACTGGAGCATCTTTAGAGGTGGACGAGACCCGGACGGATGGGCGTTCTACCGGCTCTGGAATTCGAGACCCGAGGGCCAGGAGATCTTTCTGGGCAGGCCGGGGTCTGGCCTGGCGCCCGGGGTGGTGACGACGGAGTACTCAGCGTGTGGGAAGAGGGGAGTCCTGTGAGCCGAGAGCCCCGGCTGGGGCGGAGGGCTCCCTAACGGCGTCGGTCCGCAGATCGCTCTGGAGTCGGTGCACGTGATCGACGCCAGGGAGACGGTGCTGGTGGAGGGGCTGCGCGTGACGCCCTGAGGGGGCGGCAAGGGCGTGGCGCGACAGCACTCGGGGGTCAGGTGGCACAGCTCACCCGGGAGGACCAGCTGCGCCCCCGGGAGCTGAAGAAATACCGCCTAATCACCAAGCAGGTGAGAAGGACTCGGGAGCTCAGCTAGCCAGGCGTCCTCCCCCCTCGCGCAGTCACCGGCTTGCTTTCTCTGCTGGGTCGGCCGAGTGGGGGCGCCCGTGAGCGCTGCCCCGGGACTCGCAGTCCTGACCCAGGCCCTTTTGCCTAGGGGCAGTCAAAAAGCTTCCGACTCCCAGCAGTCAAACCCTCAGCCCTTACTCCGGACGGCTGGGGAGCCCCGGCGTCCGGAGTTCCGTGACCCTGCCTCCCCTCTATTGATCCTGCTTCCCTTCAGGGACCCAAAGATCCTAATCTGGGCCTTTGTCCTTTCCCTCCGCCTCCCTTATCCTACCACTGATCTATTTCCCACCCTTCCCCTCCCCTCGGAGACCCAGAGTCCCACACTGACCTCGCCTCTCCTTGGGGATCCAGGCACGTATTCATAGGCACGCCTCCTGCTGTCGCCCTCCGCGTAGCGCGACGAGCTCCCGGGCGGGACCATCATCCAGGACTGGCAGCCCTACCGGCCTAGTAAGAGCAGCCAAGGGGCCGGAGTGGAGCGTGGACAGCCGCGCGTGCCCGCCCGTGCTCACGCTGTGCACGCGCCGGTTCCCCGTCCCTCATGGCGGTGACGGCACGTGGCGCTACCTCAACAGCAGCGCCTTCGGCAGCGATGACGCGCAGGTGCAGAACCAGCTTTTGCGGCACCTGCAGCGCCAGGCCCCGCGCGTCGCCGGCCTCATCGTCATGTGCCAGCTTTTCCTAGCGCCCCAGTTATGGTCACAGCTGGCTGACTTCTGCCAGGCCGGCCTGGGGCTCGAGCTGGTCAAGGGTGATACAGAGCAGTACCTGCTGGAGGCCGACATCTAGGGTCTCTCCTATCGGAGGGGAGAGAAGCAGCACTTTAGATCTCCAGAAAGCCCTGACCCCCTCTGTTCTCAAGCTCCGCTCCCTCCCCCTGTCTCCGCGGTCCGCTCTGAAGCCTCACCTAACTCGGAGCGCCCTCCTACTCTTACTTCTCTGTCTGCCATCTTGCCTCTAGCGCGCCCCAAAGCTGTTGCCCACGCCTTGATCCGAACGGCCAGGTTTGGGGGAGGCCCTTTCGTTGCAATTGTCCACCCCTTCCCCCTTACTGGTTAAAGAATGGGTTCCTTCCCAGACTTCATAGCCTTTGTTCTTCCGTCGCCCTGACCTGACCGTGAACTCTGCCCTTCTTGGCTTCTCCCTTCCGCCCCCTCGCGGGTGGGAGCGGGCAGAAGGATGTGCTCTGCCCAGCGGCCCAACGTGTATTACTTTTCTTCCTCCCGCCCTTTCTCGGGCCCTCAGAGCTTGCCTGGAACTCCCCTCCTTGCCTCTCTCTCAGCCTCCTGCGCTTCTCCATCACTATGCTCTCCCTTCTCTCTGTGCCCCCATCTTCCTCCTCCCCAGGCCTCCCAGACACTTAGCTCTTCATGGCCCATTTATCTGCTCCTCCATTCCTCTTCCCCATGACCTTCTCATCACCCACCCTGTGTGCAATACGGAGAGAGAGCCTGTCAATGAACTAGAAGTATAATACCCTGTTGACCCTCCAGGGATGCATCTTTCCAAGCCTGCCCCCTCTGATGGGTTTCCTCCAACTTTGCACCGCGTTGCTATTTCAGGGGCCCCCTTCCCATGCCCCCAACCAGTGACCTGAACCAGGCCATGGACCAGGGGGGTTGGGCTGGAGAGTGTGGCGTGGGAGTGCAGATCCCAGTATGGGGCTGTCTTCCGGTTCTGACCAGGCTGCCTTCTAGCGCCACTGGAACCCCCACCTCCAGTTATTTCTGGACATCCCTCCCTTCCTCTGGTTTCTTTATGCTTTTTGAACTTTAGCAGTTTTTTTATTTGAATGCAAGTAGTAACAGCTGCAAGTACACAGCGCTGTCTCCTACACTGGATCCTCATATCTACCACAGAGGGAGGAAACAGGCTCGAAAAGATCAAAGTGACTTCCAAGTCATTCTAAGTAGCTTGGAGCCTGGCAGGGACTAGAATTCTGGTGTCCCAAGCCCTGAGCATGCCTCAAAACCTCACTCCGTGTGACCGTGAGTGCGTGAACTTCTTGTTGGACGATGGACAGTTGGTGGGGATTTGTTGACAGCAAGCACAGGGGTCGCGGGGGATGGAATCAAAGACATGGGCAGAGGAGGGCGCCTGGAGGTGGAAGAAGGTGGGCAAAGAGGACAGCCACTGCTTCATCACTTCCCCCAGTTCCGGTTGTGCTGCTGCTGCTGCCTTCGGCGCCTGGCCATGCTGCCACCCTCCCTGTCACTTTAACCGTGGCTGTATTGCAATAAAATGGACCCTTAGCTCACCCTCTGTGTCTGTTTCACTTCTCAGTGGGGGAGGGATGAGACGCATTATCCTCCCCCCTCCCCTTCCCCAGCAGCCTGTATTAGAGAGGATCTCTAAGCCCTGTGGCAATGGGGCTAATGACTTCCTGGAGCTGGAGAGGGCTGCTGGCCGCTGCGCGCCCCCACCCCCACCCCAGCCAAGCGGCAGAAAGAAGCGGTTGCTCTGGAGCGAGGAGGGCAGCTGCGCGACTCCCTGACAAGCCCGGGTCTCTCTTTCCCCTGGACCTGGGAGTCCGCTGCCATCCAAATTCTGTGGGCTTTTCTCCCAAGTTCCGCTTGGCAACCAGGACCGGCCACCCTCAGCCCCACAATCCAGGCGTCTAACTCGCGGCTCTTGGCTCTCTTGGCCAGAGCGCTAGCTTCCCGGAATCCTGGGTGGGCACCCCGAGGAAGGGGGAGGTGGTGGAGGGAGCTTGGGCACCGCCCCCCGGGAGCCGAGCTCCGGAGCGCCGGAGACTGCGATTCCGAAAAGTAACACGCGGGGGCGCCAGGACGCGCGGACGCCGGCGAGGCAGCGCAAGGTGGTTTCCGTCCGTGTGAGTGTGTCCATGGGCGTCTTTGTGTGTCTGCGTTTCTGTACATGTGTGTACGAGTCACAGGGTGTCCGGGTGGGATATATTCGGGACAACGTGCCTGGTGTGCCCCAGAATCAGGTACTCCAAGTGGCTTTTTGATGAGGAGGATGTTTGATATGTTACTATGTATGTGTGGATGGGGAGGTAGGCAACTGTATCGTCGTGTGTGCAAGGCGTAGCCTGTGAGTCCCTAAAACCGCATCTTGGATTTTTGAAGTCACATTCTCTCAGGGTTTTTACCCCCTCCCACCATCCCATGTAAAAAGAACGAGGGCTCTCAACGCAAATCTCCATTACTCTGGTCACATCTTCAGCATGTGTCTGAGTGACACTGCCATGCTAGGTGTGATATTGTGTTTGTGTAAGTGGGTGTGTCTCAGAACATCAGTGTAACTCTGAATAACAGTATGTTTGTGTGTGACAGGTGGATGTTGGAGGAGGCTGGGGCAGAATTATGAAAGTACATAATTTGCTTTCTCTGGTTAGTTTGTGGATATCATCTTCATGGCGTGTGTGTTTTTCCTTCTCAGTCTCTCCAGAAGCTGTCTCTCCTTGTGTCTCCCCTCATCTCTGTCTCTTTCTCTCTCTCTCTCTCATTCTCTTGGTGACTCATCTCTGCGGCTTTGCCCTCCCCCGGCTTGCTGGGTCTCCCATCCCCCACTCAGGAGTGGGTGGGGGTATGAGAGAATGGGACCCTGGAACTGAAAGTCAGGGTGAGCACCCCCTTCCTATTACTCATCATTCCCAGACCCACCAGTGGCCCCCAGCCCCCTCTCAGTCCCCTCCCCAGTACTCCCCACTATACTGAACTGGGCTGGGCAGGGGATAGGGCAATGATGCTTTTTAATGGGGCCATTTTCAGGGGGACCTTCAGCACCTTCTTTCGGTTCAAATTGGAGACCCCTGCCCCTCTCATAAAGTGCCCTCCTCCCTGCCTGTCCCCCCATCGCTGACGCAATGAAAGGCTGCAGAGGTGAGTCACCGCTTGGGGGGAAGGGAGGGATGGGGGGATGGTGAGCTGCGGGGTCCCCAAGCCCCTGCCCTCCTTTTCTCTTCCAAACCTTCTCAAGGAAAAGACACAGGGCTCTGTCCACCCCTCTCCCCTGGCTTTCCAAATCTTCAGTTTGGATCACTACTCCATTGGACCCCATCTTCTCCTGCTACCCTCTTGGAGAGTATGAGAGATTCAGAAACAAAGACAGAGAGAAGGATTTATACAGATAACTCAGAGCAAACACCAGGCATCCCCTCCAGCTCTCCATGTCAGCATTGCCTTTTCCAACTCTGCCTCTCCATTATCTTTCCTGCCATCTCGCTCTTCTACTGATTCCAGGCAACTGTCCCCAGTGCAGCTCTTTTCCAGAAGCCCCTAGAGTCAGCAGGGTATGAAGGGCACGGCACATCTCTGAGAGGTGGGCTGTGTGTGAATGAGAACACCCGGGTGGGGAACTGAGATGAAGAGAGGTAGAAACAGACCCAGAGATTCAGAGTCCATGCAGACGGGATCCAGATTGTGGAATCACCAATCCTATTGCTGTGGGTGCCCTGGCTTCCACCTTGCTGCCCCCCCACCCCCACCCCATGCTGACTGAGATTCTTCAGATGTCAGTGTCTGAGAAGCTCCCCTGGGCTCTGGGCTGAGTGGAGGAAGGAAGGGGTGAAGAGTTGGGGAAGAATGGAAGAATAGAGGAACACTCTGAAAAGAAGGGGGCAAGGACCCGAACTTGGGGGCTGCGGGTGAGGAGCTTTACTGCACAGAAATCTAGAGATGGTGAGTGTGGGGGAGGGGCAGGCAAGATCAAAGACACAGAGACATCCATATAACTTCTAACATAAATCAGAAAGCATGGAAAGATTCAGAGAAATGCACAAAGACGCATATGTATACACACAGATACACAGACAGACAGAAAGACAGACAGACAGACAGACACACACACACACACACACACACACACACTATTGACACATCAAGCCAGGCTCACTTTTCGGACACCAGCAAATGCCCAGACTGGATGCACTCTGAGTCTCGCAACCACACAGGTATACAGACACTCAGAAGGATTGGAACCCACACGCACTCATACTTATACAATGATATCTGGAAACAGGCAAAAACATGGTCACACAGATTGCAAGAGAAGATTTCATATTTAAAGTGGAACCTATCATGCCCATCCACTCTATCTGATTAAATACACAACTGGCCTTTCAATTCCCCTTCTCCGCCCCCCATGTTTCATTAAACTGCACACACACAAACACACATGCACACATATGTACAGGCACACGTAGGTGCGTGTGCACATACACAAGCCCACAGGAACACAAACCGTTTCTCTAGGTGCCTGTCTCCCCTCATCTCACACTTAGTTGTTAGCCCCATCAGCCTCTCGGTCTGCCCCCCTTGGCTCCTTCCCTCCCCTCTTCCTTCTCACTTGGATGGCTTCCCCTCCCCCTTCCAGATGTCTGAGCCATCTCTCTGATTCATCCTCCTCGAGAAGGTAACGTGACCCCCTCCCCATTCCACTGCTGGCAGTAACCAGGCTGGAAAGATAAAGGGGAGAAGAAGAGGAGGAGAAAGAGGAATGAGGGGAGCCCCCAGGTTAGGAAGCGGTCCTAGATAGTTGCGTGTGTTAGGGGTGGGGGGCGAGGCACAGCCTTGGGGTCTGCTGCCCCCTCCTCTCTCTGCTTTCTGTGGTATCTCCACATCCACCTTGGTTTTCAGTGCTGTGTTGGGTTTTTTTTTTTTTTCTCCTTTAGCCTGTTCCTTCTACCTGTTCCAGATTCCTTCCTTCCTCCCTCCCTCTCCTGCTCCCATCTCTTCTCTCTTTCCTCTCTCTCTACTCCTCCCCACCTCTTTCCCTGCAGAGCTGATGGGCTTTCTTCTGGGAAAGTCGAGCCACTGATGGAACCAAGAAGCCACTGCTGGGTATAGAGGAAAGCACGTGAGTGTGTGTGTGTGTGTGTGTGTGTGTGTGTGTGTGTGTGTGTCAGAGAGAGAGAGAGAGAAGGAGGGTCAATGATAGGAAGAGATGAGGAGGGGGTTGAGGACTGGCTCTGAAAGAGTCTCTGAGCCCCTGACAGACAGCCCGGATCTCAGTTTCCAGAGTCTTAGGGTGCGGGTGCCCTGCGTGTGCCCACAGGCACCCCTGTGTCCGCAGTTCTTGTGTGTCTGGCATGTGTCATTGTCACTCCCCCCTTTCCCTGCCCACGCCCCCGCACAGCTCTCTGCCTGCACCGCAGCCCCCTCCAGCCTCCCTCCTCCCCTTCATTCCTGCAGTGGCTGCTCCCCTTGCCTTCCTCCCTTCTCCCCTGCCCCCTCCCCATTTCCGTCCTCCCCCCACCCCCGCCCACGGGCTGGTCTCCCTTCACTGGACCCGGCTCGCTGATGGATTCTCTTTGCGCAATCTGTGCGTCATCGCCCCCCCCAACCTCTAGCTGTCCAAGCCCCCAACCCCAACCCCTCTGGCAGGAGATACGGACGAGGGGTCTGGTGGTAGAGAGGGGCTATCTCTGACGTTGCACACTCATCCCCCACCCCTCTGCAACGCGTTCAAACCTTCCCTTTAAGCAATAGAGAGCTGGAGTTGAGTCACCCCCACACAACCTGCGCAACCCCCTCCCCACCTGGTCTGCTCTCGCCCTCCAAACGTCCTTTGGGGGGAAGCAGAGGGAGAGAAAGAAGCAGGAGGAGGGTGGGGGAGAGGTGGGCGGACAAGGGGTAAGCCGGGCCGCCAACATAAGCTACATAGTGAGCTGGACAGAAGGACAGACACACCTTTTTCTCCAAACACGCACCGACTGTGAACAGACACGACATAGAGGCACACACATCCTCAGTCTTTCCCCTTTCTTCCGACTCGGACCCTTTCCAACAGGATTACCAAAACCGCAAGATCCACCCATCTGCCCCGGCCCAGGGCCGGCACCCCGCACCGCAGATCCGCGAACAGCGCCAGGAGGCGCCCAGATCCGTCCCTCCTCTCTCGGGTTCACGCCGTCCTTGGGTGTGTTCCCCGTGAACCGTGCGTGCGGTCGGGGGGATGGGGAGTCCAGCCCCTTCCTCGGCTTTGGAATCTTTATCCTCCCCCTCCCCAGTATGGATCTCCTACTGATGCCCAGTCAGACTCTGGGAGTGCCCCCATCCTATTCGGCTCAGCGACGCGGGCTTCCGCAGCTGCAAGTTGCTCTGTAACCCACCCTCCCGCCTTGCAGCGTCTCAGCATCCACCCTTCCATTCATTCTCCCATTCATTCATTCATCCTTTTCTCCTCGTCCCTCCTTCATTCATTCATAGCCCCCTGCCCCGCCCGCCCCGGCGATTTCATTCATTCATTCATTCATTCATTTCCCCGGTGCTCAGCTAGCGCACGCCCCTCCAGCCGAGGCTCCCGGCGCGCAGGCGCGGGCAGGGAGAAGAACACCTTCTCCAATCACCGGGCTGGCCCCCACCTTGAGGCGCCCGCCCGCTTCCCCATGAATGAACATTGACGTCAATGGGGCGGGGCGAGCCCACGTGACCCTGCGCTCTCCCCTTTATAAGGCGGCAGCGGCGCGGGCGCTGTCCAGCGTGCTGAAGCCGGAGCGAGCGAGTCGCCCAGAGCCGCGCGGACCCAGCTGAGCCCAACCCACTGGACGCCAGAACTCGACCGTCGCTCCTATCCCAGCCACTGCTCGGAGCCGAGGCGGACGCGTCCCGATCTTCCCCTGTCCCCACCCTGCCCCGACCCGACCCTCCTCTCCACCTCCCGCATCGTGACACCAGCTGGTAAATACTCCGCTGTCCATCCCTCAAACCCTCGGCAGCCGTGGGCGTGAGGGAGGGTTCTCTCTCCTCCCGGATGGGGGTGTTAAAAACACAGCGGGGAGCCCCCGGTAAGGGTCCCTGGTAAATGGGGGAGTCGCCGCTTTTCTCTTGCTGCTGAAGTCGCCCACGCACCATCCGGGGAGCCCTGTGGGGAGGGAGCAGAGATTTTTTCCCCCCTTATCTTAGCTGCTTAGTACGTGGGCGCTGGCAGTGAGATGGCTTAGGCAAGGGGGCGAGGAGGCACTGGGGGGAGCGAGGGTTGCGGGCGTTTTCCCATTTACACGACTCCAGAGATCGGCACATCTTTCTCCTTTGCACCTAAACGTCCCTCTTCTGGGTAAGGTTAGGGGGATGAGGGAAGCCCTGGATTTCCTGATTAAAGGTGGGGGAAGGGTATATAGAATCAGAGAGCGGAAAATTCTTACAGAAACCCTCTCTTTCTTTGGTCCCTTCTATTTTTCACAGTCTCTGGCAGTCCTTTGGTCATGATATCGCTCAGGTTGCCGGCTTCCACCCTCTTCTGCTTCCTTCTACTGATCAAGGGGTTGGGAGCAGCGCCCCCGGGGCACCCTGAGGCGCAGCCACCTCCCCTCAGCTCTGAACATAAAGAGCCGGTAGCTGGGGACGCAGTGCCCGGGCCGAAGGATGTTAGCGCCCCAGAGGTCCGAGCCGCTCGAAATTCTGAGCCTCGGGACGAGGGGGAGCTTTTCCAGGGCGTGGATCCCCGGGCACTGGCCGCGGTGCTGCTGCAGGCACTTGACCGCCCGGGCTCGCCTCCGGCACCTGGCGGCTCCCAGCAGGGGCCAAAGGAAGAAGCAGCAGAAGCTCTGCTGACCGAGACCGTGCGCAGCCAGACCCACAGCCTCCCGGCGCCAGAGACCCAGGCACCTGCGGCCCCGCCTCGCTCTCAGACTCAGGAGAATGGTCCCGAGGCTGGCGACCCCTCCGAAGAGCTCGAGGCGCTAGCTTCCCTGCTCCAGGAACTGCGAGACTTCAGTCCGAGCAACGCCAAGCGCCAGCAAGAGACAGCGGCAGCAGAGACGGAAACTCGCACGCACACGCTGACCCGAGTCAACCTGGAGAGCCCCGGGCCAGAGCGCGTGTGGCGCGCTTCCTGGGGAGAGTTCCAGGCGCGAGTCCCGGAGCGCGCGCCCCTGCCACCCCCTGCTCCCCCGCAATTCCAGGCGCGTATGCCCGAGAGTGGGCCCCTTCCTGAAGCCCACCAGTTCGGGGAAGGAGTGTCCCCCCAAAAAACACATCTAGGTGAGGCATTGGCACCCCTGTCCAAGGCGTACCAAAGCCTGGGTGCCCCTTTCCCCAAGCCGCGCCGTCCGGAGAGCTCACTCCTGGGCGGCTCTGAGGCGGGGGAGCGCCTTCTACAGCAAGGGCTGGCGCAGGTAGAGGCCGGGCGGCGGCAGGCAGAGGCCACACGGCAGGCCGCGGCGCAGGAAGAGCGGCTGGCAGACCTTGCCTCCGACCTGCTGCTCCAGTATTTGCTGCAGGGCGGGGCCCGGCAGCGAGGCGTTGGGGGTCGGGGGCTGCAGGAGAAGGAGGAGGAGCGAGAGAGCGAGAGGGAGGATGCGGAGGCGGAGCAGGAGAGACGCGGCGGGGCGGAGAGGGTGGGGGAAGAGGATGAGGAGGCGGCGGAGGCGGAGGCAGAGGCGGAGGAGGCGGAGAGGGCGCGGCAGAACGCGCTGCTGTTCGCAGAGGAGGAGGACGGGGAAGCCGGAGCCGAGGACAAGCGCTCCCAGGAAGAGATGCCTGGCCACCGTCGGAAGGAGGCTGAGGGGGCAGAGGAGGGCGGGGAGGAGGAGGACGACGACGAAGAGATGGACCCTCAGACGATCGACAGCCTCATTGAGCTGTCCACCAAACTCCACCTGCCAGCGGACGACGTGGTCAGCATCATCGAGGAGGTGGAGGAGAAGCGGAAGCGGAAGAAGAACGCCCCTCCGGAGCCCGTGCCGCACCCCCGGGCCGCCCCCGCCCCCACCCACGTCCGTTCCCCGCAGCCCCCGCCCCCTGTCCCCGCCCCCGCCCGAGAGGAGCTGCCCGACTGGAACGAGGTGCTCCCGCCCTGGGATCGCGAGGAGGACGAGTTGTTTCCCCCCGGGCCCTACCACCCTTTTCCCAACTACATCCGGCCGCGGACACTGCAGCCGCCCGCTGCCTCGCGCCGCCGCCACTACCACCACGCCCTGCCGCCTTCGCACCACTATCCTGGCCGGGAGGCCCAGGCGCAGCGCGCGCAGGAGGAGGCGGAGGCGGAGGAGCGCCGGATGCAGGAGCAGGAGGAGCTGGAGAATTACATCGAGCACGTGCTGCTCCGGCGCCCGTGACCTGCCCTGGTCCCGCCCCCGTGCGCCGCTGCCGCGCGCGCTGCCACCCCCCTCCGTGTTTCTCCTCTCCTTTCTCGGTGTTTGCATGCGCCCCAGCCCCGCCCCTGGCCGCCTCCCGGCCCCGCCCCCGCCCTCGGGTCGCCCCGCCCCCGGGCTGCGCCGGGATCTGTCAGACCGCTTCCCGGATTCTAAGCCCGAACGCCCCAAACTCACGCAAGGAGGCCCGCCGGGGCCACCCCAGGCGGGCGGGTGGTTTGTGCGAATCGCCCCCCCCACCCCACCCCCCCCGCCACGGGCCTCTCTCCCCACCTAGTCCCTCTCGGGACGTCCCCGTCCAAAACCGGAAAAAGCTGTTCCAGTTAATTGTGTGAAGAAGTGTCTGTCTCCTGCCCTTTGGGCCTCCCAGGAGCCTCTCCACCCTCTCCAGATCGCTGTGAATTTACCTATTCTTCCCCTTCTCTGTTGTAAATACCCCTCACGGAGGAAATAGTTTTGCTAAGAAATAAAAGTGACTATTTTATTAGGACTTTGTTCTCCGTTATTCACCCGTCCCCTTGGGCCTCCGTGGTCCTTCCCAAGGGGCGGTGAGGGAAGCGCCAGCCACAACACCCACCTCCTATTCAAAAGCCAGGGTGGTGGAACCGCTTTCAGCCGCATTTCAGAGTAGAATATGGCTCGTATCTGTGAAGAAAGCCCAAATTCCACTTCCAGCCTGCGGTGGGGTGGTGGTGGTGGTGGTTGGTCCCCAAGGTGGGGCAGCTCCAGGCCCTTCTATCCCTGATCCTCCAGCCCCTTAGGTGGTACTGGTGGCTCCTCACAGCCCCTGTTCCAACCTCACCCACTCGCCTCCCTTAGTGGCCCCCTCAATTCCCTGGTCCTGTGTACTTCACAACACACAGGGAGGATGGACCTCCAGCTGCAGAAACACCCTGTTTTCGGCCACTCCTCAACCCTTTGGTAAGCATACAGGGTTGGCTATACCCTTGAATCCCTGATTCCCCTCTCCAAATAAAACTAAACCAGCTGAATGAAATCTTTCACAAAGAAACCTCCCAGGAGTGAAACCATGTCCCCAGGAGTTGCTCTTCCCTGGCTGAAGGTGGCTGGGGAGCTGGAGGTACCAAGTTCAGAGAGGCACTGAGCTCACAAGTCCGTCTGGAACAGGGGCGCCTGATAAAGTATGGGGCGCGCTCAGTTAAATTTTCACTTTGGATAAACAACGGATGTATTTGCATAGGACATGCTTATCCTAAAAATATTCATTATCACTCAAATTGAACCGGAGGTCCTCTATTTTGTTTATTTGTTTGTTTTTTCCCTTTAACCCTGGCAATCCCAGTTCCCGTCCCCTCCCGACTGATCCCAGGGGCCTTTCCTTCCTTCACAGAGCCTAAGCAGGCAAAGTCCAGAAATGCTTTTCCTTTTATTTCAGAGGAAAGGAAATAAAGTCAGACGCTTCCCACACCCCACCCCTTAGCTCCTGCCTCACCCAGAACATGGAGTGAAGGAGGGACAGTCTCCCATACAGCCTGCCCTTCCCCCAGCCCTCACTTCCCGCAAAATGGCAAGGTTAGAAAAAAATTAACTATGTTGTTCCTCCCCTGGCACTGCACAGAGTCCCCGCTGCAGCCAAGGAGGAGGAGGGTAGATGAGGGGAAAGGCCTTCCCTCTCAGTACTCAGAAATCCCCCCACCCCTACTCCAGGCAGAGGGGCTGCCCTGGCTGGCTACTGGGGCAGGGTGGAGGTAGGTTATGGGGCAAGGGAGAAGAGAAGAGCCCTGAAAACCTTTTCCCTTTAACCTGACATATTTATATATTTACAGTTATAAGGGAGGGGAGCAAGTTTGGGGTAACATTAGTTCTTCAAAGGCAGGGAATGAAAGCCAAATAGCACCCCCATTTTGGTCACATTTTCCTACCTCCTAGCTCCTAAAATCTTCATTGAGGAAAGGGGAAGGAGGAGATAGAGGTGAGGGAAGGAATATTTGAGGGTCCTGAGCCCACAGCTCACTCCAGAAGAAGGTGAGGCAGCAGAGGAGGGGCGGCTGGGTCCCACCAAGAAAAGGGGCACTCGTGCCCTGCCTCTCCACCAGCTCCCCACAGCTCCACGAGGCCCAGGCGGGGGTGGGGGGCTATGCCAGACCCATCTCCTCCAGCACACTGCGAGGCGACTCATCTTCCTGAGGCAGAGACAGACAGAGGGTGACGCAGAGACACCAGGAGAGGCAGACAGGGAATGAGGGAGAGGAGGGTGGGCAAGACAAGGACAATCACAAGTGGGAGGAACACAGAGAGACAGGGGGAGGGGAAGAGAGAAAAGCCAATGTGAGCTCAAAGTTGGAACAGTCTCCAGTCCCCGGTCTCCAGGGACCAGCCCCCAGTGCCAACTGTGGCAAGGAAGGGGTCCAGGTGGAGTCCACCGCCACCCAGACAACCCAAAACCAGAAGCCTGGGGAGCAGGGGGCTCAATCTCTGAGGGGGAAGGGAGTGAAGCTGGGACTGGGGGGTGGGAACCCTGCTTTCTGGAGGCTGGGGGTGCCAGATGGTTGGGTCCTTTTAGTCAGAGTGGGGGCAGGGAGTAATGAGCTGGCATCAGGTCCCTGAGGGAAGGTGAACCAGACTGCAGAGAAATGAGTCATTAGGGTCTGAGCAGAGCACTAGTAACAGGGGTGGGGGTATGTGCCAGGGCACGTGCGTGTGTGTGTGTGCGTGTGTGTGTGTGAAGCGGAAGTTGGACCAGTGAGGTGGCAAGTTCCATTCTGCCCTTTCTCCTACTGTAGAGACGAGCCCCCATCTCTCCCCCTCCTCAGAGCCAGCTCAGGCCAGCTTGCTTGTCATTGCAGATTCTGGTGACTCATCTCCCTGCACCAAGTCTCAGCAGTGGCACAGCAGAGAGGGGGCAGGCAGTAATGGGGTGAGGGCGGGGGCGTCGGATCCAGGAGAACCAACAGCCAGGCACCCTCTACCCCAACCCCCAAGCCCCCACAGCCCTTTGCTTCTGAGGAGCAGAGGCTTTTGAGTGTGTGTGTTCTTAAAAAAAAGGATGTGTGTGTGAGGGGGAGACACCAGGGAAAAAAGAATTACCTATCGTGTGCTCCTCTCCGATTCCCTGAGCAACCCTAAATGCCAAGAGAAGTATGGGACCAAGGAGATCTGGCTGGGATGAGACACCTTGGGTCTCGCGAGAAGGAGGGAGAGCGGGCACAGGTGGGCTGCCTGCCACCCCGACCTCCCACCCTGAGCAGTCAGTCAGTGCTTGAGGCCAAGCTGGCCAACCGGGCGCCGTGGGGGCCAGATGCCACAGGGAGGGGGGCCCCCTTGGCGGCCGGAAGGTGGCAGCTGTGGCTGGCAGGTGAGGTGTCCAGGGAAGGAAGGGCCCCCTGTGCCATGGCACTCTTCCTCCTCCTCACTGTCCCAGGCCCGTACCTCCTGCAGCAGGTCGGCCTGCTCGATGGCCTTCAGCACACTCTTCTTGGAAGTGTCCTGGACATCACCCCCCATGAGAAACTCATCCAAGATGAAGTAGGCCTTCTCAAAGTTGAAGATGATGTCCAGCTCACACACCTGGGGGGACAGGGAGAAGGCAGAGTTGAGTGTCAAGGTGCATTCCCACCCCACCAGCACCCTAGTTGCCCACCTCTTTTCTTCTCGTGGCTCCACAGTCTTCTTTGTGACCACTGCTCCCACCTCAGGCTCCTGCCCCAGGTCTACGAACCCCCGAACCCCAAAGCCTTAGTACTCGGTTTGGCTTTTCCTTCTCTTTGTCTCGCCTCTTTCTCTGTGAACATGAAATATGAGTTGCCCTAATCCACCCTTGACTGTGATTCCTGCTGCCTTCCCCCCAAAATCTGTGCCATTGTTCCCACCAGGGGCCAGGCTAGCCTCCCTCCCTGGGCGCTACAGGGCCGGGAAGAGGAGATTCTGGACCTCGGGTGGAAAGACTGGAGTGCCAAGCAGGGCTCTGCCACTGCGCAGCTAGATGGACATGACATTTCATTTCTCTGAGTCTGGTTTCTCATCTGAAAATTGAGATAACAACACCTACTCCCAAGATAAAATGAGGAGCAGACACAAGAGCCTGAAAGCACTTTGTAAACTGTTAATTTGGAATACAAATGATGGAATTATTACTTTTCCCCATCTAAGATCTGAACTGACTGTCCATGCCCAGGCTATCCCCCCGATCAGTCAATCTAGACTTCCTGGGCATGGGACCTGGACATCACTAATTAAAAAAAAAAAAAAATCAACTCCCCAGAAAATTCCAATGCAAAGTCAAGGTCAGGAGCCAATGATGAAATCTGAACGTGGTCTCAGTCCTTCTGTGAGACTTCGGAGCTGAGCTCTAAATGGACTGAGTGGCAGATTCTGGTGTGCACCCCCCCTCACCCCAGGCTGATTAAGGGATATGGCTAATAGGCTTAAGGCTTAAAGAGGGGAATTAATTACTGTTCTCACTGTTCCAACTTCACCTCTCCCAAATCTTCCAGGCAGAGACCGAAGGGTCCCAGGCTTTGGTAGAAAGAGGGGACTGCTGGGTGGGATGGGGAGACTTACACTGCCGAAGTACTTGTCCAGGAGCTCCACATACCGGTGGATCAGCTCCAGCGTGATGAGCTCATTGTCTTGGCCTTCGATGGCGCAGCAGAAGTAGAGGCTGGCGTATCTGCGGGAAGGGGCACAAGCGGGGTCGCTGGAGGGGCTGCTGGGCCTGCTTCAGGACCCAGGTGCTGTTCGCCTAAACCTCCCATTTCTTCTCATTCCCAGAGCAGGGTCTGTGTCCGTACCAGACACAGGCCGGTGGTCCTGGGGTATGCAAATAGTAACAACTCACTCTGCCTCTTGGTGGCTCTCACAAGACAGAGGCAAACACGCAAGCTCTTTCCCTCTTGCCCCCTGACCTGTTTGGTTTGACTCAGCAAAAACCTGAGCCAACTAATCTACCTGCTCAGAGAAGGAACTGGACAGGGCATGTGTGTGTGTTTGTGTGTGTGTGCACACGTGATTGGGGAGAGGTGTTGAATGAGGCTGCAAGGGACATGTGTGATGAACAGGATAAGGCCTTGGCTACAGAGGTAGGTATCAGGCACGAGCGAAACAAGTGGGGAGCCAGAATTTCTTTCAGGTAAGTTTGGAGAGTAAAGGAAGCTGGAGTTCATCACTGCCCTCCAGATGTCCTTAGCTCCCAGTTCTCCCTGACCTTATTCCTCAGACATTTGAACCCACTGCCAGACCCCCTCCAGCAGGATCCAGACAGCTATGGAAAGTAGGTGGCGAGTCACCTCTTATAGACGACTTTGAGATCCCTCCACTCCAGGAAGCTGCACATCTTGGGCTTGCGAGCCAGAACAACCTGCATAAGCTCCCGGACCATTTTCTTTCGCTCCTTGTCTGATGTGGCCAGGTACCATTTCTGCAGCCGCAGCTTCCCCTGCCGGCTGAACAGCAGCATGAATCGCATCTAGGGGCAGGGGGCAGAGCGGAGGGTCAGAGATTTGGTTCTCTGGGTTTGTTTACTCCAGAAACACAGCCACGGATGCGTCCCACAGATGAGTCTAACTCTTCTCTATTCATAGCTCCCAGGGCCTTCAAACAGCAGCTCTTGCTGTCAACTCTGGGTATTCCTACCAGCAGGTGCCTTTCCTTCTGGGGCATGTCAGAGCTTCGGAGTCTGTCATTTGGGTTCGAATCCTGGCTCCGGTAGGGGAGAAATTTGCCTCGGGTGATTATTTTATGTCTCAGGGCCTCAGTTTCCTGATCTGTAAGATGGATGTAATAAAAGTACCTACCTGTTTGGAGGGATTAAATGAGTTGATATACGCAATTGTGCCTGTCACATGGTAAGGGCTGTAACACCTTAAGTGTCACTATTATCGTTCCTTCACCTCCTGTTTCCTACTTCTGTCTTCCAAAGGTCAGTAAAATGCCTAGTACAGTGACAAGCAGCTCATAGCTGAAGCCACAGAGATGTCTGCTTTCTTCTGTGGTCCTTCTATTCACCACCGTGCTGAAATGGGGTATTTTGTCTCTCCAGAAGCTACCTCAATTCTCCACCCCATCCCTAGCCATACACCCTTGCCGATCTCCCCAGCGCACTGCCCTCCAGTGCCAGTCCTGTGCCCAGGGGTAAATTCCACCCTCTTCTCTCCTCAGCCATCCAGGCCTCTGGCCACCGACAGTCCTCTCTTTTTTCCTTTTAGGGTGCCTCTCGCTATGCACCCACTCCTCTCCAGATACCAAGTCACTGAAATTAATTTCCCTTTCAGTTCCTCAGTTAGGATACCGCCATCCTGGGTGGTTCCTGGAGCTTTGTGGAACAAAGTGCATGCTGAGTAGAGTGGGGAGGAGCGCAGAGCCCTCACTATTCCATGCACCCCCAGTTTCCCAGTTTCAGGGTGTACACTGTTAGCGCCTTCTTCCTGCAGTTCTTCTCTCCCTGGGCATTACCAAGGGCTGGAATCCCTGGGTGTTTGAAACCGTACTTGTTTAGTAGACTAAATGAGAAATCAAGGGGGTTTGGTGGTGGGAAAGGGGACAGGCTGCTAGGGTGGTGGGAGGGCAACAGAGGGGCGCAAGGGAGCCCTGCGCTTCTGAGATTGGGGGGCGGGGGAGCGGGAAGCCAGCAGGAAGACGGAAGGCCTGGGCTCCGGAAAGGGACTGGGATGGGGGGCGGAGAACCAAGAGCACAGGAGCCCGGGATCTGAAGCCTGGGTCCCGCAGAGCAAGACCTCGAGCCCACTTGGCTTCCCCACCTCACCCCAGCCTGTAGGCGAGCAGGGCGATAAACCGAGGCAGGACATCCACTCCTCGGACCCGGAAACTCTCCCCTCCCACACACCGCTCTCCTCGCGGGCCGCCGTTCCTCCGGGCTGCACTGGAACAGAGGGTCTTGGTGACCCGCCAACCCCGCCGCCTCCCTTCGCCGGCAGGCCCCCGCGGCCCTCTTCATCGGGCGACTTCCCTGCGGCAGTGGTCGGGACCCCCTGAACCGCCACCCGCGCGCTCCCCCCGGCTCGGGACGGTCCCGTCGCCCCCTAGTCAGCCCCCTCTGGCCCCCCCAATGCGCCCCCTCCCCGCCCCTTCTCTCTAAAGCCATTTCCAGCTGCTCTTCCTTGAGAGGCCGGCTGGCCCACCCGCCCGGGTAAGTGGGGCCTCTGAGGACCAGAGGAAGAGAGGGCGGCCCCCACAGAGGGCGGCCCCCAAGGACCCCCGCAGGTGCAGCCCACGCCCCTCGGTTCCCCCTCCCCTCGCCTCCCCTCCCTCTCCACACAGCCTACCATCCTGCAGCCTCCGGCTCGGCGCGTCCCTCTTCGGCCACCGTACGCGCCAGCTCCACTCCCTTTCTTATCCTATCTCCTCCTTCCCTCCCTCTCGTTTGAAGCCCCGCCCCGTCCCGCCCCGGCTCGGAGGCCCTTAGAGTGGCGTACCGCGCAGGCGCCAGCTCTGCGGGGCGCGCGGGCGGGGCTGAAGGCGGAGATGCGGAAGCCATGGCAACCAGGTCCTCGACTTCAGCTGTGAGTAGCTCTGTCGTCATGGTAACAAGGCCGTCTGGTGGGCCGGTTGGAGGATGGGGGAGGAGAACAATGAGGTCCTCGCGCTTCGGAACCTTGGGGGAAAAGGCGGGAAAAGGGGTGAGAGGTGGAGGGGACGCCTGTTGGAGTTTGTGGGGAAGCAGGGAGGACTGAGGGAGGGGCGGGGGCGATGGAGAGGGCGCAGGGTGGGAACTGGATGTGGGGAAGGAGGCCTGACTTGAGGACTTGAGGAAGACTAGACAAAGCGTGGTGGGGTGGGGGGTTGACATAAGTATGGAGCCCAAAATAGATGTGTTCTGAGAACCTGCTAGATGCGGCACCACCTGAAGTAAGGGAAGTGTGTAGGTAATGAGGGAGATGGGAAATAAAAGAGAAAAGGAGGCGCTGATATGAAAGTGATGTGAGGAAAAGGGAGAGGAGCATGAATGAAGGCAAAACAGGAAGAAATACAGAGCATCTTAAAAGGGTAGCACAGGTCGAAACTGAAAAAGGACAGATTAACCAGGACACTAGCGTAAAGATGAGGCTGTGAATTAGAATACGGGCTTTTCGGCCGGCGGCGTGTGAGCATGCGCACCTGTGCCTGTGAGCATGCGCACCTATGCCTGTGTGTTTCCTCGCGGCCAAGTAAAGCAGTTCGCGGGTCGGGATAAGAGAAAACCTTCCATTTTGTCGTGTTGAAAATGATGTTATTACTTTTGAATAGCACTTGAAGCAATTGTTGCTAAGGCTTCACCCGTCTCCATTTTATGCTCTTTTTTCCTTACTCTTGGATATGAAGTAATATGCTATTGTTGCAAGACAAGGGGCCTAATTCACCTGGGATAACGGTCTGGTCTCTGTCCCTTACTGGATGTGTGGCCTCAGGTGAGTCATTGTAGCCTTCAGTCTCCTTATTGGAAAACTGAGGATGGCCATACCTGTCTTGCAGGGTTGTTTTGAGGCTGTACAGATAGTATGTGGCCCACTGTCAACACTCGTTATCGCTGCTTATTTTCTCCCTTTCTGAACTTCTTCTACTTTTTCTTTTTCCTCTTTGTCAATTCCCTATCTCCTCTGTGTATACCTTCAGCTTACCAATGACGTAGACGTTAGCCGAAATATCTTGGCTTTTTTTTTTTTTTTTTTAGGTCAAGAATAAGATCAATAAAGCCAGCTGTTGGAGTTAGGAAGGGTAAATCATGACGAGGTGAAAAGAAGGAAAGGAGATGTGTAGGAGGAGCGGAGCGCAAAAGGAATGAAAAGAGATGTGCTTCTGGGTGGGGGGGGGAGGAGAAAGGTTGTAGATAAGGAATTAATGAGCCATGAGGCAGAGAGGTAAAGCAGAGAGCTGAGCAACAGCGCTTGGAAATTTGGAAGCTCTAGAGATGTGAACTCCTACACTCCTTGGAAAGCTGATACTTTCTAGAATTACTTGTCTCAACGTGGTATGCCTCACTGCAGAAAAGAGAAGATTCATGAGAGAATTGTTAGAAATATGGGTTTTGCTCATATCGAGTCCTAGACTTCAGGTGGTTCAAACTAGTTTGAAGACGGTGGACTGGATCGCTTCACTGTTAACAAACGCTGAATGTGGTGAATCTCTGAGTTGGTGGATCCAATTTGGCTTGTGTCTGCAGAGGAGTTCAGATTTGATGGAGTGGGCAGTTGGGAGTCATTATGGTTGTCTGAGTTGGTGGATAACTTGGTGAGAACGGTTTTAAGAAAGTTAATCTTAGGGTACCTGGGTGGCTCAGTGGTTAAGCGTCTGCCTTCAGCTTAGGTCATGATCTCAGGGTCCTGGGATTGAGCCCCATGTCAGGCTCCCATCTCAGTGGGGAGCCTGCTTCTCCCTCTCCTTCTGCTGCTACCCCCTGCTTGTGCTCTCTCCTCTCTGTCAAATGAATAAATAAAATCTTAAAAAAAAAAAAAAGAAAGTTAATCTTATAGTAAAACAGGGGACAGTTTGAAAGGATAAATGGAAGGCTTGGAAGACCATCTTTGGGAATCCAGGCACAAAGAGGAAATGGAGAGGGACAAATTGGAGAGATGCTTGTAATGGGCCCATCAACTGACGTTGAGAACTCATCCAAGAAAAGGAGAAGGAGGAAGAGTCAAAGATAAGTCTGGAGGGTTAGAGGGGAGATTCACCTTCATAGGTGATGACATTTGTATTGTCACCCTACAAACCGTACTGACACCTCTCCAAGTCTTTCCTTTTCTGGTTGTAGGTGGTGGTTCCTGCGGTGGTTGGAGGGGTGGCCTGAAGTCTTTCGTCTCTATGGGTTTGTGCTCTGTATTTCTCCCTCTTGTGATACCCTCTGCACCCATTTTTTTAAAAAGATTTTGTTTATTTATTTGAGAGAGAGAGTGCAAGCAGGGGGAAGGAACAGAGGGAAAGGGACAAGCACACTCTGTGCTGAGCGCAGAGCCCAATGTGGGGCTCGATCCCATGACCCTGAGATCATGACCGGAGCTGAAATCAAGAGTTGGATGCTTAACCAACTGAGCCACCCACGTGCTTCCGCACCCAGTTTTTGCACATTCTTTAAGTAGTCCATAGTTCCCTGATGATGTCATTTGTAGCCATCTTTGTTTTGTTTCTTTTAACTGAGCAGTTGGGATCTTACCATGTACTAGTCCTAACAGTCTGGACAGTTAGAATACCTTCTGTGGCAGACGTTTGCCATTCTCTTTCACCTCCCAGGCTCTAACCACACTTCCTAGGGCTTAGGAATCCCACCTTATGAGTCTAGGGGGAGACAGAACAACCTTCCAGTTGCCTGTGTTGCAGTTCATAGAAGCATGTGAAGTTTCCTGACCTTCACTTTTGCAGCCCTCTTTGGGACCACAGCATTGGCCTGTCTGCTGGACTTGGCCAGTCCACACATCTGCCCGGACTATGTCCAGGGAGGAATGAGGTGATGGAGGGGAGGTAAGACTCTGGCAGAAGGTCAGAGGATCGAAACTTAGGGTGCCAATGCAGTGGCACCAATGACAGTGTCCTGTGCCCAGTGAAGGTTAGGGCAGGGGCACCGGTGTGATTTGGGGGGCGCTGTCTCTAGTACAAGATCTCCCTCTGGTTCTCTGGCTCTCCTGGAATTCCCTGAGGTCCCCAGTTTCCTTTGGTGCTCCCCTTAGCTAGAGTTGGTTTCTGTTCCTGGGAACTAAGAACTCTGGTAAACTTGGTAAGCGTGCTGTATCATCCACTGGCTGCATGTGTAAGCCACCTTGTCTCTTCCGCTGGATTGGAAGCTCCCTCAACGATGGTATCTTATTCATCTCTTGTTTCTTCACGGCATCCTCCGGCATAGTGCTTGTGGACTGGCATCCATTATGATTGGTATCTACGGTGATCAAATCTAGATGTTTACATCTTCTAATCCAAAATATGCTACATTCTCATTTTGTATATGGTGGTAGCATGTCCAATATAGTGCTTCCTTCTTTTGCTGTTTCTACTATGCCTAGGATGGTGCCTGACATATAGCAGCAGATACCCAACATTGGTTGAATAAATGTACACAGGATCTCCCATTCAAAAATTCTACTGTTATGGCACCTGGGTGACTAAGTTGGTTGAACGTCTGCCTTCGGCTCAGGTCATGATCCCAGAGTCCTGGGATCGAGCCCCGCATCAGGCTCACTGCTCAGCAGGAAGCCTGCTTCTCCTTCTCCCTCGATAGCTCCCCCTGCTTGTGCTCTCTTGCTTTCTCTCTCTCTCAAATAAATAAAATCTTTTTTTAAAAAAGAAAATTCCATTGTCATCTCAAGCTTCACTGAGGTGCTTCCTTCGCCTTTCCCTGAAGGTTTTGGTTTCCCATCGTGGTCAATGTCACAACCTTTCGTAGTCTTGCAGACTATAATCCTGGGACATGAAGTATGACAGGAAAGCATGGCTGATTCAAGGGACATAGGCCAAACTTGCCTGACTAGATCAGAAGAGGGTGTTTCGAAAGGGGGAGAGTTGAGTGGCTGGGTTTTGAGAGGAGAGAGGTCTGAAGGCCAACCTGGTGACTTGGGACTTCCTCCTCAGGTGTGTGCTTGAACATGACTGGCTAATCCTGTTCCTTTGTCATTTTGTTCACGCAGTTTTCTGAAATGCCCTACCATTCCTGCCCCACAGACCCAAATCCACCTTATCCATCCTGTAAGTTTCCATCAAGCGCCCGCTCCTGATGAGGCTTACCCTCTAGTGTAGACCGTGGTGATCATTTTGACAGTGTTCCCTTCAACCGTTTTTGGCAGGGACTCACGTAGCATTTCAGCTTTTTGGCATCTACTCTCCTTGGGTAGTTGTTAGTAAGAAAGATCACTTATGCTTTTTAAAAGGGCTTCACAGTACCCAGTATCAAGTTAAGCTTTTAAATAAATACTTGTTAAATCGTATGGGGTTCAAACTTGGCCGGATTTGAGCAGAAGCTACAGCGGCTTTGCTTCAAGAAGAGCTTTCCACTGGAGTCAAAGCGACATCTGGTGGCTAGGGAATAAAGGAAAAGGCTCTGTGGCGGTAGGACGCGGGTGTGCAGGCTGAAGGGCGAGGTGTAAGGGCATGCAGGGCAGGGAGACCTGGGTTCACAAATGCCACTGAGAGGGGCGGCACAGTGTAACAAAGAGCACAGAGGCAACTGGGCTGTTATGTGATGATAATAATAATAATAATAACGACAGTGGCAAGTTTCTCAACCCCTCTCTGTCTGTTTTCCTCGTTTCGACATAAGCATTTGCTACTATTACAACAAAACTTACTTGAGGAACCACCTAAAAAAAAAAAAAAAAAAAAAAAAAAAGAGTGGCGTGGAAAACAGATGGTGTCTCCTTGACAAGTTTCATTCTGATGGAATATTTTTACCATGGAGGGATTTACAGAATGAGTCATACTCATTGCCCACACGTGGGCAGATAAATAATTCCACTGTGTGAGGTTTATAAGAAATGTGCAGTAATGATGGCTGGAAGCAGATATTGTTGGCTTTTCATTTCTAAAGAGATGGAGGAAGAGAGATTTGGAGGGGTGGAGGAGGGGGGCCCCAGCCGAAGCCAGGCAGGGCGGGCAGGCTTTGTACTGTGAGGGCCGCATCATCATCTCTGTCCCCAAAATATCTGAGAAAAAGCAGAGGGCACAGTTAAATAGGGCACCTCCCGGAGCAAATTCTTTCTGCGGGGGTGAGGCCTTCTGATGAACCCTTCTCTTCTGAAACTTCTCAGCAGGGATGGATGGTTTTTTGAACTGTACCCTGTCGAACCAGGCTAACTTGCTCTGCTTTTTGAGACGCTCTTGGTTTCTGAGCAAAGCTGTTACCGATGGGTAAATCTTCAACAATTAGACCAGTGCATGGACTTGGTCATATTTCCAGGAGGTAAGGAGGACAGAAGGTCTATCTGGGTCCCTGTATCCCTGCACTCTTGGACCGTTACCTTCATGACTCCAGCTCCCCACTACAACCCCAAGGGGAGATCTGTACAAGAGGAAGGAGGCATTCTTGCAGGAAGAGGAATACTTTAGTACCAGTTGAAGTTTTGGCTACAAATCTCAGTGATCCTGTGAACGATCAGGGTGTGTGTAGTTTGGGCGTCTCTCGTCTGAGCCAGCTAGAAGCAGGCCGAGTGGCTTCTGTGGCCCCCTTTTCTAGTTCTGTGATGAGTTTCTAGTTCCATCTTGGTTCCACAGAGCTTGCCAGAGAATTGGAAAGGAAAGGAGCACTCACTGAGGTTGAGAACATCTTTTGAAAGCTCAGAGTAGTTTCGGTGGGCATACTGGTCTCCTTTCCTTCCCCCCATCCTTCCCCCCCATCTTCTTCCTTCCTTCTCTCCTTCCTTCCTTCCAAAATTTACATTTTAATTCCAGTATAGTTAATTCATTGGCTTTCTAAGGAGAGAGGAAGACCTTCCTTCCAGGTTCGATTGGGATTTGGGGCCCCTTTTACTATATGGACCCTTAGGGGAGAAGAGAAAGCCTGAAAAAAAGACGAATCCAAAGAGAAGAATCCATAAGGAGAAGGTGCCAAACAACCACATCCCCCTCGAACATTTTAGAGCACCACGTTGGAGGCATCCAAGAAGGTCCCTAACTGTCCCTCTAGAGGGAAACAGGAACGACAGGGTCAGGGAGAAGGCCTTTAGCAAATGTTGAATGATTGGGGAGTGAGTAGGTTGAATGAACGCCCTTTCTGGATTAACATCATAATCTAAACTTGCTCCAAGGAAGTCTAACACCATTTAGAGAAAATTATAATGTGAAGGTTCCTTTAGTTCAAGGCCTAAAATCTATCTTTATTCACAGCAATGGGCTTATTTAGGAAAGTTGTGAAGGCTTATTTAAGCTTGAGAAGTAAGATTATAACCAGGCAGAATGATCACTTTTGACTGTTTTGTGCCTTTTGAGAATGTTTGTATTACCAGAGTCACATGACTGCAGGGTTGAGAGGTTCTTGAAAGATCCTTAGTCCCGCTGCTAGGAAATTATCCTATGGACACATGAGCCCACGTGTACTGGGATGAATGTGCATCCCAGCCTTGCTGGTAACAAAGATGACAATAAAAAAGGCCATGGAACCACCAAAATCCATCAAAGGTGGTTTAGGAATTATAGTGCGTCTATATATGCAACTGGTAAAGAGGATGAGGGACAGGTGTGTAGGCTGTATCATTGGGCAAATAAGGCAAGTTGCCGAACACTGTGTGTGTGTGTGTGTGTGTGTGTGTGTGTGTGTGTGTGTAATCTTATTTGTGTGAAAGTGAAGAATATTGTAAATATGTTTAAAAATGCTTAGTGAAGTTCTGAAAGAACACCAAAGAAACTAGGGACCAATTAAGTTCCTATTTTTACCTTTCAAACTGTCTTCCTATGAGCTTGTGTTTGGTAGCCCTTACACAAGTCACCTGACATTTAAAATTAAATTTAGATTAAAATATACGTTTTAAAAAGTATACCCTGCCTGCAGAAGCTAGCGCCACCAAGAGGTCATCCTGGCTGTCCTTAAACACTTCCAGTGATGGAGAACTCACTACCTATTAACTGTCAGACAGCATTTTGACCAAGAGCTCCCAGATGGTAATTAGTTCCTATTAAGACAAAACCTAGGGACTGGCTCAGTCTGAACTCGCTCTCGATCATGAGTTCATGAGTTCAAGCCCCATGTTGGGCATAGAGATTCCTTAAAATAAATAAAAATTAAAAAGAGAGAGAGAAGACCTAGGTTTCCAGGGGGGTGGATCTACCGCTCCTATCTTTAGGGTTCTGGAGCTGGACAGCATACAATTTTGGCAGTTAGTTCTTCGTATTTTTTTCAGCTTAAAAGATGATTTTTTTGAAGATATGAACAGATATGAACAGAAACTAATTGGGGGAGGTATCTCCCCTGGCAAGAGCCTTCAAGAGACTAGAGGAAGAGAATAAAAGACTTTCCAGGATGTCATTTTAAGGAGGATATTAAGAGAGTCTATATCACAAAAGAGCCTTGTTTTCAAAGGAACCCGATCTGTACATGGGGACAGTGAGGGTAACACACACTCAAAGTTAAAGAGCACGCATGAATGCAAGCGCTGTTACACAGCCGGAAAAAGAAATCTTGCTAAATGGCAGGTAGAGAGTGATGGTGCGGACCAGGTCACCCATGGGGAATGCCAGGTCAAGTGACCGGACTTGGTCTGGGTTTTGAGAAGTGGGGAGTGGGGTAGGTGCAGGGGTGCGGGCATTTGGCAGGGAAGGCAATGGCATGAACCGAGATGGGAACCCACAGGGACAGTGCGTATGAGCAAGTATCAGGGCAGGTGGAAGGTGTTTGGGGGACCCCTCTTTCCTTTTAGAGGGTGACGCCCAGGGAGAGAATTATGCCCTGCACAACGTGGCCCGTAGGCCTTCTTGCAGAGGCCCCGTGGTCAGCCCCATGGACTCGCTGGGGGCAGGTCTTTGTGCCTTGGGTTTGTGGGCGTATGTTTCATAAAGATCCCCTTTACTGGCGAAGTCTGTGGACTGATGGGATTCTGATTTTGTACTGTGTGCAATGTGGAAAGTAAAGACAGGAACTCTTTTGAAATATTTTAATTAATTTATTATTTTTAAAAAATATTTTACTTGTTTATATATCAAAAGTGAAAAAGCATATGATTCAACACAACTTCAAGAATGTTGGACCCCACATTTGGGTATCCTTATGGGGACTGTGTGTAGCTGTCACTGTCCAGTGCATTATGAGGAATAAACAAACAAAGAACAAAGATTTTTCACTGAAGAGCACAGGGGTGGGGCGGGGGGGGAGGTGATTAGGGTCCTATTTGGATTACATTCATTCATTCGACATCTATGTGCAATTCTTCAACAAATTGATCTTCATACCATGCCCCCCAGCTCACTGGTTTTCAGAAAGATTATCTAGCTAGGGTAGTTAAGTCCAAGCTCGTGGTCTCTCTCATTCTCCTCTCTCTCTCAATCTCTCTCCCCCTCTCTCACGTGTCCACTGCTCACACACAGCAGCCGGAAATGACACATCGAAGTGAGTCACCAATGCGGCTGTGAATCACCCTGTAATTGGGGAAAGTTCTGTCCTGTTAGGTCGTGCAGCCCCTTGCTCTCCTGTTCCTAAATATATTGGAAAATTTTAAAACCACTCTGTCCTCGCTGTAATCTCTCTGACCCACCACATCCTTTTGGTCCCTAAAGTTAGATCATCTTGGCAGGGGTCTTAGCTATCTAGTGGAAGGGCCAGCCAGGAAGGGAGAGGAGCCATGGGGCTCGGGAAGCCACAAGGTGGCAGTGTGGGCCCCACCATGCTTGCCGCCCAGAGGGGTAGCTGGTCAAGGGGCCGGACTCCTGAGATGCAAGACACAGACCACCAAGGAACATGACAAGCCAATCATATAATACGTTTTTCTTGAGAGTCCTCTTTCTCTCTCACAAGCACACAAGGACAAGGATGTGATAAATACTCAAGCACACCCCTGGCATCCCACCCTCCCCACCAGGAGATTAGAGCCAAGAGCCAGGCACACATCTCACTTTTCTTCCTCCATTCCTGCAAAATAAAGTTAGTGGGAAGCAGAAACCTGCTCCTATGAGTAAACAAGTCACCTACACTCCAAAATAATGTACGCACACTGTTTCTGGGGAGGGAGACGGCCAGGTCAGGGCGGGTCTCCGCACGGGCGGGCAGGTGCGCCGCCCGTCCTCGGGACCTCTGGGCTGGGGCAGCACAGACCTCGAACTGAAAGGGTGCCTCTCCCACTGGCCTTCTTTGGCCCGCCGCCAGCCTCCTCAGCAGTGGCAGACAGTGCAAGAGTGACAGCAACGTGACTGGAACACAAATCGTTTCTGCCAAGCACACAAAAGCTCCCGTAAGCGTTGGGGTGCCGTCCTGCCGGGGTCTCGGTGGGCTCCCGTTCTGCAGACCCGGACGGGCACAGCAGCTGCGCCAGTGGTTGTCCGAGGTTTAGTCTGGTGTGGAGACCCGGCTGTGCTTCGGAGGTCTCTCCGGGGGCCTCCAGCAGGGAGTTTTCCTGAAAGGTCCTCCTCCCCACTCCTGGGAGAGGCTGAGGTCTGGGAGGCAGATTCGAAAAATTTACCTTTTTTTTTTTTTTTTCCTAAAGGGCAAATGCCTTCTTTTTCTCCAGAAAAATTAATTTAAAAATATGTATATTTTTCCTTTAGAGTTCCTTCTTCTCGGATACATCTCCAGTTCTGTCCCAGATGAGGGCTGCTGTTCTCACGGTCAGGGTTCCATCACTTGGCCCATGAAAAGGACCGTTCCTGAGGAAGGAAGACACGTGGGAGATGAGAGCGGGAAGAAATGGCACGGCTCACGCAGCCCCATGTTTCTGGATGAGCCGAGATGTGAGACCGTGAGTGAGCTGTCGGGAGTCACAGCTGCTGTTGTCGCTAAGCTGGGGCTGGGGTCCTGGCACGGTGCTCTGTTGGCGACAGAGCGTCGTCCCTGAATGGAGGAGGTGGGGCAGAGCTCTGGATTCTTTGTCTGGAGGCCTCTTGGGGTAGGAGGGAGTGTCTACACCTGTCTAGACTGGTGCCTGAGGCGAGAAGATGGGGGGCGGCGGGGGGGGGAGGGCATGGGAGCGTCGCGGCTCACCTGTGGGGTTGTGCCGCACCACGAAAAGGAAGGGTCTGTCCATGATGATCTCCTCGGGGGCCATTCGGGCTGAGACGATGATGGCTAAGAGAGAAGGAGCAAGGATCTAGAACAGAGGGACTGGGCACTGGCGCCTGGACTGATCAGCAGGGACCCCTGACACCGGCCTTCTGATGGTAGCCTTGGGGGGGTGTCTAGGAGGCTTGGCTCTTCTCCTGGCTGTGAGTCTTAACGGTTGAGGGAAGTCCTCGGAGGCCTGGTTTCTTCCAGGAGTTTTGCCGAGATCTGTCAGCTCCTCACAAACAGCCATTTATGAAAGCCTTTAGAGTGTCTTGGTGAGCAAGTTCCTTGAGCCGACTAGCCACTGGGAGAGGCCAGGCTTCCTTTGGGTGGGGGGGCTGCCTTTTCACCTTCAGGGGATCTCTGGAGCCATTGGGTGACGGACGGGGCTCCCAGGCCGAGTGGGCCCGCCTTCTAGGCCGAGAAACTCTGGCGGGGTCGGGGCAATGCCCTTGGCACCGGGGGCAGGGGGAGGGGTGCCCCTCCACAAGGAGAGGCTGGTAGCGCAGGGCCGTGGGGTTCATCCCACATGTAGGCCCCTCCGGAAGCCCTGGGCTGAGACCCCCCGGGCCCCACCGGAGCCCAACTCACCTGTGGAGGAGGACGCCACTGTGCCGCTCTCGTTCACCTCTATCTTGACTTTCTGCAGCGCCTGCGACACGTACAGTGCCTCTTGGTCTGAAACACAAGCAGGTCCGAGGGTAGATCAGCTGGGGTTCTCAGAGACACACTCCTTTGTCCTCTTGGGGGCCCCACAGTCTGCCAGCGGAAGGAAGTGAAAGGAAAATCTCCTACCTGAAAGACTCGAGAAGTCCGCCTGATTTGGCCTAAACATGTCGGTCATCCCCAAGTTCTCCAGGGGCCCCCGGAGGTTGACTTCGCTCTCCAGGGAGAACCTGGGAACAGGAGCAGGAAAGGGCTCAGGCTCAGGCCGCCCCTTGCGGCCTCTCCCAGTCCTGCCAGTGTAGCCCCCTCCCGGCCCGCTGGCAGCCGGACAGGATGGGGACAGATGTGAAAGTGGAGGGAGGCTGGTCTTTTCAAATCTGTGTGGAAGGTCTAATAGAAATGAACATTTTCTGCCATCTCCCCGCCCCCCCGGAACCTGCTCTGTAGATTGTGTTTCTGGGACCTAATTCTGAAGAGGACTCCAGCAGAGAGACTCTGGGTGCCCCCCACTTCCCCCTGGGGCTCTCTTTACCTCGGGTTTCACTTTCTAGGGATGGGGGTGTGGCGGGGAGGGGCAAGAGCATGCAAACCAGCTAAATTCTCCCCTTTCCCCAAGCCTGGCCTTACAGCATCTGGAAATTTGGGGTAAGTGTGGTGGGAGGCTTCTCTATAATTCTGGAATGACCCAGCCTCAGCCTTCTCCACCCTCTGTGCCTCTGCAGAAGGATTTTTAAAATCTGCTTTGTTGGAAGCCAGCAGGAAGCTGCTGGGGCTCCTTTTGTCTCCATTGTTTGGATGTTGACTTGAGCCAAGGGGGGTGGGAGAGAGTCTTTCAAAGGCTGATCTATCCCCCCACCTCCACCATTTCTCTGGCTCTTCCTTTGGCTGGCTTTGGCCGAGTATTCTGAGAGTGGTAAGTGTGGGGGCACGGTCTAGAAAAACTCCCCGCCGCCGCCACCCTCCAGTGGAGACAGGAGGAGGGAGGATGAGAGGAATCTTAATCAAACCCAGGCCAGAGTGTTTCCCATCAGCTTCCCACACATGTCCCTGCCCTGCAAGTGTCACATCTGGGAAACTGGAGGTGGGGGTGGGCCTTTCAGGGAGCCCTGGGGGAGGCGAGGGGGCAGATAGAGGGGGGTTGAGGGGTTGGCAAGGGTGGTGAGAGCGAGGGGTGACTTACTTGGGCAGAACCAGGAGGCGGAGCTGTCTGGTCATATTCCCTTTCCACTGGCTGATGAGCTGGGCATCCAGGATGTTGGTGAGGGCAGAAAGAGGCACCTCTTTTTCATAGGGAGCAGCAATGAACATGCTGAGCGTGTCCCCGTGGTAGGGCAATTCCAGGATGTCGTAGTAGTGGCCGTCGGGGGTAGAAAACTCGGCTGCGAAGACACCAGATTGGCGCCCTGAAAATGCCTCTGCTCCTGTTGGTTCTCACCCAGCACTGGGCTCTCAACGAGTTCGGGCCCCTCCGCTCTTTCTGGAAGCCAGCTTTCCACCCAGGCTTTGGAGGCTCCCCCAGTCAGAGTTTTTAATCCCCATTTCCCTCCTCTCCTGCCAATTCAGTGTCTTCTGGTTACCCCCTCTCATTTTGGCCTTCTTGGCCTTCGCTCCCCTGTCCCCCACACCCAGCCACTAACTCAGCCCCATTCTTCTCTCCTTCGTCTCAACATCCACCTGAAGGCCTTCCCCCTGCAGGATTTGTGAGCCCCCCTTTGTAATCACACTAGAAACACTCGTGGACCGCAGACAGGGGTCACGTGGTCATATGTGGGCTGGAGGGACTTTCTGGATGTCAGCTTCGTCTTGCATGAGTTAAAGCTACTTTCGGCTGCTCCCATTATCCCAACAGCTGCTGCTTGGGGAGTCTTTGGCAAAGCTGAGCTACATTCGGGGCTTTCTCCTCCCTGGGAGGGGCACATCCGGGGGGGTGAGGTATAGCAGCGCTGGGACTTTTGGAAGGAGGTCTTGAACTTACTGTAGTTGAACTTGTTGGTCTGAGCCATCATGGGCACAGAGACGGTGCTGCCATCAGATTTGTGGAAGAGGCGGTGGTGGGTGCCCGACTTGGGGAAGGGCGTCTTCCACTGGCCGTTGAAGTAGAGGGCATTCACCAGCATCAGGCGCGTCAGCTGGTCCACGGCCCCTCTGCCCAGTAGGTCGCCAATCATGCCTACGAGAAAGCCAGGTGAGCGGTGACAGGGCCAGATAGGTTTCAGTCCTGTTAGCGGGTTCCCTTCGGTTCTCAGATTGGATGGGTGTCTTCGAGGCAGACTGGGGGTGTAAGTCAGCCAGTCTAGCTGTGTTCGACCTGTTCCATCTTCCTAGGAGTCTCGGGAGAGCTTCCTGCTCAGCACACTCTCCGGCCCTGGGATCCTGTCCAAGATCAGACTCAGAGACGAAGTCTTCCCTTACTTTGGGTTTTCCCTCACTTTGCCCCCTAAGCTGCAGTCTGGGAGACCCGTGTACGCTTCTCGTGCCGGTTACTGTTCTTATGGCATCTCATAGCCCTTTTGAGGGCTGCCTGTAGAGATAGTTCGTGGGAAGGCCTACTTATGAAAACAAAAATTCTCTGATTCTTAGAGCGCCTGAGCCGTGTATGGAGAAGAACATGCTGAGAAGGAGAGGCTGGGATGCTGGGGATTTGTTTCCAGATCCCCTTCCTCTGCAGGCCCTCGGGCCTTGCCTCCTGTCCCTGCCGGCTCACCTTTTGTGTGTCTCTTCACCCAGTCGTTGACGATGAACCTGGCTCTCTCCACCTCTGAGAAGTCCACCTGCTTGACTGTGGTCTGGAACAGCCTGAAGAAGTGGGTCATGAAGCCGTGAACCAGCTTCAGATCCCGCTGCACGAAGATGGCGTCCGCAGTGCTGATCTCGTCCTTGTTCCACGGCCCCATGAGTTCCTTGTACAGTTGGCGGAGGGCAGGTGCCATGCCCTTCTCTGTGCCCGGACAGGACAGAGAGGACACGTTAGCTTATGTTGAGCCAAGGGTCCCCCGCCGGGCCAACTTCCCCCATGAGAGGCCCAATCCTGCTGGTCTGGATGGGGCTCTCTGCTCCCCCGGGGATCTCTGGAGGGAGATTTCCTTCCAAACCTTAGTCTCTTCTTCATCTCCCTCTTTTCCTCAAAAATCTCAGGTCCTAACCCTTTTGTGGGTTCAAATATTTTTCTCTGCCTTTAAGTTATGAACCCTACGTTTTTTCTTATCGGCGTAATAGCGATGAGAAGCATTTCACCCGCATGACTCGATTGAACCCTTACAACCGCTCTGTGTGGGAGATAATTTTATTGTCCCCATTTTGCAGATGAGGAAACAGGTCCACGGCGCATGAAGGTCACGCACTTAATAAGTGGTAAGCCACATCCCCCGGCCTGTACCCTGGTGACCAACTCTGGGCCCCGTGACGCAGGGTGCGCTGGGAAGATGGGGCACAGGAGCTGGCTCGGCTCAGCTGGGGCCGGCCTTCCCCCTGCTTCTGGTTGGTGATGCCCCTGTCCCGAGAAGTCGGGGTGAGCACCCGCCCACCGCCCGCTCTGCCCCATCTCTCACCATCAATCTGGAACCGCATGGCCTCTTGGATCTGCTTCCGGGTGTCTCCTGCTGTGGTCAGCTGCAACATGGCCAGGACGGAGGCCACCCCATAGGGGGAGAAAACCATGTTGCGGTCCTTGGAGGCCTGTGCCACCTGCTGAAACACCTTCACTCCAAAGTCTGTGGCCAGTTCCGCCGCCCGAATCTGGTG
>CM052890.1:5974186-6018427 GCA_028534135.1 Potos flavus | reverse complement strand
CTCCAGCGGCGAGAAAAGAGGAAAAGTGGGGATCGTGGTTGGAGGGCGTTTTGAGGGGGGCGTTTCGCGGAGGGGCCTTCTTGTCCTTAACCCGAGGAAGAGATGGAGAGGTTTGGTTTTTTCTCTCTTACCTGAAGTTCTCAAAGGTGCCTTGTGATTGCCGGTCTGTCCTGCTGCTGCTGCTGCTGAGGGTGGCGATTCTGCTGCCCAGAGGGGGTGTGGCTCCCTTGACAGTGCTCTCGCCCCGCAGCCAGATGCAGCTGTGTTCCTCGGCAGCCTGCTACCTCCCTTTATACCCTGTGGGCAGGAAATAGATGAACTCATGGCTCAGCCCCACCCACTTTCTGGCTCTGGAAGTCCGGCCAGGCCCCCTCCGCACCTCCCTCGGCCAAACTCGCTGAGGCATGTGTGTGCGTGCTGCTCTGTGTGTGTACGTGTGGAGAGGGGTCAGGAACAACTGAGCAAACCCGCTTGCCTTGGCCCAAGGGCCTCCCTGGACTTGCTCCCCTCTGCCTGTGTCCCTCTCTCTTGGGATGATCTGCCACCTTGACCCTTGGCAGGGCCAGACGGCCCCAAATACCCTGCGTTTGCGATAACCTTCCCCTGTGCTCGGCTGGGGAAAAACAGTTTACATTTCTTCCTTTTCTTTCGGAGAAACGGGTTGCCTCCCTCCTCTTGGCCTCATCCCAGCGGCCAGAGGGCACAGAGCGTGCCATGTGATTGTCTGGGTTTTGACTGTCTAGAACATGAGCATGCAGAGGACTCCCTTCCGTTTTTTTCCCTCTTCCCTCCCTAGGGCCCGCCAGCCCATCGATGATACACAGCTGACTCTCCCACGTGTCCAGACTCTCGCGGTGCCCCCGGGGCTCTCTTGGGTGCCAACAGCCGTGTCTGGAGGGGGTTTGAGTGTGCTGGGTGGGGCGGTGGAGGATGAGAGGGACCAAGGGTTAACGGGGTAAAGCCTTGGCAAGGAATTTAGAGCCTGGGGTGAATTACATCTTATCCTTTCCTTGAGACACAGACACCCGTAGGGCTGAAGCAGCCAGTGAGAGAGTCCATTTGTGGCCATTTGTTTGTGGGGTGCGCCTTTAGGCCACTGGGCTTGGGGGTGGACGAGGGACCCAACAATCCTAGAGAGGGTGGGAGTTGGCCAGAGGCTGGCGTGTGGGACCGAACTCGGGCATGTAGGGGCTTGGCGGGGTCCGGCCACGTGCCCAGGCTGTTGTGGGCAGAGGGGGTGGCTGGGTGGGGAGATGGCAGCCCTTGACCTGCTGGTCCACACACTGTCTTGCTGGGTGTAGGTGGTGGGGTTCAACTGGGAGTATCCGTGGAGACAGCCGATAGCAGAATCACAGGAAGCTTGAGTGGGCGGAAGCGTCGGGATATTTGTTTTGGATTTTTTCAGTAAGCAGATGCCAAGGGCAACCACAGCTGGACGGCTTTTCCCACTTGTGCTCTGCCTCCGCCTCCGTTTGTTTTCTCCGTTGCCCCTGGGAGTCAGGTGGGGAGGGGGTGGCAGGGAAAGAAGGGCAAACCTCAGTCGGAAAGTTAGGATCACCCACCCTTTTCCAGTACAGGACCGTTCCCACGTAACTTCTTGTTTATGTCCTTTTCCTCTACTGGTCTGGTTTGGAGTCCCTGAGAGAGTAAGCATGAGGAGGCGGTTACTCGCGACCTCTCTCAAGTGGAGAGGACAGAAGCGCAGCCCTCAGCCCGTCTCCTACCCCCAGAAATGCCCCCAGTGCATTTCTGCGTCCCACGAGGGGGACGGGGACGTGGGCGTCAGGGGTGGGAGTGCCAAGCCCCAAGCTAGGCGGGCAGTGGGTGGAGCCGGCTGGAAGGGGGGCCCTGGAGGTGCCCCGCTGCCGGTCCTCTGTAGCCTCCTTGAGCGGAGCCTCCTTCCCTTCCATTGGCCATACCGGGAGCCGTATCACTCGCCCGGCCAGGCCTTAGCCTGAAAGCCCCTGCTGTTTTCTGTGGACAGCCTGGGTCCTGCCAGGGCAGTGACCGGTTCCATCCCCGCTCCTGGGCCTGACGGATGATCCTGACGGCATTCCAGAAGAGACCCTCTGTTCCCGGGCCTGGAAGGGAGCAGCTCTGGGCCCTGCTGGGGAGAGCGGGGACGCCATTGACGCGGGCGGACTTCCCGAAGGGCTGACTTGAGAAAGGGTTTTTCCCAAACTAGAGACAACTCCTAGGTAGCTGGTGGGTGCAAATTAGAAACTGAGGCAAGGCCCAGTGTCACTGGGTCCCATGCTGGGGTTTCTGACTCTTCCTTTGACTTTCTGAAGAGCTAGGGCCGCTAGGTGATCTACACCCAGACTTGACCCTGGTCCCTGTCACTCCTCTGTGTGGTCAGGCCTCGCTTCCTCCCTGTCTGCCCTCTGGAGACCTTCCACACATCTTGGTGCTGCCGGGTTCCCCACTGCCCCCCGACAGACATCCATGCGACGCCCTTCTCAGAATCCATCCTGACTCAAGGGGCCGTCACTTTCCCTCCTTTTCCTGAACCCAAGTGAACAGCCTTGACCCAATCACCTTGCTCAAGCTGTGGCTCTTTTGTAAGGGGTCAAACAGACAGAGAAAAGTCCCCGCTTTTGAAATTGCTCCATCTCTGATCCCAGAGGTCAGAGATAAGAGGGTGAGTTATAAGACCGTGAATATCTGGGAAAGTTTCAGTTCCAGCAAATTGGGAAAGATGTAGCCATCTGTCCGCCAGCAGGTGGTTTGTGACTAGATCAGAGTCACAGTTTCCGTGACTGTCCTCCACCGCACACCCACAGGCCCCAACAGCCCCGGTTCGCTTCTGGCCTCCGAGCAGCGGGTCTTCCCCGCACCCTCATCTCCTGCCTCCCGGCTGCCCTCTGGCCTGCTCTCCTCTCTTCCTCTTTGCTTTCCCTTTGCTCTCCCAACACCACCACCCACTGGCTTTTTCACTTTCCCTTTCTCTCCCTGGGACTCCCTCTTCTTGACTTCCCTGTGCAACCCTTGGTCAACAGGTTTCCGCCCCTACTCTCGGCCACGGGAGATTCTCCCACTTTCCCCCTTTCTCTCTCTTCCACTCTCTCTGACTCAGTCCCCCTTCCCTGGCTTCTCCTCTTGCAGAAGCCCTTTTACAGTCAAATGCTCAGCTGCAAGTCTTCCTGTGGGGAGGAGAGCGCTGCCCCCTATCAGTTACACAGGCTCCCTGGAATGTTGGGGCCGGCCTCTGATTCTTGGTGATTTCACTGGGAGAGCCGGGGGTGGGAGAAAGACAGGGTCCTACTAACTCACAGCACTATTTCTGGCCTGGTTGCTCTCCAAACAACACAGCGCCAAAAATAGCCTGTGTTTGGGCTGGCCTGGCTCTGCCCCTCTCCCCGGAGTGAGCTGGGGTGAATGGCCTGTCTCCAGGCCTCTCCTCGCTTAGGATCATGCCCCTGGGACCCCGACAGGCATGGGCCACCTTGGCGTGTCCAGGGTCCCTTCTCACACGGGTGCCATGCCTGATGTCCCCTCCTCTGCCTCCACAGCCCCCTCTCCCTTCTCTGGCCACTGCTGGCCTTCTTTCCTTAAACTCCTATAAGCCTACGGCCCGAAGAAGGCAGAAGGGCAGCCCCCAACCCACCTTTTAGCCCCAACTCTTCTTGTCCGCAGCTGCTTTTTTTCTGCAATTCTCTCCCAGTGTTTCAGAGCAGGGGGCACTGAGAACCATTTAGTCTGGCCTTTCACATTTGCAGGCACGGGCCCTGGGGTCTACAGAGGGGGCGTGAAGTGTGCGAGGCCACACGGCGCCGTCCAGTGGGGGAGAAGAGCGGTTCTGCCACGGACAGACCCGCCCGGGCACACGGCTCTGACACCTTGCTGGTTGCGTGTCCCCCGGCACAACTTAACCTTCGCGTGCCTCGGTCTCCTTTTCTGTAGATAGGCGTGTAGATGACAGTTTATAGAGAGACTGAGGATGACCCCCATCTTCTGAAATCCTGCCTGCGAGCGCGCGGGATGCTCCGGGCTCTCACCAAGTGGCAGCTGGCCACGCTTGGGGGTGGAACTAGAACAGGGGCCCAGACGCTCGAGCTGTTAATCTTGATGTTAGAGGTTCTGTTCGCCTCCCTTGGCCTCGGGCGAGTGTTGGCGTCAAATGCCAGCGCCCCTCGTCCGCTCCGGGCCACATCTTCCCACTGCCGCCCCTGGCCTGGTGGGGAACCTCTGGCTGCTTTTGCCGATTTTAGATCTTAGGAAGATCTTGCTCTCTGGGCTGTGGGGTCACACATGGACCTCCCTGACATTCGACATTTGCCCCGATCCCCCGAGCATACAGGGAAGGAGGGGAGTTTGTTTTAGCAAAAGGTAAAAACCCAACAGAGCTTGACCAGCTCTTCTAGTCCTGCCCTCTTGACCCGTTCTCTGCCACCCATGTCCCCAGTCCCTTGTCGAGTCCCCACACATTTCACCCCTTGCGCACACTTCCCCTGTCCTGTGGTCATGTCTGTACTCAGCAAGCCTACTGTGCTGTTGCCGTGTCTCATTGACTTTTATGTCCTGCGGGGGTCCCAAGGGGCAGTATCCTCTTGGGGACTCTCTCGCAATGTCGCTGTTCAATGAGCACCGAGACCCCCACACCCCCTAGGCAAGAGTGAGCCTCCTCTCTTGGGGGAAAGAGGCAGAAGGAGCGAATGGGGCCCAGTGTGGCCACAAAGGGAAGTCCGATGAGCAGGGAAGGGTGGGGTGTGCAATTTCTGGGGTAGCTGTGACCGCAGGGTCTGCTGGTGTCAGCCAGAACGAGGCAGTGCAGGCCCGTGGGGCACCCCAGGGCCACCTTCCATTTCTCTTTCCTCACGTACGTGGATTGTCCAGCTCTGATTCACTTCTTTCATCCTTACCAGAACTTGTTCCTCGTTCTCTGAATTCCTGAAAGTCCCTTTGTAACTTTCTCTGGACACATCCTGTTTTATTTTACCCGGGCTGTTGTGTGAATCTTGGCTTCTCCGAGATGGCCAAATATTTATTGACAACAAATGTTCGTTGGTGTGATTTAGAGAAATAGACACTTCTCCTTCCCTGAAGGAACGGACACACTTACTGGGGCAGAAGATTTAATGCGTACGCGATCATTAGATTAAAATGTACAACTGTCTCTGTGCCAAGTTGTGGGCCAGGCTGTCAGGGCGCAGGCTCGAATGTGGGGGGAAGGCTCCCCGGAGGCAGAGGGACTGGCGCTGGTTTACGAGGGAGACGCAGCCTGGGCTCGGCGGGGAGGCAGGGAGGCCAGGAGGGATGGGGCGGGCCCAGGAGGCACAGAGCCGCATGGGAGAAGGGGAGAAAATGCGTCCCCCCTCTCTCTACGCCTTCCTCTCTGGGGAGCAATTTTTTTGTCTTCTGGCTGAGGCTTCTTGCCTCTGTCTTGCCCTCCCAAAGATAAGCGAGCCTCCGCTCTTTCTGTACCCACCTTCTAGCTCCTCGAAATAGATGTACTTGTTCTAGTCTGGTTTGGTTCCTGGCTCTGGACACCACGGCTTCGCTGAGCAAATGCCCAGAGAGACGGTGACCCCGGGTCAGTGGGGGACCCGGGGGTGGCAGAGGTCCCAGGGATGAAGCAGCCTGCATGATATCTCATAGATGGAATTTGCCACTGGAGAGTCAGGGACCTCTCGAGTCATTGACCATTCCTCTCCCTCACTTCCTTGCCATATGGAAGCAGGCTCTCTCTGCATGTCTTTCCCTCTGAGTCACCCCGGGCTACTCGGGAGCAGCTGGCTGGATGAGCAGTAATGCCCTCGGGTTGCTGGCCTGCTTGGCTATACCAGGCCCCACGACCCTTCCCATAACCTTCCCAGGATTTGCAGCTGGGTCTGGGAGAATGGGCGCAGCGTGCCTGCTCTCGACACAGGGCTCTCTGCTTGTCACCTGTGCGACCAAACACTGCCGGCTCCGCTTATCCCGCTTCCTTCCCTTCCCTTTCTCCCTGAGACAGACATCACGACTCAGAACTAGACGCCTTCTGTAGAAAGAGGCAGACGTGGCCCGAGGATCAGCAGGAGCATCTGGGCAGCTTCCTTGGTCCCTCTGAGCCTCTATTTTTCTCTTCTGCAAAGTGGGGAGGAAGATGCCATTTTCATGATAGTGTCATTAGGATTTCAAAGGACAGCATGGGTAAAGTGATCGAATGTATCTGTCTATACAGAGAAAATGCCCTGTAGGTTTCAGTTGACTTTAAAATCTATATTCCTGGGGCGCCTGGGTGGCTCATTTGGTTAAGTGTCCAACTCAACCTCAGCTCAGGTCTTGATCTCAGGGTCATGAGTTCGAGCCCTGCGTTGGGCTCCGTACTGGGCATGGAACCTACTTAAAAAACCAAACCGAAAACTTATATTCTTTATTTTTCTTCCTGTGTGTCCTCTCCTAGGTCCCTCGGCTCCCAAGTGGAGGCTGGGACCCCTGCGCTAGAGGGGGGTCAGCTAATAGAGGCCTCAGGGAAGGAACCGCGGAAGCTCAGCTGATGGGGTGGACAAAGCCCCCACTGGGGCAAGAAGGGCAATCAAGTGTTCTGGCCCATGTCTGGCACTGGCAGGAGGGGACCAGGCTGCCCGTGGATGCCTGATGAAAGCATGATCACCGTGTTAAGAACCTGGGTCTGAAGCAGGTGCTTAGGGCTGGCAGTGGCTGCCGTCCCTCATCATCTAGGACCCAGAATTATACGATGCCCTCGTCCTGAGTCCCTTGCCTAGGGGGCCTTATTGTACCCGCCCCCCAAGTGTGTCAGGAAATAGCAGGACTGGGAGTAAAGGCTGATGCAGGCAGAGTGAGTAACTTGTTCACATCACAGCTCTGCCTTCGGAGTGGGGGTGCTATGGGAAGGAGCTGGGGCTGCAGGGGTGAGGGGAGCCGAGGTGGCAAGGTGAAGCAGTTCAGACCTGACAAGGGCTCCAGGGCAGACTGACCTGGGGTGCCTTTAACTCCCCAGGAATTGGACTTGGGCTCTTTCCTGGAGCCGCCGTATGGGCCAGCGTCTAGGGCAGGAAAGAGGAGGCATGAGCCGTCCCCATCCACACCTGCCCCTTCTCCTGACCTTGTGCAAACCCACAGGAAGTGCCAAGGGCAAGGGAGTTGGCACGGGCTGGGCAGTCCTGCCTGTCACCTCCACCTTCTACCCCTTGCCCTGCGACCACATTGGAGATTGGCCTCAGGCTTGGGCTATGTGTCAGGTCTCCCTGACTCCCTTAGAACCAGGGGGGTCTTGCACCAAATCTCAGGGGAAACCAGTTGGAGACTATGAAGTCCCAGGTTGGAGGGTGTGTCCCAATCTGTGTGAAACCTCTCCGTGTGTCCGCCCCGGGCTTGCTCCCTGGGCTCACACGGCGCCCTGCAGGGGGAGGGCTCGCCCACCCATGGCGGACACACCGCAGGCCCCACAGAAGAGGCCCGAGGCCTTGACCAAGGAGGAAGGTCAGCTTCCCACTTCCTGCTTCCCCCTTCGCTCTCCTCAACCCCTGTCCTCGCCACGAATGGTCGAGGTCCTGGCCGCTGGCCAGCACTGTCTGGACAGGAGGAAACCAGGATGTGAGGCCTGGCGGTGGTGGCAGCAGCAGAGTGGTAAGACAGAACATTGAGTCCTCAAGAGCAAAATTCCGCCGGAAAGAAAACAATACATGGGAGACAGAGTCACTCTCCAGAGAGCAAGGGGGCAAGGAACGGGACAGGGCCTTCCTTCCCCAAGCAGGTAAACAACCCGCAGCCTGGGGAAGCCCCCTCGTGAGCTGTCTGCCAGGTATGGATGGTAGCCTGGATAGCTGGAGGTCTGGGTCCTGCTTTGTGACAACTGGGAGAAATGGTCCCTGGCCCCCTTTCCGGCCTTCTAAGGTCGATGAGCGCCTTTAGGGGAAAAACAGGATCTCCTGCCCAGGTCAGGAGGATCAGAGGGAGGCCAAAGGCAGAACTGAAGGAGCGTTTGGCAAAGAAGGCCAGCCACGCGGAGGCTGGGATAGCCCCCACCCCAAATGGCCAGTGGGCTGCCGGAAACCAAGTAAGACAACTCTAGGTTCTAGGGCAGGCTTTGGTGAGGTCAGAGCCTGTGGGGGCTCCATTTGGGATGAAGAAGACCAGGCCAGGCCAGGGTGGAGGCCAGCTTAGGGTTCCCCACCGTGTGCAGTCTCAGAAGGGCAGCTTCCTTCCTCTTCGGAGCCCAGAAGGAGCTCCCGTCTGGAAAAGATGGAAAGAGACATCCCAAGAGGGCCGCAGTGGCCCTGGGATGCATCCCAGCCTGCCATGCTGGTGAGCCTGGGGGAAGGAGGATGCTGAGCATCTGAAAACTCCCGCCAGGCTGCCTGGGTTCATGGGTGCCCCTGTTGATGGATTCAGGCAGTTTCTGACCTGCGCATCCATTCATTGCTAGGGTGCTGGGGTCTGCATGCCTCTTTAGAGGTTCGGGGTAAGGTCCCTTCCCAAACTTCAGCGGTACCCAGGCTTCTCCTTTACCGTGTCCCACGGCTCCCCTTACTACCCCTGACTCCTTCCTTCCCCCCAGAGCAGCTGCTGAGCAAGGGACTGGTCCCCACTCTCAAGACGTGATGATATCACACTCTCCCGGCCACACTTGCTCAGGAATGGTGACATTCTGGGTCTTGGTCCGCGGGCTCTCTGGGACTGAGATTACAACCTGAGGCACCCCCTACTCCCTCCCCTCCCCCCACAGCAAGTGGTGTGCGATTTCAGACCCTTGTGGCTCCGAGTTGGCTTTTGGAGGCAAGGGATCTCATTGCTTTAGGAAGAATCTGCCTGACAATCTTCCCCGAGGCCTTGAACCTGGGTGGCCTGGTGACAGGGAGCTGTAGCCCCTGGAGAGGGCTGGGGAGGAGGACGTGCCATGCTGCCCTTTGACCCATCTGCTTTGTTATGTTAGCAGTTTCTGGGTGCTGTTCATGTTTGTGGGCTGGTTATCTGTTGACCTTGGACTTCAGGCTCGACTTGGAGATGGGAGGGGAAGGCAGAGAAGAGGTGAAAAGCTGGTCGGTCCCAGGCACGGAGGGACTGTCTTCAGGGCCAGAGAAGCCAGAACGGGCCTTGAATGCCTCAAAGAGGGACACATGAAACGCTCAGGAAGGCCCCTGTGAGAGCCAGCCCGAGAGTTGGACCTGTAAGATGTCACTATCCTCGCTGTCATCTGCAAGCTTTCACGGAGAGCGGCTCTTATTGCCTTTTCTGCCCTTGGGGCAGGTAAAGGTGCTGGGGCGGGAGCCAGGGCTCTGGCCCTGGAGGGATTTAGGGCCCTATTCTGAAGAAAGGCAGTTATAAAGACGAGGAGTTCCGAGGAAGGGTGTGCCAAATGCCTCTTGAGTGATCTGGGAGATCAGGCATCCAGCCAAGGGATATCTGAGGCCTGGGGCAGGCAGCGAAGGGTCCAGGGACCCGACCTTTGGGCTAAGGCAGCGGGGCACGGTGGAGAGGACGGGGAGGACGTGTAGGCCTGGAGAAGCAGAGTCCTGTGGGGAGAAGGGCCTGGGAAGGGAGAACACCAAAGAGCAGGCCGAGGGATTCGCCCTTGTGTGTAGGTGCCTGGCGGAGCCTCCCTGCTCCGTGCGTGCCCCCCACCCGCCCGGACCTGCTCTCTTAGTCAGTCCCTGTGCTGGGTACTCCTGCCCCTGCAGCTCTGGGGTGGTGATGAGGCTCCCGTTATTCACAGCCTGAACCGACAACTGGCTCCCTGAGGCACACTCCCTCTTTCCCAGAGTACAGCCCGGCCTGCCAGCTCACCACCCTCGAGGGCTGGCCCCAGACCCAGACGGCCTCCGTGGGTCATGCCAGGGTTGGCGGGAGCTCAGGGCCCTGCGGCTGGAGACCTCTCCCTCCTCCCGAGCCCTCCGCCCTGCACAGGCCACCCCTGGCAAAGGATCGGGCGGTCTGGGGAAGCAGAAGGGCAACTGTCTCATGTCCAAGGTCTTGCTCCTTCAGAGGGGACACCTGTGGAATTACAGAGAGACTAACAGGAGAGCTTTGGGGTCTAGGAAATGTGGAGGGGAGGCCTTCTCACTCTGAGCTCCTGCTCAGACTAGTGCTGATGGAACCCACTGGGGCTCTGGATGTATCAGGAGGGCTGAACTCTCAGGACGGGCCCAGGGGACCCGCGTCCTCAAGTGTTTATCCTTTCAGGAAGTGGCATGCCGTGCACTCTGTGGCAGTGGCCGAGGTGGGAGGCGGCGGCCGATCCTGGATGGAAAGCCCCAGACTCGGAAACTCCCTGTTATCATTTCTGCGAACCCCAAGGGACTGTAGGTAAGGGGAAGAGGTCCTGTTGTGTCTGGCACACTGAGCTGGTTTCCGGGCTGAATCAGGCCCACAGTTGGGGCGGCAGGTGGAAGGCGCGGGGCTGTGGCTTCTGGTCTGGGCCAGAGGCTCCCCTGCCCTCCCTCTGTGACAGGGCTTTCCTGCTAGTGGATGTTAGCTCTGCGGCTGGACGGGGCAGGCATGTGGGGGGGAGGGGAGGGGAGGGCGGTGGCGATTGGGGGATGGGCACCTGCCAGGTCTGTGTTAATTGCGGGGCCTCCCTTGGCCTGCTGGGTTTCTCCGCAAATCCAGTTCCTGGTTGGGGAAGATCAGCAGGAACAGTGGGAGAAAGAAGGAAAGTGGGAAGGCATTCGTGATGGGGACAGGATCTTCTTCTGCTCTATCTGTCCCCTCCATCTACACCACCTGATTTCGCATTTTCCCACCCATCTCCCCCACTATTCTTAGGTAAATCAGCCCTTCACAGAGCCTCCCAAGGGGAGTTTGGATCCTACGTTTCCCCCAAAGGCTTTCCAGCCTCCTCCAGGCCACCCTAAGCTGTCTCTCCTGTGAACTTGACCCATCAGGCCAGAGGCAGACACACCGCTCACCCCTGGATCCTTCTTCAACTGTACCACCCGTGTTGATTTTGTTTTCCCTACTGGCTGGTGCGCCATTTAGAGGTAGGAATTGTTTGGATCTACGTTTTCCTCCTCTGGGCCTTAATACTGCCCCACGTGGGCGGGACTTGGGCCTGACAGCCAAGTACCTTGACGTTAACATTGCCTCCTGAGAATTCAATTAGGAAGAAACATGGTTTAGGAGAGGATATTAGCCCTCTGTGGAAATTACCTAGGAGACTGTCTGTCTGTAAATATCCCAAATCCAATTAAGGAGACCTGGGTGAAATCGCAGGACAGATAAGATTGCAAATGATTTTAGGGACCTAACTGCATGTCTTCTGCCTGGGTGGGGGGTGGAATGCCAACAGAGGGGAGACTTCCCCCTCGTTATGAATGGGGCTTCCAGGGAGACCCAACTTGAGGCCCGGTCTCTAGGCTGTGTGGGACACTTGGTGCTCTTTCCCAAAAACCTCAGGGGTCAGGCCGTGGGGCTGGATTGTCCCAAGATGGTGTGGATGCCTCAGTCTTTGAAATCATCCCATGCCCGGGCCTTGTTCTGATCCCACTCGATTCTGAAGCTGCCAGGAGAGACGTGTCCATTCGATTCTGAATCTGCCAGCAGAGACGTGTCCAGGTGCCTGGGAACTGTGGCTCTGTCAGTAAATCAATACGCGGGCATTTGGTTCCTAGCACTAGTCTTTGTGGCCCCCGTTGCCGTTAGTTGGCCCCAAGCTGGGTTTGTCCATGGCGTGCACACATTAGCAGGGAACCAGAGGGGCCGTGATGGACGTCCCCAATAAAGTCACTTCATTTGGTGACCCACCGCTTTCCCCAGCTGGCCATGTCTTCCCTCGACATTTTTGCACTTGCTGTTTGCATTGGTCCCTTAGAGGCAGGGCCCAGGAGATGCCTTCTGTACGGCGGACTGATTGATTGGTGCGTGGGGGTGGGATGCGGAGGGGGGGAAACAGCTCAGCCCGGGGGCTCTGTCCCCAGAAGCTGTGGTCCTGAGGGGTGAGGGGAGGAAGGAACGATGAACTTCGACTGGACATCTGTGTGCCAAGCACTGTCTGGATGCGTTTACATTCTGTATCTCATTTCTTCCTGTGGGGGCCCCACGATATCTCACTGCATCTGTTATACAGATGAGGAAACAGGGTCCAGAGGGGTTAAAAAAAAAAACTATGCAAGGGTGGGGGAGGGTGCAGGTGCCTGGCTGGCTCAAGCAGTTAAGTGTGAACTCAGGTCATGATCTCGGGGTCCTGGGATGGAGCCCTGTGTTGGGATCCCTGCTCAGTGGAGAGTCTGCTTCTCCCTCTCCCTCTGCGCTCCCCCACCACCCCGGCTCTCTTCTTTTCTCTCTCTTTCTTAAATGAATGAATGGAATCTTAAAAAAAAGAAAGAAAGAAAGAAAAGAAACCTATGCGGGGGTCACCCATTAATGAGTGCCGGAGCTGGGGTGAATTGTGGCTCTCCTCATCCTGAGTCCCTTTTTTGGAGGAAAGGAGGAAGGACCCCAGAGGGGAAGCATATAACCTTCTGTGGTAGGAGAGGGGCTTCTGGGTGGAGAGGTGGACAGGGCTCGGAGGCACTCCTGGAGGGCTCTACTCCTTGCAACACTCCCCCCCCCACGTGCCCTGGGGGGGGGGGGCAGATTTGGCAGCTGTGGTCCTCGACTGAGGATTTAATGATAGGAAATGAGCTTCAGGGAAATTCCAGTCTTGATTCTTTGATGAGGCGCAAGCTGGCACGGTGCCCTGCCTGGGGACACCCTAGCAGCATGCCTCCCCCCCGTGTTTACAACCCCCTCTCGCCTGCAAACACCAGCGAGGATGCTTGGCTCCAGCCGCACGCAGAAACCCGTATGTGAGGCGGGGTCCTGCTTCTCCAACATCTGGACTCAGATTCTCCCCGACAACCCTCGATCCAGCTTCTGCCTCCCCTGACGACCCACTTCACAACGTTGCTTAGACACCCTGGCCTCTTCCCTTTCCTCTCCCGCTGCCTCCCTGAGCCCTTGGATGGTGACACAGGTGCTGTGTCTCCCTGAGCATGGACGTGTGTGTCCTCAGGTCTCTGCAGGCTTCCCGCCCCTCCTGATGTTCCTGGGTCTCCATTCTTTTCTCCAGAGATCACCGGGGAGCAAGGGGCTGGGCAGAGGTCAACGCCGGTGGCCTCCTGCGGCCAGCTCTCCATCACTGCCCTGGGGAGGCGCTGCCCACGGGGCCTTCCAGGGAAGCCCACCCACTTCCTCCATTCCTTCTGGTTGATGCTTTTCTTTATCACTCTTCTACCGACTTCCCCCATCACCCCGTCACACCCCCAAAAGATTTCTCTGCCCTGAAGCATGGCATCTCCTCAGCTTCCAGACTCTTCCTGGCAGGAGAACCACAGAGGCCTGGGGGCGGAGAAGGGGACTGGGGGGTGAGGCAGGAGGTGAGGGGCCTGGCTCCCCCTGCCTGGGCTCTGCAGAGCCACCCCAATTGAGGAGAGAGTGTCTGGGAGTGCTGGTACCCTGGGGTAGGCAGAGGCCTCCCTGCGTTCTAGCCCGTTCCCAGCAGTAGGAAACCCATAGAAAAGTGATCCGGGGAGGTTCTGCCTCTCCTGAGCTTGGGGCTGGGAGCGTCCCACACAGTCTCGGGGGGAGCAAGAAGGGAGGTGTTAGGGAGCGGGCTATGGGAACAGTCCCACCCCAGCTCTGTAGGGCCCAGGCTCCCTAGTCTGCTTCTCTGCCCTCAGGAGGCCTCTGTGGTTCTGCCAGGAAAAGTCTGGAAGCTGGGGTGCTGCATTTCAGGGCAGAAATATCTTTTAGGGATGGGACGGGGTGATGGGGGAAGTCAGTTGGAAGAGTGATAAAGAAAAGCATTAACCAAAAGGGTTAGATGAACAGGGTGTGGCTTCCCTGGAAGGCCTTGTGGGCAGCGTCCCCCCGGGCGGGGGGGCGGGGGGGGGAAGGTGATGGAGAGCTGGCCCCAGACAAGCCACAGCTGGCCTTGGCCTCTACCCAGGCCCTTGCCCAGCTCCCAGCGATCTTGTCCGCGTTACATCATCTCCAGCCTCAACTTCCCCATCTTTGAACCAGGGATGATAGTAATCATTACCTCCTAGAACCATTGAGGGCACTAAAGGAAGTCATACATGCAAAGTGCAAAGCAGGTAGGAAGGGACCCGGCTCAGAGTAAACGCTCAACAGATAGAGTTCATTCATTCGTTCATTCATTCAGTATCTACTATATCCCGGGCACTGTACTACGGGCTTGGCTAGATCAGCGCACAAAACAGGCAAAATGCCCTGTCCTAGGGCTTGTGTCCTCCCCAGAGTGGCGACTGGAGAGGAAACAAACAATCAATAAGCAGGATAAACAATGAAATGAAACAGTACCGTAGGAGGTGGAAGGACTGGGGGAGAAAGAAAAAGGATACCAGAGTGGGGTTACTTTTCTTCCCAGAATTTGGAGAACTTCGCTCTTATGCATGCCTCCCGTCTAAGGAGGAGGGATAAACCTCTTTCGCCCGAGGGCCTGCCGGCCAGTGGGTCCCCTGCTCCTCCCACCGCTGCGTCCCAAGCGAGGACCGGTGACTAGGTTCCAGCACCGTTCGCTCCTTTGTTCTTTCAGCCAACAAACACCCGATCGCGGTATGCTCCATGTGAATCAGGACTTCTTGTGCTGGGGAGGAGAGGGCTGCGTGTGAGTAATCGAGGTGAGAAAGTGACCAGGGTCACCGGCAGGGGACAAGCAGGTCTGTATGCTCTGCATGGTGCCCTACAGCCTCTGTGTCCCATTCCACCCCCCACTGGATTTGGGGGGCTCTTCCATCTCGCCTTGCTTTAGCTGTTTTCTGCCCAAATGCGGTAGGGACGGACTGTCCCTACCTCAGTGTTAGAGGGAGACAGTTCTCTACGTCTGAGGGGGAAGAGACATTTTCTGAGTTGACCCTTGAGCAAAATCAAGGCCAGAGAGCCCCATTCCCCTGCCCTCAGCAGTGTGGAGGATGCTGTGGCCATCTGTCCAGTCGCGTGCCCAGCCTGGGCCACGTGCCCGTCTCCCCGCCCCTACAGTGAGGCCTCTGCTGTCCTTAGAGGGAGGCTGCCCTCACCCCGGCAGCGCAGTGCAGGGGAGAGACGCCCCTAGCGTCTGTGACCATGGCATCCTGCTGCAGACCCCAAGGCCGGGGTGGAGGTGAAGGGGGTAGCCCCGTGATCTCTGGGGCTGCCTTCTCAACTGCAGACTAGGAGAAACGCAGGTCTGAGGGAGGAGTCTGGGCCACATGGCTAGGAACCCCAGGCCGCGTGTGTCTGACCACAGAGGCGGACGCTTCGCCTTGGGGTCTGGAGCTGGGAACAGGCCGTTCTCCCCACAATCACCGCTCACATGGACCGCGGCTGTGTCTCCTGCGCCCGGCCCCCTCAGCTGCTGAGTCACGCTCCCCGGGGTTCAGAGAGGCGCCGGTCCAAAGCCAGGGCTGAGTCATTCGATGATTAATTGTGGAATTCTTATTCAGGCTGTCACCGCAGCAGTGGTGGGCCCTGACCCCCACCCCCTGCTTCCCCACCAAGCCACTCAAAACATTCTCTTCTCAGTTCTCTTCTCCATCTTGCTCCTCCCCATCGCCCCCCGGGGCTCCCTGCCCCCACCCCCGCCAGTTGGCACTAGACTGTGGGATGCTCAGAAGTATCTGAGTTTCCCTTCCTGTGTCTAGATTCCAGACCTATTATAGGGACAAGGGCCTAGTCTGTGAGCTTAGGAAAGAACCTCCGATCTCATTCCATTCAGCTGTCATTGATGAATGCAGGAAGAGGGACACGGGCTCAGGAGTCAGAGCTGGTTGGAGTCAGAATCCACATCTACTTATAATGAGCAAGCGTCACCACCTTCGGGGTCCCTGTCTGTCAGATCATGTTAATGATGCCTACTTTGTAGGAGTTGAGGCTTCTGGAAGCCGATGGGGAGGAGGCACAGGTAGGCGGGCTCCGTAACTGTTACTGTCTTCCGAGGGGAGGCCTGGCGTTGTGTGGGTAAAGCTCCTTCCCCTCCTGGCTCGGCACAGCTGGCGGCAGGGGGGCGGGAGCTCCTCGAGGGGCTCTGGAGACAAGGTCGGCGCGGCTGGGGTTGGCCAGTAGGCAGACATTCCTAGAGCCCCGATACCCCAGCCCTGCAGGGCCCACCGTGCATGCTGGAAGGTACCCACAGCCGCCTGTTTGGTTCCTCCAAACCAGCAAACAAGCAGAGATGGGTGGTGGGCAGGCACAGCCACCCGGCCCTGGGCCCCTCGCCCGCCTCCCCCCACCCCACCCCTTCATGCGATCGTACCGCCCCTGAGTGTGCCCACGTGCAGTCCCGCCGAAGTCCCGCCGAGCCAGGTCACCTGCTGGCTCCCACCAAGGGTCGGCCTGGAAGATCCGCCCATGTCTCTGCCCAGAGGCCCCCTCTCCCTCTAGGCGGGAGTGGCGGGGACTAGGAGGGGACCACACACGGTGACTGTGGCCATCACCCTGCTCCTGCCGTGTCCCCCAAGGACGTGCGTCGGCATCTTTCCAAAGATGACGACGCTACAGCAGGAGCGGTCGTGACATCCGGGGCCCTTTGCTCTCTGGGCTCCGGTGTTGGCTGTTCCCCACGGCCATGAATCCATCTAAGAGAAGGTTCCCGTTTTTTCAAAAGATTTTATTAAGAAACCGAAGAAAGATAGGAAGTACACAAAGGAATGAAAGCTTCCCACATAGGTTCTCCAGCCCATGGCAACTAAGACAGATTTGCTGGGCTGATGCCATGGGCACCGAGGTCCCAATTCTGTTTTCGGCCCCGTCTCTCTTGGCTGCTAAGCCAACCAGTCCAGACTCTCTCTGGAGACAAGTCATGTTGTCTTCCCAAATCTCCCCAAAACTCCTTCCGAATCACCTCTCTGTATGCAGGCCCTTCTCTACCTGGTCCCGAAGGCTCCTCAGCTGGGGCTTCAGGCGAGGTCGTGCCTTGACCCCACTGTATCTACTCCACTCTCCTACCAAAGGCCATCCGCGGTCCCCGGAAAACCTATTTTTGCTCCCGTCCTGATCCATTTAATTAAACTATATTCATGAATCAGCTGGGCAGGCTGGTTCTGCTATCTTTAGTCAAGTTACCTATGTTCCTAAGCCTGCATCTGCACTTGATCTTTCTCTGCTAGGAACATCTTCCTGAGCGCGCCCCGGCAGCTCTCTGCCCCAGCTAGTCCAAAAGCGCTTCCGCCCCGGAGCAGACCTCTGTGCCCTGTCCACTCTCCCACTTCACTTGCAGGAGAGCTGTAGCCATCAGCCCCCCTGCCACGGACAGATGGTCAGACCACGGACCTCGCTCTTGGCACCCACCTACCGAATCCTGCCCAGCCCAGATCGCCAACCTCACCGATTTCCTCGGAAGATTTCTGACCTCCCTCTCAGACCTCTACCTCTATCTCTGTAGCGTGTGTTAGAATGACATGGCTTTATAGATACAGTAATAACGAGATTACGACGACAGGAGAGCTAGTCCCTCCCAAATTATATTTCCTCTACATTATCAAAAGATCGGGCCACGCTTGCCATTTTGAACTTTTCCTAAGTGTCTATGGTTATCAGTCCTTCCTTGGCACAGGCTGGGTCTCAGCTGGCTTTTAGGAACAGGCCTGAGTCTTAGCAAGCTGGCCATTGGTCCCTTCTGCTCCTACAGGTACTGCTGTGTCTTACACATATGGCTTCTTCAAATAACTGCTACAAAGCAAAACAAAACACCTCCCCCAAAGGAGAAACAGGTGACAGCTCTGCCCGGACCTCCTTGAGCTTTGCCCTCACAATACGTGCAACTAACACCCCCACGCAGGCTCACGCCGATGGAAGGGTCCTCGTTAGGTAGGGACAAGTCGGCTGAGCGTGTTGCTAACCCATACCTCGGATTTGAGCTTTATGGTGCACAAAGCACTTCTCTGTGCTTCTCACCCAGTACTCACAAACAACCCTGTGAGCTAGAAATGGTGCCTATTGTGATCCCCATTTCACTGATGTACTACTGAGGTTCAGGGAAGTTAGGAAGCTAGCCAAGATCACACGGCTATTTTGTGGAGGAGCCCAGGTCTCTGCGACCTCATTCCCTTCCCTTTATTAGACACAAAGACTATGGAAGAGGTTTATACTCCCTCTCTCTCTACCCGAACGGCATGCTTCTTTCACCAGTGTAAGCACAACCTGGAAAGTTCTAAACACGAAATGGAATGATTGATCAAGTTAACGGTCATAGTTGAATGTGGTGGGGTGTGTGTGGAGGGGGGGTGTATCTCTCAGGATATTCCTGATTTAACATCTATAGTTTAACCAAGAACTTTTTTGTGGTGCCGAGTGGGATCCCTAGGTCACGGTTAAGGTGCTGGGGATTTTACCCCCCAAATTATGCTCAGTGCTGTACTTTCCTTCCATTTCACCTTTTGCCAACGTTCTGTGCCTTGCTCCCCTTAGTGAGGAAAAGTTAGTACTTCCGTCACTCTTCCAATGCCAGGCCTCCCAGGGTTCCTACAGCTTCCTGGAAAGTCACATGGTCCCTGCAGCTCCAAAGCATCTGTGGGATTCTCTTCTTGTAGCCACGGTTCCCATGCCACTCTGCAAAACCGTTTTTCTAACTCGAAGGTATATGACCCCCCAGAGCCTATGACTCACCGGGTCCCCCTTCACACACAAGCAAGACACCCCAGTCTCATCTCTTTTGTGACTCAGCTGGGCCACCCCCTGGGAGGCAGATGGTGGCCCGTGTCCACAGTGTCCCCTACCAGAGATTTCCCACAAGCCAAGGTTTACAACAACTTGGTTGGCTGGGGCTGACATCCGAGGTGCGAAACCTCTGGAAAGAGTCTTACCACTGTCCCGTGCTTCTAGCTATTAATTCATTTCACAGACATTCAGTGAGCACCTACTATGAGCCATCACTGTGCTCTCTGCAAACAGAGCTGCAAAGAAGAGAAGACACCGTCCCCACCCCCACCCCCATACAACTCACCCGGTACTAGTTGGTCCCCTAGAAACACCACTTGCTCTGAATTAGTGGGTGAACTCAACAAGACCTTGCCTTGCCTTGTGCACACTCCACAATGATCTGACCATCCCGGAGGACTCCCCAACCTCTGCATACCTCCCCCGGGCAGGTTCCTCAGTCAGTCACCAGACGGGCCCCTGCTCTCATGGCCCTTCCTCCCTGCTGGGGCCCCGGCCAGCGGGGAATTCTCCTCCCGACTCCCACCTCTCTGCCTCTCCTTCAACCAGCCAGTCTCGTCTGCTCTAACTGATGCATTCATTTGCAAACCCAATGGCTACTCTCGAGTATCATTTATAGAGGTGTATGTTTTCGAAGTAAATATTCAAGCATATATGTTATTTAATGGTCAATTATAACTGAAGTAGAAATGTGCATATACGAATAACAGCACAAGAGGACCCGAACCCAGTCTCCCAAATCACTATTTACAAATGTTGAACCTATTTCCACTCAATAACTATTCAGACGTACTTTTACCTTGTTGCTATCATTATGTGATCATAATTCCAAATTCTGTCTCTCTCTCTCTTTTTGGCTATGATTGCATCACATAGCATCATATTCTTCAGAATAGTTTTCATAGTTGTCATACGTGAAGGCATAGCTCATGGTCCTAACAGACCACAGTGTACTTGGCTGTCCCCCACAGCCGAGCAGTTTCCAGCCAATGACTTGATATAGAAGTGGCCACAAATATCTCTGTGCAAATTCTTTCTTTTGAATTACTTTCCCAGAATGTATTCCCCAAAGTGAGATGGCTTAGTCTTACAGTCATTTCTTTCTACCTTTGTCGAGTATTGCCAAATGGCTCTCCAAAAAGCATCTCTCCATGGCGCCGGGAGTCTATCACTCCACGACATAATTTTTCAATGTATTTTTGGCGAATGCGAAGGGTTGACTTTATTTGCTAGCTTCCTGGTGCTGGCCGGCGTGCGTTTACTCCTGGGTGCCGTGCCAGCCCGTTTGGTCTCTCGAACCAAGTACATCTCTTGGTCACTGTTTCTACTGGAGGCTCAGCTTTTACTCAGCCCAATTCTACAGTTTCCTCCTGTGAACTGGTTTCCCTTTCATCTTTCATTACTCTTTGCCGTGCAAACGTTTGAAGTTTTTATGTAATTGAATTTGTCCGCTTAGCATTGCTGATTTCCCCTATCCCTTCAATGAACAAGCAATGACCTCTCCAGAAAAAAGGGGTTTCTTTTCCCCACTCCGAATGCCCTGCACTTTCCCTCTAGACTTGTCCAAAATCCCTCTGGTTCCCATGAACATTCCATCGTCCACGATCCCTACGTTAAATTCCCTTTGGTCATCTCGTGACAGCCCCGACTCGACCCGTCCACCTGGGTTCCGGCGCCGCCTGTCCCATGCAAGAGACCTGCGTCGCACCTCACCTCCAGTGGAACCCTCCCCTGCGGAATTCATTCCTCCACCCGGCCCAGCCCCGCTACTGACTTCTCGAGTTTTCCAGCTGCTTTTTGGCCCCACAGTCCCACACCTGGGCCTCCAGGCTATTTTCCTCAGCAATAATGGCCCACCTGAGGGCAAATCCCTTCCCCCTTGAGTTCAGCCAAACCAAGGCCAGATCTTCTCTGTACTTCTCTGGGGGACACTCTGACCAGAGGGGCCTCTACTTTCTGGCTGCAGCCGTGTCAAAATCCCTGCCTTCATGTAACCTGGCCTGTCCCCGTGTTCCAGTCCCAGGGGAAGCTGGCTTCTCAGCTCTCTTCCAGAAGGCAATGCCTGACATCCCCTGAGCCTTTCTTGGCTCAGAGGATTCCTTCCGTCAGCGCCCCCCAACCCCCACCCCAACACCCACAGACTCTCAGGGGGCCATTCCATGAGGAATGGTCTCAAAGAATGCAAATCAGCGCAAGCTTACGAATTTCAGAAACCTGCGTGAAGGCAGACAGTCCCCCACAAAAAGCAGGAGGCACGGCAAGCTCCTGGCGCCCTCCCCGCCCCCCTGCTTCTGAGAGCTGTGGTCGCACCACCGCCCTTGGTCCCATCCCTGTGCACCCGAAGAGGCTGAGCAGCTTGGCACTTCACACTGAAAGGTTGCCAGCCCCTGCCCTCCGGGGAAAATGCCCTCCGCCACCACATCCCACGGCAGCCTCACCTCCCTCACCCCTCCCGACAGTCCTCTCCCCACCCCTCCCCCACCCCAGGCCCTCCCCAGTCCCAGCCCTTTAACTATCAGGAGGGCGGACGCGAAAGACATGGATGGTCCCGTTACTGAGGGACACAACCAGGTGCCTGCCGTCTACCATGGTGGTCACCCTGGGCTTTTCCAGGCCATGATAGGCCGTCAGGAAGTCGCCGAGCAGTGACCCCTTCGGATCCAGGATCACCACCTTGTTGACCTCGCGGAGGGTCAGAAAGATGTATCCCTTCTTATCCACAGACACGGAGCCTGGCTGGCAGCCGTGCAGGCCCGGCCCTCGGTACTCCCCAATCACCTGACCCAGCCCGTCGCAGACCACCACGCTGTTCTGCTGCCAGTCGGACCCCACAAAATTGCCCTGGGGGCTGGCGGTCAGGAACACCAGCGCCCGCAGGCCCCTGTTGGCCTTGCCCCCCGGGATAAACCGGGTGGCCAGGCTGCCTTCCATATTGTACACCTCCACGTGGCCCGACACGCTGACGGCCACCCGGTCCCCGCTCGGCATCGCGGCCACGGCGTGGCTGGCCTGGGAGAGGCTCAGGGCCCGGCGCCACTGCACCTCGCCGTCGGGGCTGATGAGGTAGAGCCTCGCGCCAGCCGAGAAGGCCACTGCCCCCTGCAGGGCGGCCACGCTGCATGGGGAGCAGCCCTCAGGGACGGGCACCGCGCCCCTGTAGTCACCACTGAGGGAGAAGCGCTTCAGTGCCCTGTTCTGCTCATCGGCCACCAGGATCTCCCGGGGGCCGAAGGGACAGAGCCCCGTGATCCGAGGAGACCGCTTGTCTCCGGGCATGCGCGTGGGGAAGCTGCAGGAAAAGATGGGCCTGGGGAGGAGGCCGGAGCCCTCCAGGTTTAGCCCAGGTGCTGGGCTGGGCTCCCGGGAAATGGACTTGAGCCTGCCTTTGAACTTCCTCTTCTTGTTGGATCTGCTGCCCCTCGGGGTCTGGCCTCCTTCGTCTTCTAGGGGTGTCTGGGCTCTGTCCTCCTTCGGGGTCTGGGCTCCTTCGTCTTCTCGGGGTGTCTGGGCTCTGTCCTCCTTCGGGGTCTGGGCTTCGTCTTCTTGGGGTGTCTGGGCTCTGTCCTCCTTTGGGGTGTAAGCGCCATCCCGGCCCTGGGGCTGGATTCCACTTTGTCGCTGGGACTTGGCTCCACCCTCTCTCTGGCTCTGAGCTTCGTCCCCGCCCTGGCCTCCAGCTTCGTCTCTCCCACTGTCCTTCTGGGGCTGCGGCTCCTCAAAGGAGAGCCGTAGCAGGTGGCAGTTCTTGTCCAGGAGCCCAGGATGGAGCTCCAGCCGCGGCAGCAGGCAGGGGGCCGGCCCCGGCATCCAGGGGCAGCCCTGCAGCTGCCGGAGCCTCTGGGCAATCGCCCCTTCCAGCGAGAGTATCTCAGCCTCGCGGCCCAGGCTGAGCACCCGACGGGCGAAGGCGGCCGCCGCCCTGGCCACCTGCTCCCGGCCCTCCAGCTCCCCCAGTCTCTCCCGAGCAGCCTCCTCCGCAGCCTCCACGTGGGCCCGTAGCTGCCCCAGCACCTCCTGCTTCTGGGCCAGGAGGGCCCGGAGGACCCCCTCGGCCACCTCCTCTACCTGGGTCCCCACCCTAGCCGCCTGCTCCCGCAGCCGGGCCAAGGCTTCCTTTTCCACCGTCCGGGCGGACTCGAGCTCCGCCAGGTTGCTGTCTACACCCGCCAGCAGCTCCTCCAGGCCGGGCCTCCGGGCGCGCACGGCCTCGGCCAGGGGCAGGCAGGGGTGGTCCAGGTGGGGGTCCAGGCGGCACTCGCGGCACAGCAGCTGGGAGCAGGGCTGGCACAGGAAGCGCAAGGCCTCCCCGGGATGCTGGGGGCACTGGGCCGCCTGGCGCTCCCGGGCCTCCTCGTCGTACCAGCCCGCCCTGTAGCCCACCAGGTCCACCACCCGGTGGCTGTGGCTCTGCCGGGTGCAGCGGTGGCCGTCGGCACACGCCTGGCACAGGTCGTCCGCGCAGTCCAGGCACCGGGCCGTGGCGGGGCCCCCCGTGCCGGCCCCCCCCATCAGGGGACACAGCGCACAGGCGGGCTTCCCGGCGCGCAGGTCTCCGCCAGCCCGGGCCCTCACCAGATCCAGGAGCCCGTTGACGAAGAAGTTGGTCTTAAAAGCGGCCACGCCCGCGGGCGGCACGGGCACGGTCTCGCGGCACTCGGGGCAGCGCAGGTGGCCGCCGTCGGCCAGCTGGGCCAGGCAGTCCTGGCAGTAGGTGTGCAGGCACGGCAGCGTTTTGGGGGTGCGAAGCTGCTCCAGGCATATTTTACAGGCCAGGAAGTCGCTGCTCAGGGCTTCCAGGAGGGAGGGCGAGGATCCCTGGGAAACCATGCTGCAAGCGAGGGCTCAGGGTCAGAGGGGAGAGGGGGCCTCCACGGTCCCTCCAGCCTGCCGTCCTGCCTCTCCTCCCTCCCCCAGGGCTGGGGGTCTCACCTGAATGGCCAGGCAATCTCCTTCTGGTCCCCCAGGGCTTGTGGCCACTTGCTCTCGAGCTATGCTCCGTGCATACAGTCGGGGAATGTGCACAAGAACCACCGCTTGCCCGATGCCTAGGGTCGTGAGAAATGAGACCAGGACGCCCTGCCCTAGGGAGCCAACAGGGTAACGGTTAGCACCCGGGCGGGCGGACAGGCCTGGAGCAAGTGTGGCATGAGCCCCGGGCAAGAGTGCTGAGGTCCGGCCGGGAGCAGGTGCTGGGGTGGGGGCAGGCAGAGAAGGGACACAGGGGAGGGTCCTGGTGGGCAGAGTCGCCTTGACTCCTGGCGGCTGGGGCAGGATTAGGGGCCCCAGTTCCTGCAGCCCCACACACAGGTCTTCTAGACCCAGGGAGCAGCATCAGGGGTCGTGGGGGCCTACTTCCGGCCGGACTAACTTTGTAGGGGCTCTGGAGCAGAAGGGAGGAAGGCTGTGGGGAGCGGGCTGCCCTGCTGTCCTTCCAGCTGCTAGACCTTGGGGTCTCCGGGGCCTGCGTCTCATCTCCTAGAGGCCTTTCTGCCTGTCCACTTTCCTGGAAGCCTCTGAGTTGTGTGGGTCCATCTGACTCCCCCCGCCCCAGATGCCAGCACAGAGGCAAAATCCTCCAGGAAGAGACTGCCGGTGGGGGGGAGGGGTCGCCCCCCAACTTCTGGGGAGTGGAGGCCGGGAGGACAGACCACAGAGAGGGGGTCTTTCCTAGGTCGGCGCCAGGCTTCTGGCCCCAGAGTGGAGCGAGGTGGGGTGCTCCCGCCCACCCTCTCCTCCCCTCCCCTCCCGCCTTCTGGGTCCCTCCCCTCCCCTCCCCCTTCCTCTTCCTCCCACTCCCTTCCCCCCATTCCCTCCAGCTCAGCTCCTCCCTCATGTGCCCTCCCGGGCCCTCCTTACCAAGCCTGAGCTGCCCTCAGGGCTCCAGGACGGGGAGTGGGGGGACCCCCAAGGCCTGGACGGCGCTGTGGCTGGGTGTCTGAGAGAGAAACAAAACTGAAACTAATGGTACTTCAGCAACTTCCGTCCCCAGCCCGGGACACCGACTAGCACAGCCGCAGGCCCCGCCTTCTTCCCTAACCCAGCCTGGACCTCTTCCTCGGGAGGGGGGCCTCCACCCCTGGCCGCGGGGCCCCTCCTGCAGGCCCCCGGGGCTCCGCGGTCCTCCCCAGGTTGGTCTGTCCGATCTAGCGTCGGGGTCCGCTCAGCCAGCTAAGTGTGTTTGTCGCGCACACGCAGAGGAACGGCCTGAGGACACGTCCTCTTGAGGGGAGAAATTAGCGATCCACCGTGATTCAGAGCTGAGTCCTGGGGCCAGGTCTCCCGTGAGGCAGCACAGCTACAAATCCAGCCCTCGGTGGGGTCCCTCGAAACCTTTGCTGAGGCCGGGGAGAGGCACGGGAACCAGATGAGGAGCTTTGGAGCTTGCTTAGGGAAGGCTTCCTGGAGGAGGCATCGCTTGAGATGAGTTTGAAGGGCACACAGGGGTTTGGGAGGAAGAACACAGGGAAGAACGTTCTGGGAATGGGGAACAGCAAGTCCGTGGGATGAGAGAGATGAAATGCCCCAACTCTTCCCAGTGGCTTCATAATTTGGGGTTTATGGGAAGGGAGCATTGGAGTGGCGGCAGATGCGGTTATAGAGGGAGGTGGTGGCCAGATTGTAGGGGACCTTATGGTCTCCATGAAGGAGTCTTGAGTTTTTCCCAGGTATCTTATGAAAAATTTGAAGCACAGAAAAAGTGAAAGGAATTGCCACAAACACTCATATACCTACCACTTCGATTCTACAGTTAAGACTCGATAGTGGATTTATTAGCTATTTATCCGTGTATGCACCCCTCTGTTCACAGGGACCCAAGGAGAGCTCCCTGTGGCAGCAAGGTCCAGGGGAAAAGTGGAGGGGTCTGAGCTGACACCGTGGCCACGGGACAGAGAGGAGGGCGGAAGATGAGATCCTTATTTGGGAGCTATCGTGGAAGGCCACGAAGCCACGGCGCTGGTGACAGGCCCTGGGGAGGGAGGCAAAGGAAGGACGGCGGGCTTTGCCGGTCTGGAGGTCAAAAGGGAGGGTGAGGCTGACGACACCCAGGCTTGTAACCTTTCTGTACTCTCCTGTGGTTTTGACGAAGGCACTCAACAGTACCCAAAGCGAGAAGAGTGGGGCTGAGATGGCCCCGTGGGGACCAGACACTTAAGGGCCAGTGGGGGAGGGGCTGGGGCGTGAAGGAGGCTGAGCAGTGGTCAGAGAAGTAGGTGGAGATCCAAGAGAGAGCGATCCCAGGAGCTTCCAGAAGGTGGAGGTGGTCAGTGCTGTCAAATGCCACAGACCAGGCCAGCCAACAGGACATATGGGCACAGGTGTGTCCCCACATGTATGCACACACCCGCACATGCCTGTGGCCCCGTGTGTGCTTCTGTGTGCACACGCAGGAACGATTCGTCAGCTATCTGCTGACGTTTGCTGTGGAATGTCCAGGAAATAAACAGGGTACGTTCCCCGCCCAAGAGGCGTTTTCAATCAAACAAGGGAGGTGAGAGTTTTACATGTTGCAATAGGAGACAGCAAGGCAAATGCCAAAATAATCATCAGAGTGGCTTCTTTTTATTGGGTATTTACCATGAGCTTGGGGTGGGATGCCAAAAACACAACCTGGTTTAATCCTCACCGTAATCTGCTGACTTAGGTACGGTTATCGCCTCCGCTTTACAGATGAGGAAGCTGAGTTACAGAGAGAGTAAGTCCATCCACCCAAGGTCACAGCAAGTGCTATGCCAACACGAGAGAGGGAGAGTGTGATTTCTCCCAGAAGGGTGGTGGTGGTGTGGCAATCCGGAGGGCTTCATGGAAGAGGCGGCATTACCATGGCCGTCCTACCCTGCCTCCCTAAACACTGAACAGTTGCTTAAAGTGCCTACAGGGTACTGCCAAGAAGACCATTTCTTCCCCAGAGAATAGACTCCTAAGCTAAGGGTTAACTCACCTCCAGCCAAGTGATAAATGTTAACCGCAGAGACACACGTGGGAGTGGGGTGTGCAGACTGTCCCCAGATGCTGGTGGTTCCTCAAGATAACCCCAGGGTGGGCAAAAGTAAAAATTACCTCCCTAGATTCCTAGAAGGCCTTATGGGAACAAGTCGCCATTTATAGGATTTTCGTTAAGCAAGTTTGAGCTTTGTTCTGTAGGAACTTGGGGAGGCTAAGCTGAGCAAAAGTTTTTAATCTTAATTAATACAAATAATAAGCATTCTTTAAAGTAAACTTTAAAACACTCCTGGCATCATTGTAACAAAATAACTTTTTTCCTGCGTTTATTTCCTTTGGTCTCTGTCCCTATGAGTTTTACCGTAATTGTATCCATGGTGTTCTTATACTTTTTGTTTACTTACCTAACTTAATGTTATGTCAACATTTTCTGTGTGTGGTTTTTTTTTTTTTTAACATTTACTTACTTATTTTGGGGGGGAGGGGCAGAGGACGGATGCATGGTTCTATCTCAGGACCCTGAGCTCCTGACCTAAGGTGAAACTGAGAGTCGGACACTTAACCGACTGAGCCACCCAGGCGCCCCAACATTTGCTCTGTTTCTATACATTCTTCATAGTTATTATTGTTAACACTTGCATAAGTTATATGCTGTAATTTACTTAACTGTTTAGAAATATGCCGGTAAGCCAGCTTCCCCCCTTAGCAATTTCCATGATGTAAATAATGGTGTAAATAGTCCCATCAGAGCTGATTTCATGCTACCAATAATTTAGCAACTGGCTGCAAAATTCCCAAAATTTAACAATGAGCTTTCAGGAGCCAGTCGTCTTTTGGAAACTTTTAGAATCTTCTCTTTGTCCCCAGTGTTCTGATTTTCACAGTGAATACCGTCGTGCTGGGCATTTATTGAGCTCTTTCGGTCTCAAAGCACGTTTCCCTTCCAGTCTGGGAAATTCTCCTTTGTTGCTGAGGATTCTCTCCCCTCCGACTTCTCCTCCGTTTCTCCCTCTGGAACTTCCACCGTTTAGATGCTGGACCTCCTAGATAGGTCATCCAATTTTATCTTTTCTCTCATTTTCCATTTCTGTCTTCTTATCTACTTTCTGGGAGATTTCTTCAACTTAAGCCTTCCAACTATTGTGATTTTCAAATCTGCTGTCACAGTTTTAATTCATGAGTATCCTATTTTTTTTTTAAAGATTTTATTTATTTATTTGACAGAGAGAGAGATCACAGGTAGGCAGAGGCAGGCAGAGAGAGAGGGGGAAGCAGGCTTCCTGCTGAGCAGAGAGCCCGATGCGGGGCTCGATCCCAGGACCCTGAGATCGTGACCTGAGCCGAAGGCAGAGGCTTTAACCCACTGAGCCACCCAGGTGCCCCCCTATTTTTTTTTTGTGTGTATCTGATTTTTGTTGCACGGATCCAGTATCTTCTACCTTTCTGAGCAATGGATGTATTGTTGTCGCTTGTGCACGTACATGTGTGTTTTTGTGTGTGTGTGTGTGTGTGTGTGTGTGTGTGTGTTTCCTTCACTTTGGGTGGTTTCTGTTTACTCCCAAGTTATTGTTTCTTCCTTCCTTCCCTCCCCCACTTCTCCCTCCCTGCCCCTTCTCTCCCTCCCTCCCTCTCTCCCTCCCTTCCTTCCTTCCTTCCTCTCTTTTTTGGTGACTGTACTATTTATTTATATTTTAAAATTAGCATTCTGAGGTATAATTGGCACACAGTAAAAATCACCTATTTAAGTGTATGGCTCAGTGAGTTTTGGCAAATTACGTCGTTAATAATTACCAACGCGGGGCACCTGGGTGGCTCAGTGGGTTAAAGCCTCTGCCTTCGGCTCAGGTCATGATCTCAGGGTCCTGGGATCGAGCCCCGCATCAGGCTCTCTGCTCAGCGGGGAACCTGCTTCCCTCTCTCTCTGCCTGCTTGTGATCTCTCTCTCTCTCTCTCTCTCTGTCAAATAAATAAATAAAATCTTTAAAAAAAATAATTACCAATGCAATCGTATGTAGTACAATATAAAATAAGGAAATTGACATTGGGACAAAAGCATTAACTGGACTGTAGACCTTATTCATTTCTCACTGTGTGTGTATGTGTGTGTGTGCTGTGTGTAGTTATATACAGTTTTATTACAAGGACAGACGCATGTAACCACCAGCGTAATCAACATACAGAACTGTTCCATCAACACAAAGAAACTCCCTTCTCCCATCCCTAACCCCTGGCAGCAGGTGAGCCGTTCCCCAGTTCTATAATTTTGCCATTTCAAGAATATTACATAAATAAAATCATAATCTATGAAACCTTTTGAGATCCACCCAGGTTTGTATACACATGTCAATAGTTCATTCCTTTTATTACAGGGTACTATTCCATTGTTTGGGAGTTCCCTAGTTTGTCTATCCATTCTCTTGTTGGAAGACATTCAGATTGTTTCCAGTTTGGGTTATTACAAAGATAGCTACTGTGACCATTTCTCTACTGGTTTTTGTGTGAACTTAACTTTTCGTGTCTCTGGGATAAATGCTTAGAAGTATGATTTCTCAGTTGTGTGATAAGCATCTGTTTAATTTTACAAGAAACTGCCCAACCGTTTTCCAGAGTGTTTATACCATTTAACCTTCCCATCAGGAATGTAGGAGAGATTCCATTTCTCCACATCATAACCAGCATTAAGTATTGTCAGATTTCTTTATTTTAGTTCTAAAAGGTGTGGTATCTCATCATGGTTTTAGTTTGCATTTCCCTAATGGCTAACGATGTTGACCATCTTTTTGCATGCTGGTCTAACCATCCGTGTATCCTCTTCAGTGAAATGTCCGTTCTTTTGCCAGTTTTCTAATTGGATTTTTTTTTTTTTTTTTTTAAGAGGGAGATGAAGGGGAGGAGGAACTGGGCAGAGGGAGAGGGAGAGAGAGAATCTCAAGCAGCACATCTTCACGCCCAGCACAGAGCCCGACGTGGGGCTCGATCCACAGTCCTGAGATCATGGCCTGAGCCAAAATCAAGACTCAGATGCTTAACTGACTCAGCAATTTCGCAGCAGATTTCTCCACAATCTTTTTTTCAGTTTTCATTGTGCAGGTCTTACACTTCTTTTGCTAAATTTGTTCTTAAGTATTTTATTCTTTTTGATGCTTTTGTGGGTAGGATTGTTTTTTAAAATCTCATTTTTGACTGCTTATTGCTAGTTTAGGGAAATGTAACTGGTTTTTATATTTTGATCTAGGATCGTATGGCCTTGCTAAGCTCACTTATTAGTTCTAATAGTTTTCTTTTTTCTTTTTATAAGTTCCTTAGGATTTTCTACATACAAGGCCATGCCATTTATGAGTAAAGACAGTTTAATTTCTTCCTAGGACCCACTTCTTTAAAAGTAATCTGTACGCTTTTAATTTTTTTCTTTCCTTTTTGTACTGGCTAGAATCTACAGAAAATGTTGAATAAGAGTGGTGAGAGCAGACATCCTTGTCTTGTTCTTGGTCAGAGAGGAAAAGTAGTCAGTCTTTCATCAGTAGCTTTGATGTTAGCTCTATGTTTTTTGCAGATGTCTTTTATCGGATGGAGGAAATCCCCTCTATTCCTGTTTTGTTAAGAGTTTTGAAGTTTTAAAAAATCATGAGAATTGAATTTTTCAAATTCTTTTTCTGTATCTGTTGAGATAATAATCACGCATTTTCCTTTGTTCTATTAATGTGACACATTACTTTATTTTTAGAGTTAAAGCGACGTTGCATTCCTAGAATAAACTCCATTTAGTCATAGCGTATGCTATGCTGCTGGATACGGTTTGAAATATTTTGTTAAAAATTTTTGTGTCTGGGGGCGCCTGGGTGGCTCAGTGGGTTAAAGCCTCTGCCTTCGGCTCAACTCTTGATCTCAAGGTCCTGGGATCGAGCCCCGCATCGGGCTCTCTGCTCAGCAGGGAACCTGCTTCCCCCCCTCTCTCTGCCTGCCTTTCTGCCTACTTGTGCTCTCTCTCTCTCTCTCTCTCTCTCTCAAAAAAAAAAAAAAAAAAAAATTTGTGTCTGGGGGCACCTGGCTGGCTCAGTCAGAAGAGCATGCAACTCTCGATCTTGGGTCATGAGTTCGAGCCCCACTTCGGGTGTAGAGATTACTAAAAATAAATAAGTAAAAACTAAACAAAAAAGTTTGTATCTATGTTCATGGGTCATATTGGTTTACTATTTTATTTTCTTGTCATGTCTTCATCTGGCTGTGATAGCAGGGTAATATGAACCTTATAAAACAGGTTGGGAAATTTTCCCTTCTTCTCTGTTTCCTGAAAGGGTTTATATAGAGTTGATATTATTTCTTCCCTAAACGTTCGATAGAGGGGGGCCTGGGTGGCTCAGTCAGTTAAGCGTCTGCCTTTGGCTCCGGTCATGATCTCGGGGTCCTGAGATCGAGTCCCAGGTGAGGCTGCTCAGCCAGCAGTCTGCTTCTATGTCTGTGCCCCTCCCTCTGCTTGTGCTCTCTCTCAGGCATGCACTCTCTCTCTCTCAAATATATAAATAAAATCTTTAAAATAAATACTTCCCCCACGATTGATTCCAGGCTATCAGTGTGAGGCCACTGAACACAAAGCTGGGGAGAGACAGGCACCATTGGAGCTTCCCGCTGGCTCCAGTAACACCACTTTCTGTATCTTAGCAACTGTGATTTTCGTGTTTGTCTTTTCATTCAACTCCAGCTCTTTTCTAATTTCCCTCGTGATATCTTCTTTGACCCGCGGCTTACTCCGAAGTGCATTGTTTAGTTCCAAATATTTGGGGATTCCCAGATTTCTTCCTTTTGGAGATTACTACTTCAGTTCTGTTGTTGTTGGAGAAAATACTTTGTATGATTTAATCCTTTTAAATTTACTCGGACTTGATTGATGGCCTAGCATATGGTTTATCTCGGACAGTGTTTCATGTGTGCTTGAAAAGAATGGATGCTTTGCTGTTGCTGGGTGGAGTGTTGTGTATATATATTTGTTAGATCAAATTGGTTGATAGTGTTGTTCAAGTCTTCTAATTTTTTTAAGTTGTTTTTTTTTTTAATTTGTCAGAGCGAGAGAGAGAGAGAGAGAGAGAGCACAAGCAGGGGGAGTGGCAGGCAGAGGGAGAAGCAGGCTCCCTGCTGAGCGGGGAGCCCGATGCAGGACTTGACTCCAGGACCCTGGGATCATGACCTCATCCGAAGGCAGATGCCCAACCAACTGAGCCACCCAGGTACCCCTACGTTTACAATTTTTATATCTTCTTCATATAATTATGAAATGTTCTTCTTTGTCTTTATTTTTGCTTTAATTTTAAAAATTTTAGTAAGAAATTGATTTAAACAACAATATACTTGACTTGAAGAGAAAATTACCTCAGATCCTCTAAAAGTAATTGATCACTGTGATACACACACACACACACACACACACACACACACACACGCAGTCTGGAATATTACTTGGCTATAAAAAAAAAAGAACGGGATCTTGCAATTTGCAACAACATGAATAGACCTAGAGGGTATCAGGCTAAGTGAAATGAGTCAGTCAGAGAAAGACAAATACCATATGATTTCACTCATATGTGGAATTTAAGAAACAAAACAAATGAGCAAAGGAAAAAAGAGACAAACAAACAAACAAAGAGACCCCCAGACTCTTAAATATAGAGAACAAACAGGTATCAGTGGGTTGGGGGATGGGTGAAATAATGAAGGGGATTAAGAGTACGTTTATCCCGATGAGCACTGAGAAGTGTATAGAATTGCTGAATCAGTATATTGTACACCTGAAACTAGCATAACCCTGTATGTCAACTGTACTGGAATTTTTTTAAAAGATTTTATTTACTTATTAGAGAGAAATCACAAGCAGGGGGAGCAGCAGGCAGAGGGAGAAGCAGGCTTCTCTCTCAGTTATACTGGAATTTTAAAAATAAATAAGTAAATATGTATTTTTTACTGAAAAAAATTATAAATAAAAGTAATTTATCACTACTTAAAGACATTGCCATACACGTAATACAGCTACATAGAAAAAAAAAGGTTATACATTTGCCTTTGATTTTACAATTTCAAATGAAAACCACTGAACGTCTCCTAACAAGATATGCAGGATTTTTTTTTTTTTTAAGATTTTATTTTTAAGTAATCTCTACACCCAGTGTGGGGCTCTAACTCATTACCCTGAGCTCAAGAGTCACATGCTCCACGGACTGAACCAGCCAGGTGCCCCCAAGATATCCAGGAATATATTTGTTACTGTTTTTGTTAAATCAGCAAGAGCTAACAACTTACTGGAATATAAAATTAGAGCTAAACGATCATGTTCCTAATGGAGAAAGGGGGTATTTTTACAGAAACAATACTTTTCCCGAATTCGTCTCCATCTGCTGTTGATGAAAATCCATCATTGGCCATTTAGCTAAAAACAAAAAAACACACACAAAAAAACAAAAACAAACAAAAAACAACAACAACAATGACAACCACCACCATCACCACCAAGCAAGATGCTTGTGCATCTGCCCCAGTCACTTCATGCATAATAAAAGAAGGGAGGAGAGCAAAGAAAGAGCACATGAAAGAATAGGAAAACTATTCAAGATGTAGTGCAGTCAAACTGCAGATTTCTAGTCGAGAACATGTTCCTGGCCTGTGGGAACAGAGTTCTGGACTAAAGGAGCAGTTAGTAGAAACTTCCTGGCCACGACAGGACAGGCCGATTGTACCTTTGCCCTCTATTTCCAACTAGGCATGTGTATCTTTCATTGATTGGCCACCCATCAGATCAAAATCCGATCTGCCTCCTTGGCAAACCCGGTCATTCGCAGTAGGTTTTCATCAGTTTACCAAGTGACGTACGCTGCTTAATCTTCAGCTGCGCCACAGAACCATCCTGCCCCTTACCTTCACGTTACCACCACTGTTCTCGGTCTGGACTGCTGTCACGGGTTTTTTATCAGAGCTAGGACGAGATACTTCCAAGATCTCCACCGGGGCACACAAGCAGTACCAGGACTGGCCGAGGAAAGTCATTTTCATTTTTGAAGGATATTTTTTTTTCTGCTTCTCTATCTCTTCTCCTTCCGGATTCCTTGTTACATACATGTTGGTACATTTACCATTGTCCTTCGGTCTCTGAGGCTTTGTACATTTTTCCTCAGTCTTTTCCCTCTCTCTTCTTGGGATCGGATCTTTTTAATCCGTCTGTCTTGGAATTGACAGGTTCTTGCTTCTGCCATCTCAAATTGGCTGTCGAACCCTTCTAATGAAATTTTCATTCCAGTTAGAATTTTCAACGGTAGAATTTCCATCTGGTTCTTCTTCTTCTTTTTAATAGTTTCTGTTTTCCTGCTGAGATTTTCTATTTTTTGAGTCACTCTCATCAGTACAATCCCTTGAATTCTTTGCAAATATTCATAATAGCGGCTTTGAAGTATCTGCTAAGTGCCACATCTGGGCCCACGCAGAATCAGTTTCGTTGACTACTCTTTTCTCTTGAGTATGGGTCACGCTTTCCTATCCTGTTGTGTATCTTGGAGGATTCGATGCTGAGGGTCGTTGCCTTAGCAACTTAACTAGACTTAAACTGGACTTCATGTCTCCAGATGTGTGCGGTCATTGGTATCTCTGCTTGGTTCTTCCGTTCCTATTTACTCTCGTCTAACTTTGGGATCTCCTGGTGCCTGCATAGCTTAGTTGTCGGTCAGTCAGTGATTTGGGCAGAGGTTGTGTTCACGTACCCGGACCCATGAGGCTTCTATCTTCTGCCAAATCACCAGACTATAGGCTGTACTTACGTCTCCCTCTGCTTTTATATTCTGCTGGGCTGCCTCAGTTTCCCGGAGGAAACTAACATGCTGGCATCATGGGATTCTTAGCAATCTTTATATCCCAGACAAGTATCATTAAAAAGAACCGTTAAAGGGGCGCCTGGGTGGCTCAGTCGGTTAAGTGTCTACCTTTGGCCCAGCTCATGTTCCCGGGGTCCTCTGATGGAGCCCCCGTGTTGGGTTCCCTGCTCTGTGGGGAGTCTGCTTCTCCCTCTCCCTGCTCATGCTCTCTCTGGAGTGCTCACTCTCTCTTTCAAATAAATAAATAAAATCTTAAAAAAAAAAAAAACCATTCAATTCTAAAGCTATGCTGCAGAATAGTTTAAAATGAAATGATTGCGTGACACTCACTTAAAAGCAAAATTACAGTGCTCGACCCCGCCCGCGGCCCTGGCTTTGGTGCTTCTGGCATCCAGCAGGGCAGACAACGTGGGTTTGATGTCTGCTTCAGGTCTGTGTGTATCCTGAACCCTTCGGGCCGCATGTGTTCCCTTCCGATGAGAAGCATGGCTGATACGTAGCTCCTGCTCCAAACAAATCATTCCTACCTCCGGCTGTCCAGGTGGGACCGGTAGTGGCGTCCAACTTCCGGCCCACCTTCTGGGTAATGGAGCTGGCGAACTCAGTCCTGATATTTTTGTTGGCACAAAGCTGGAATTCGGTTCGTCTTAATAGGAACCAAAGTTGCTCTGAGTCACTCAAAAATCCATCCTGTCACCGGCCGGCCAGCCCTCGTGGCCCAGAGCCAAAGGTCCCATGATCAGATGCCCAGTGACAGAAGAGCTTGCACTGTGGCCCAGGGTCAACATTAGCTTCTTTTTACCTTTTACACTCCCCAACCTCTCTGAGATGCTGTTTATTACTTCTTTAAGGTCCCAGCCTCGTAGTGGTAAAGAGGGGCACTTCTTGATTGTCAGAACCTTCAGAGTGTTAGGAATATCCCTGAGATGAGATTTCACCTCACTTAAAGGCTCTACAGGTGAAATTTCACGAAGGGAGTTTCTTGGCCTTGGTCCTATACTCAGGGTAGAAGAATGATAATAGAGGCTTTTAAAAGTCTAAGCCTTAACTCCTTTAGGAAATTTCCACATAGAAAATCACTTTTTCCTCTTAGTTTGGAAAATACTGTATGCTTGGAGAGGTTTACATGTGTTTATTTATACCTCTTGTGGGCAATAACCTGGCCAACGTTAGATGAGACCTCTTGGACATCTGAAACCGTTGATCACTCGCATCCTTCTCAAAACATGCTCCTCTACCAGCGGCCTGGCCTCCTCCTTCTCTGACCACTCTGGTCTGTTCCAGAGATTCTCTTCCTCTGCCCCCCTTTCCTGGTCACCAGCGTCCCTGCACACCCAGACCCTCCCAGCACCATCGCTCTGAGCTGTCGTTGCCACCCAGGCCCACCAGAGGGAGCTCTGTCCCCGTTGAAGCTGATTCCTAGTCTGGGTCGTGGTCCATTACCAAGCTGCCCACACAAACCACTGATACTTGTTTCTGGGCTTTGGGGGATGCCTGTCAGCCTGCAGGCTGCTCCTGCCAATCATGAGAGGCCCTGTGCCCTCTATTCTGATACACCTCCCCCCACCCCACCTCCTTCTCCTACTAGGAAATCTCTCCTGAAGATTCCCCTCCACCCCGCTTCAGGTGCAAAATCTAAAACACCAAAGAACACAATAATCAACATAAATAATATTCTAATGCAATATTTAAAAATCAAAATCAATGCAAAAAAATCCACAATGAGCAAAATACCAAAATTTTGAGTAAGGACTGAATCAGTATTACTGATTTTTCCTCTGGCCTCTGGCCACCCCATGGCTCAGCCCTGCCCCTCTGGGGTGCTCCCCCACCACCTACTCAAGGACTTCTCTTCTGTATTTGCCTCGGTCCTGCAATGTCACCTATTCCTCTCTCCCCAGGAGCGGTCTTTAGCATATTTCCTGCCTTAAAACAAAAGAAAAACAGTCCCCTGCTTGACCTCACATGCCCCAACTATCATTCTCTGCTTTGTTTTCCTCTTTCTCTTGAAGGGACTACAATTAGGCTTTTGTTCCCAAGACGCCCTTGGAAGCTGTCTGGCCAAGGTCACCCACGACCCGCACCTTGTTGGTGCTCCTCTCATTTGGCTGAGGATTTGGCAGAGGAGATCACCAGCTCCCTGAAACTCTTTCCTCTTGGCAGCTTGGTCACCTAGCCCTCCTGGTTCCCTCCCTACCTCCCTGCCTGCATGTCCTCCGGGTTCTCTTGTCTTTCTGGGATCTAAACCTCAGAGCGCATTGAGACCGCCTCTCCCTCCACACTCCTTCCCGAGGTGATCTCACCCAGGGCCGTGGCTCCCACTGATGGGAGGTCCTTGATGGGATGGCAATTCCCAAACCTCAGCCCCAGACCAGACTTTTCCCCTCACGTCCAGACTCGCGCCCGACTGCCTCAGTGGACATTTCCACTTGTAAATCAAACAGACGTCTGTTCCTGACGCGCTCCCCCGATCCCAGCCTGCCGCCTCCACCCCAGGCATCTCCGTCTCTGTAATAGGAATCCATCTTCCCGTTGTTGAGGCCAAGCGCCTTGCAATCATCCTTGACTCCATTTTTCCTTTCTTTTCATTTCTTTTTTAATTGAGATACCATTAACATATAACAATGTATTAGATTTAGGTGTTGTTAAAAAACAAAACTGAGGGGCACCTGGGTGGCTCAGTTGGTTAAGTGTCCGCCTCTTGATTTCGGCTCAGGTCACGATCTCAGGGTGGTGAGATTGAGCCCCGCGTCAGGCTCCATGCTGGGCTTGGAGCCTGATTAAGAGTCTCTCCCTCCTTCTCCCTCTTCACCCCCTCCCCCAAAAAATTCAACTGAGTAGATTTCAGAGATCTTATTGACTTTGTTCAACGATTTATGAATTGGGCAGCATCCACTCTAACGCATAGAAACGCCCTCTTAAGAATTATACAGAATGAAGGATTTTTATAGCCAGAAGAGAGTGGGAATAAGGAAATTATATAAGGGCAAAAAAGTAGGTTGACTATTGCAAAGCGACTTTCCTTTAGTTAGGCAGATGACCTAACTAGTCCTGACCCGGTGATTCCTGATTGACTGGTTTAAGATCCCATTTCTGGGAAAGCCAAAACCACAGTTAAGCCTTGGTTTGTGCCGTGGGGCTTGGACTCCATTTTGGGCCTGGGTCAGATTTCTGACAATGCACGACATGATGATTTGATCCATGTATGTATTGTGAAATGATTACCGCAGTAAGTTTAGTTAATGTCCATCACTTCACATAGCTACAATGTTTTTTCTTATGATGAGAACTTTCCAGATTTACTAGCCGCCCTCAAACATATGATGTAGTGTTAGCTACAGTCACCATCTTGGTTTTTCTTTTTCTGTTGCGTTGTGCGTCCAGTCCATTAGCAAACTTCGTCAGCGTTACCTTCAAAGGGTACCCTGAATCCAACCTCTTCTCCCTACTTCTTGCCTGAACTACTACGATAACCTCCTCATTGGCCTCCCGTTTTCATTCTTGCCTCCCTTTGGTATTTGCAGAAACGTGCTTTGTGGACCAGTGGGTCATAGGTTTTTACAAATGCCTCATGTGTGTTTGAGAAAAATGTGTGTATGTTCTTTAAATGTCTGGGACCAGAATTTTATTTTCTGTCCATTACAACAAGCTTATAACTGTCTTTTTTTTTTTTTTACAGTCATCCTCCTTAGTTCATTCAGTTCTGTGTGATTAATGTTCTGCTTGAATCCAGTGTTTTCCAGTAGTTGTAGAAATTCTTATCCAGTTCAGTTTTATGATCTTAAAGTTATCATAAACCTGTACTTACCAAAGTCCTTTTTATGAATCTCCTTGAGGATGACGTACTGTACTTGGGGAGGAACGTTATTGCGAAAGCACCTGAGTAAAACAATAACTATCTGCAAATGACCAAAGACGAAAAATGCCTACTACTAAAGATCTGATGAGACTTCATTATAGTGGAATTGACAAGGAAATTTGGTCATTTTTGTGGCACACGACATTTTTAAATGAACTGGAATTATGATGATAACATTATACCAGGACATATCAGACTTTAGGAATTTCTTATAATTTCTGGAACACTTATAACATATTCCTATGCAAATTCAACGTAAGGAAGGCTTAGTATTACTTCTTATTTGATGGTGCTTCCCATGTAATTTAACTTTACGCAGACATCGTATTAGTTTAACATCTTTTTCTATAAGGAGAGGAAACAAATCTTTTGAGATGTTCCAGAACCCCTCCTAAAAATCTCAGAGTTCATTTGAAGTCAAAACTACTTGATTTAGAATTTGATTTTGGGGAAGTTTGTCAAAAATACCAAAAGGTTTAAAAACACTTGGTCAGGGGCACCTGGGTGGCTCAGTGGGTTAAGCCTCTGCCTTCCACTCAGGTCATGATCTCGGGGTCCCGGGATTGAGCCCCGCATCGGGCTCTCTGCTCAGCGGGGAGCCTGCCTCCCCCACTCTCTCTGCCTATTTGTGATCTCTCTCTCTTTCTGCCAAATAAATAAATAAAATCTTTTAAAAAATAAATAAAAAATAAAAATAAAAACACTTGGTCAAATAGGATGATGGGTCGAACCAATACTTATCTGTTTAACCGGAGTGACAGTTGAAGACTTTACAACCAAATACAGAGAGTTAAATGTTGTGTTGTTTTTGTTTTTGTTTTTTTAAAGATCTTATTTATTCATTTGACAGAGAGAGAGAGAGAGAGAGACAGCAAGAGAGGAAACACAAGCAGGGGGAGTGGGAGAGGGAGAAGCAGGCCCCCCGCCGAGGGACTCCGTCCCAGGGCTCCGGGATCATGGCCTGATCATGACCTGAGCCGAGGGCAGGTGCTCAATGACCGAGCCACCAGGTGCCCTAAATAGTGGCTTAAAAAAAACCTTAGCTCTTTTTTTTTTTTCTTAGCTCTTTTAATAGAGAAGACCGTTTTCTTAAATAATCACAGATGTGATGAGAAAGATAACATGGACACAGTAAACTGTTTTGGTAAGACACAATTTTTACTTTCTGTGCACATTGCTTAAAAGGTAAAGAAACTTCACAGGCTCCTGCCAAAAGCAAACTGAAAGTCCAAGAAAACTGTTTTTTTCAACAGTGAGGCGTTGGTGGTATAGTGGTTAGCATAGCTGCCTTCCAACAGTGAGAAATCAGTTCTAATTTTGGCGCCAGTGTACTTTTGATATTAAAACTCATCATTTTTTTCCTTAAATAATTTTATTCCAATCTTAGCCATCCTGACCACACATAAAATTCCTTCTCCAAGATTTGTTTTCCAGAGACCTCCCGTAATTTTATTTTTCACATTCAGATTTTGTCCTGTGTTTCCTCTTTCCCATTCTGAAACAACCAGCCTCACTTTCGGACAGTATTACTTCCTTTTCCCTCAACAAAAATGCATCTCCGTTCCTCATACCTTCTCTTACTGAAAACACACAGCCTACTTGCCCTGCATGCGGAGATGTTTCCTTTATTATTTCTAGTGGCTATCATTACTTATATGAGAATTCTTAACACTTTAAAAACCTTAATTTCGAGTGAAAATTAAGAAGTAAACAACTATGGACTGGCTTTTATGATGTGGGAAACAAAGGCAGAAGAAAAAAAATTAAACGTTCTTACTACTCACAGCCCATTGCCAAGTCCTTGAAACAGGCTGAGCGACATTCCTCTGGGGACTCAGCGGCTTCCCTATATGACTTTGCTAAGGGCAAACACCCCAAGATTCTGAAGACATCTCAAGAATTCTTTCTTGGCTGTCAGCTCCGAACCCCCCTATTTTCTACATCATCTTACACTAGCATTCTGTGGATTGGTAGACTCTTAGATACTTTTTACAATTTCTAAAAGTGCCTGCTTTCTCAGTGTAAAATTTTTCCGTGTCAGAAAACACGTGTGCTAATAAACACAAATAACCTTTAGTTCTTCTGGAAAAGGAAGCCCAAAGCGGATAAACATGTGTTCAGTGATTAATGTTTCAGGATTTTATCTTAGGTAGAAATGATCTCGATGTTTAATGACCACCCATCATTTAATTTAACTTAGTAAAACTTTAAAGTTTCAGGTTACCAAAAAGATTTGGGGGACGCTATTTTAAAAATTCACCTGAAATCTTTTATCCTTTAATTCACTCCTCGTGTTCAGTAATTACATCTAGATTACCCACAAAAAGTTCACAAGGTATGAGACAAAGCCAGCCATCACCCCAAGCTATTTTTCTTCCTGACTTTTGTGACAGAGATAATGTGAACGTTTTTGACCAACAAACCCAAGTCGAATAAAGTTGTTCATCTGTATTATTTTCAATGTTGACAAATCTGAAGACATGCCTCTCTTAATTAATCCAACAAACTTTTATTTACCAAAGATGATCTCAGACCACATAAACTTGAAAAGCATTTTGGTTAGTTTCTGTTCTATTTCTGAGAGGGTCAGGAATCCTTAATTCATACAAGTGGTCAATTCTCTTTAGGCAAGTCAAATAGAGCGCTCTTACAAATTAATTGTAGTAATGCCCTCCAGAGGTAGCAAATGCCACACATATACAGCGCATATACGGGCCCCCCAAAAACACGCCCACAGATCCAGAGGACTTAACAGCTTCCATTTTAAAATTGTAGCCATGAATGAGGGTAGTCATAAAAGAGGTCGGATCTAGCTTGCGTTCCCGGCTGATGGGATAACTTAAGGTGACATTCTCAAATGGCTAAAGCTTTTTAGTAACATGTATGGAGAAGGTAGATGATTTTTTATTTGTCTTAATTTTATTTTTTTAATGACTTGTTTTATTTTTTAAACATTTTTTTTTAAGATTTTTTTTATTTATTTGACAGAGAGACATCGAGAGAGGGAACACAAACAGGGGGAGTGGGGGAGAGAGAAGCAGGCTTCCCGCTGAGCAGGGATCCCAATGCCGATTCCAGGGCTCGATCCCAGGAGCCTGGGATCATGACCCCAGCCGAAGGCAGAGGCTAAACGACTGAGCCACCCAGGCGCCCCTGACTTGTTTTATTTTTAATTTTTATTTTATTTATTTTTATTGAAAGCGCGCACGTGCGCACACATGGGGGAGGTGGGGGATGGGCAGAGAATCCCAAGCAGCCTCCACACTGTGTGGAGTCCAACACAGGGCTTGATCTCACCACCCTGAGATCATGACCTGAGCCGAGATCAAGAGTTGGGACACTTAACCAACTGAGCCACTGAGGGGCCCCAAGATTTCATTTTTACGTAATCTCTACATCCAACGTGGGGCTTAAACTTACAACCCGGAGAGGAGATCAACGGTCGCGTGCTCCACCAACTGAGCCAGCCAGGTGCCCCGCATTTGCCCGCCAGGTAAAGTTTTAAATACCCCTCCCCCACTTCCCCCGGAAGCCGGTATCTTACGAGACCAACGCGCTGCCTACTGCGCTGAGAATGTACTGGAAGCCGGTTTCTTAAAGAAATGGTCTAGGTAAGAGTTCCTGCAAGGAGGAAGTATAACATTTACATTTCAAAGACATTGAGAATGATGCAAGTTTCTCCAGGAAGGACTTTTGTTTCCTAAAGGTAAAATTTTCACAACACTTATAAGCCTTTTGAGGTAAATAGAGGAGGTTTGGGGATTGGGGAAAAAAAAGCGGACTTTGAATTGTTTCTGGAGCCCCTTTGGTCTTGTGAGGATTTGTAAGTTAAGGACAGTTGATTTTAATTCCTCAAGAAACTGGGTTGCAATTTACACGACATCATAAACGGACCCACCAAAAATCCCTCCGAAGGATTTTTTTCCGAATCCTTTCCGAAGGGCTTCCGAAGGTTGCCCCCTCCACCCCAGTACAAGTTTTATTTTAGCTTAGGTGAGAAGGTCTAAAAACAATTTCTTATCAGGTTCTGATTATCAGCTTCAGACCAAAGAGATAAGTAAACTCGAGCTGACCTTGAAACATTTGCATAGGGTGTTTGAGGACACGTTTTTTTTCTCAGCATCCCAATTGATTACAAATGAACTATCAACCCTTGGGCCGATGTTTTGATGGTGGGCCCCTAGGAAGGTGTGATGTGGGCGCTCAGGAGTTATTTTCGGTGCCTGAACTTGGAGCTGTCGTGCGGTAAGGCCAATAGCTTGGCAGACGTTTGTTTGTAATCTTGTTCCAAAGTCCTTTCAAAGTGCTCGGCGAGAGTCACAAGTTTAGTCAGACTGGTGATTTCCCGTTCTATTTTCTGCCTTTTTATCAATCCACTAATCTCAGAAGATAATCAGTTTACGAAAAGAACAGCTAGAGCAGGTTGGGTGAACTTCTTTATTGTGTGGGACCTGGAATGCCATCGGAAGAGAGTTTCCAGTTGCGCTTTAAAGTTTGCCATAAATAACATCTTTCTTATGTTTCTATGTTTGAATAATAGACCCATCAATGCAGGCAGGGAAGAGTCTAGGAATGGCTATTTAAAAGATCAGTTGCTATTTTGCTAGTTGTTGTTGTTTTTTTTTAATCCACGAGGGGACCATGTTGACGGTCGACGATGGTCTTGGATACCTTCCTCGGGGTTGTGTCATCCTGCTTCCTTGCACCATTTTTGGGCTTTTTGGGTTCCACCAGCTGGTGCACAAGCTGATAGAGATCTGGCAGCCTGGGTCATGGGCCCTGATGATAACTAAAGTTTTCAAAAAACTTTTGGGGATATTCCCTGGGTTTAGGAAATTCTTTCACTCCAGCCATTAGTTTGGTCTTTGACCGAGAAGGCAAAGATACCTGAGGAGGGTCTCCTGAAATCTCCGTGGTTTTATTTTAGAAGGTAATTCATTGATCAACAGTCTTTTCAGAATGGGAAGGTAGTTCAGATAGAGGATTAGTAGAATGTGGGTACTCAGGTAAACGATGGAGGAGACACGTCAGTTTTATCTGTTGTTTGAGGTTATCTCATGTGTCTTTAATTTTTCACTAGCCTTGGCAATGAATTGTTTAAATGAAGGAAATTTGGCATCGTGAAGGCTTTTGGAAGCTTGTGCATGCCAGTTAAAATGAGTATCCTGTTCTGTGCATTGAACTTGGGAATTCTTGCTTTCAAGTGCACTTCTTAAATGATCTTGTCTAACTAGTTCCCCATAATGGCCATTATGATTCTAGGTTAACTTTTGTAAGATTTCACCATTTTTGCAGATATTTATAGCTTCCAGAAGCTATATAGCTTCCAGAACCATAGTTATTAGACAAAAAAATAAGCAGGTGTGCCAAAGGTGGTGTGTGTGCTCCTCTTTGGAATTTAGGGATCACTTACTTACTCATTCAGGCTAAGCCTTGAGGTCTCGCAGAGCCAAACTGAAACCTGTAAGGGATGTGCGGCTGCGTAAGGGATTCTGTGGTGTTTTGCAGTGAACCTCATCACACAGAAATTATTTGAGGCTGGTGGGTAGCCCAGGGTGCATCTAACCTATTCCATAATCCGCTTATCCTAACAGGAGTCTTTTTTTTAAAAACATATTTTATTTGCCGCAGGGGTACAGGTCTGCGAATCATCAGGCTTACACATTTCACAGCACTCACCATAGCACATACCCTCCCCGATGTCCATAACCCAACCAACGTATCCCTACCCCCTTACCCTCCAGCAACCCTCAGTTTGTTTTGTGAGATTAAGAGTCTCTTATGGTTTGTCTGCCTCCCTGGTCCCATCTTGTTTCATTTTTTCCCTCCGTATCCCCCACGACCCCCCGCCCTGCCTCTCAAATTCCTCATATCAGAGAGATCATATGATAATTGTCCTTCTCTGATTGACTTGTTTCGCTTAGCATAATACCCTCTAGTTCCATCCACGTCATTGCAAATGGCAAGATTTCATTTCTTTCGATGGCTGCATAGTATTCCATTGTATATATATACCAC
>CM052890.1:5955233-5973686 GCA_028534135.1 Potos flavus | reverse complement strand
TCTTCTTTATCCTTTCATCTGTTGATGGACATCTGGGCTCTTTCCATAGTTTGGCTACTGTGGACATTGCTGCTATAAACATTGGGGTGCAGGTGCCCCTTCAGATCACTACATTTGTATCTTTAAAGATTTTATTTATTTACTTGACAGAGAGATCACAAGTAGGCAGAGAGAGAGAGGGGGAAGCAGGCTCCCTGCTGAGCAGAGAGCCCGATGTGGGGCTCGATCCCAGGACCCTGAGATCATGACCTGAGCCGAAGGCAGAGGCTTTAACCCACTGAGCCACCCAGGCGCCCCTACATTTGTTTCTTTAGGGTAAACACCCAGTAGTGCGATTGCTGAGTCATAGGGTAACTCTATTTTCAGCTTTTGGAGGAACCTCCATACTGTCTTCCAGAGTGGCTGCACCAGCTCGCATTCCCACCAACAGTGTAGGAGGGTTCCCCTTTCTCCGCATCCTCGCCAACATCTGTCGTTTCCAGACTTGTTCATTTTAGCCATTGTGACTGGTGTGAGGTGGGATCTCACTGTGGTTTTGATTTGTATTTCCCTGATGCCGAGTGATGCTGAGCACTTTGTCATGCGTCTCTGACAGGAGTCTTTGGGTTAGGTGGTGGGCTCGCTCTCAGCTGTTAGATGCTCAACCAGGCCCCACCAATTCTGTGGCTGCTTCTGCGATTCCCGTTCTCAGTAGGCTTTGTACAAAACTATGCAGACAAACCAGTGCACCTTAGTATGCCGCCCAGTAACCAAGAGATGCTACCGCATCCTGGCCCCAAGGAGGCCCCGCGTGGGCCCCCACAACTCCCAGTCTGGAGCCTGGGACTAAGAACTGATCCAAGACACCCCGAAGAATGGAAGGACTGAGAGCTGGTTCCAAGCAAATAGGCAACTGCAGCTGCTGCCGGCACCCCCAATGTGGAGTCTGGGGGACGGAACCAGGGCTGGGACTTTCTGCTCCAAGTAGGTGAAATACTAACTAGCAGCTCCCATCATGGAAGTGACTGGAGAGCCAATTAGTTCAGGCGCCCAAAGCAAAGGGAGTGGGGCTCAGAACTGAGGGGAACTTGGCCCAGCCCTCAGAAATGGCAAGGAAAGGAGAGAATTCAGAAGGGTTCGTGGGTGCCATGCTTGCGGTTCTCGTTGTCCCCGAAGCCATCGGAAGTTCCCACTGCTGCCACTAGGTCGGATAAATAACAAAGCTCAGCCGAATAGGTTTAAAGATCTAATTGGCTTTATTCCACAATTCATGAACCAGGCAGCAGCCCGTCTGGCAAGCAGAAAGGTGCTCGGAGGAGCTCTACAAAATGGAAAATTCTGCCTTTTGTAGGCAGAAGGGGGCAGAAGAAGGAAGTTTCTGACAAAGAGTGGATTGTTTCGGCAAGGTCACCCTGGGGTGGGGGGGGGCGGGGGTCCCTCAGGCGGATGACCTCACTAGTGCTGACCAGGTAATTCCAGGTTGACCGGTTAAAGGTTATATTCCTGGAAGAAGCTTAAACTGCAAGTCGGTTAGCTATTAAGTCTGTGTAGTTAGCACAAGTGACTCCATTTTGGGCCTGTTGTCTCTTTTTAATTTAACCCCAACGACTGGGTGTTAGACTCATTTTCTCCGGGTTTGCTGCCCCACAGACTTCTCAGGGCCCCAGTTCTTGACCTCAGCAAACCCCAGCCTCTGGGCCTCCACCTTCAGGCAGCGGACCCGTCCTTCCCGCCCCCGCCCTGCCTCCCCTGCCTCCCCCGCCCTTGGCTCTCTCCAGGAGGCACTAAGCTAATCAGGCTGATTATCACCCAGGTCCAATTCCACTTTCCGGCTACAACGCGCAGTAAATTTCCTTTGCTGCTTGGCTCCCCTGCGAGCCCTGCCTCTTGTCAGGCAGCCGCTGCTCCCCCCGCCTGCTGTATCATCACAGATGAACCAGGCCGGCCCAACCTGGGGGGGTGATCTCCGCGCCAGAGTCACACCACCCTCAGCAACAAAACGCAACCGTCGCGTCTTCCCAAGCCAGTAAAATCTCTGCGGTTCTGAACGTCTTAGTGTTTTCCAAACGTCTGTACTATAATCTGCCTGCAAGAGAGCGGAGTTCTAGAGGGTGCCTTGGAAAATTATTTCCCGAATCGCCACACATTTTGAGGGTGGGATAGTGGCATTAGTCTTAGCTTCTCCTCAGGGAATGGCCCCTCCAACTTCCAGCCTCATATCGCACTTGCCCCTCCCCCAGGGTCTTTGGGTGGCTGGAAGTGACTTGGAAAGACCCAGAGAAGGCCAAGGAGGGAGGCGGGGATGTCCTATTTATTCCCAAACCCAGGGCCCTCTGCTGCCATTCTTCCTGTCTTGATCTCTTCCAGAGAGGGAAAGGCTTAGCTGTGAGAAGAAAGGAGAAAACGAGGATGTATGAGGGCCCTGGCGTGCACGGTCTGAGGTAAATTCTCTGGCTCCAGAACATGTTTTCCAGGGTGCCTGGCTGGCTCAGTCCATGGGGCATGCCGCTCTCGTTCTCAGGGTCATGAGTTTGAGCCCCATGTTGGGTGTAGAGATTGTCTCTTAAAAAAAAAAAACAAAAAAACGTGGTGCTTTCTATAGGACCAGAAAATGATATAAAAAAAAAAATCAACTGAGTCAATTTGAAGATCTAATTGGCTTAATTCAATGATTCAGGACTGGGGCGGCATCCCATCTAGCAAGCAGAAAGGTGCTCTGAGGAGCTATTTAAAATGCAAGGCTTTTACAGGCCGAAGGGGGCAGAAAAAGGAAGTTTCTAACAGAGTGGATTGTTTCAGGCAAGGTCACGCACACTCGCGGGAAGAACGGGGGTCTGTCAGGCAGATCGCCTCTCTAGTGCTGATCAGAGTTCCAGATTGGCCGGTTAAAGGTCACGGTCCTGGGAGAGGCTAACACTGCGATTAAGTTAGGTGTTAAGTCTTCGTTTGCTGACATGGACTTCGCACAAGTGACTCTATTTAGGGCCTGTTGTTTCTTTTTCTCTCTTTCTTTTTCTTTTCTTTTTCTTTTTCTTTTTTTAACAGACTTAAGCGCACATGAAGCAATCAGAACAAGTAAAAATTCCATTATGTCATGTTGACACAAGCTGAGAAGGACGGCTTTATGAAAATGAGTCTTGATTCAGTTAAATTTAACAGGCATTAATAGCATCTTCGATGCTAAGGCACCGTGTTAAGCACTTGGGGGGCATGGAGGGGAACAAAGCCACATCCTCCCCCTGTGGGGACAGAAACGTAGACAAAATTATGAGCATGACATGAGTATACACAACAGTGTGAAGGTGTCTGAAGCGCCCCCCCCCCCCCCAGTGTGATGGTATTTGGAGGCAGGGCTTTTGGGAGGTAGGAGTTAGATGAGGCCTTGATGATGGGGCACTGATCTGATGGGATTAGTGCCCTTGTAAGACGAGACACCAGAGAGCTGGCTTATTTTGTGACCTGCCCCCTCCCCCGCTGCACTGTGCGTGTGTGCACAAAAAAGCAGTCATGTGAGCACACGGCAAGAAGTAGGCAGGTCTGCAAACCAAGAAGAGATTCCCTCACCAGAGCGTGCATGATCTCGGTGGCACCCTGATCTCGGACTTCCAGCCTCTAGAACGGTGAGAAAATGAGTGTCTGCTGTTCAAGGCGCCCAGTGTTGGTGTCACGGCAACCCATCCTGACAAAGACAGGGAGACACAGGTGAGAGAGATTGTAAACGGTTCTATCACAGAGGGCTTCCTGGAGGAGGTGAAATTGGAGTTGCAAGATGAGTCAGGTTCTAAAGAGGAAGGTGTAAAAAGGGCATTGCAGGCTGAAGAAGCAGCCGAGCGGCGAGGGTGGCATTTCATCTGTGCATGCGGTGGAGAGGTGAGGGCGAGAGGGAGCCAGTCCTCGGGGAACTTGGAGACACTGAGGAGCGTGGATCTCGCTTTACTAAGAGGGCGGGGCCATCGGGGCGTTTGAGCAGGTGAGCAGCACGGCTGGGGAGGAGCCACTGGCTGCACCGGAGGCAGTGACTGGCAGGCGGGCAGGCCACAGGGAGATCAGCCGTGAGGCTGACAAGGCAATGGACTGGGCCAGAGGCGATGCCATAAAGACCCGTAAAGTCAGGGCAAGAGCAGCACCCGAGGGTGGTGGTAGGACGTGGAGCCTTGTGACTTGGGGGGGGTGATGCCGGTGGCCAAAGGTGAGCCTGGAGGGTGCTTCCCAAGTTCCTTTTTGCCTTTAAGCCCCCTACAGACCCTCCTCTTGACACCGTGTTCCCACCCCCAATCTTCTTTCGTGCATCTCTGTGCCTTTGGCTTTCCCTGTTTCTGCAAAATAATAGGACCTTCGTTTCATCTTGCCCCCAGTCCAGCCCATGGCTCTTCTATGGTTGGAAGATGAAGAAGGAGAAGGGATACTGGGGAGAGAAGTGTGAGGGGAGAAGCTGACGGAGCCGTAACTAACGTTCCTTCCTTCCTCCCGAGAAATTTCTATGTGCCAGGCTTTGTTCCAAGCACTCTACGTGTATTAATCCAGCAAATCCCAAGAGGGCGCGTAACTGATGGTCAGGAACACAGTCTTGACGGCCAGACTCCCTGGTTAGTAACTCGTTTCACACCCACTGGCCACACGATCTTGGGCAAGTGACTGATGTGTCTTTGCCTTGACCCCTTCATCTGTATAATGGGGATAATGACGGTTCCCACTTCCTAGGGTTGTAAGGAATGAAGGAGTTAGAATATACAATGGTGACTGGCGCAAAGGGAGTGGTCAGTTTTTTCAGATAAGAGAACTGAGGTCCGGAGAGAAGTTACTTTCCCAAGTTCCCTCAGGTAGCAAATGGCTGGCCAGACGTTGGACCCAGACCAACTATGTGTCCGTGACTGGAGCCTGCCTCTCCACGAAGCAGATGTGAGGACAGAGCAGGAAGGAGTTGAGGTGGGGGATGTGGTTCTAGATTGGATGTGGGGTCTGCAGTTCTTTTAAAAAGCCCCTCCCATGACCACTGACGCCTTGGCCTGTGTGAAGCAGGAAGCATCTGGATTCAGCCCGGGCTGTAAAATAAATGCTTGTCTCTCCCCACCCCCAAATTCATAGGTTGAAACCTAATCTCCAATGTGATGATGCCAGCGGGGGGGGGGGGGGGGGTTGATTCTGTTGTGAGGATGGAGCCCTCCCGAATGGGATTAGCGCCCTTATAAAAGACTCCGGAGAGCTTCCTCTCACCTTTTGCCCTGTGAGGACACAACAAAGAGCTGTCTGTGAATCAGGAACCAGATCTGTCAGCACCTTGAGCTTGGACTTTCTGGCCTCCAGAATTGAGAAATAAATGTGTGTTGTTTACCAGCCACCTAGCCAAATGGCCTAAGCCCAGTTTTAAGAGCTGGGATTTTGATGCCTTTCCAATCGGGGGATGGGGAGGGACCAGGAGGGACCAGGAGGGGACCAGGAGGGGACGGCCGGGAGCCGACGGGTGCCTGCAGCTGCTCTGAGTGATCGTGAGGGGGCAGCAGAGGCTAGGCTCTGTTTTTAGCTTAAGGTTTAAATGGGGTAGCCTGTGGGAGACACCATCCAGAACAAAATAAATCCTGAGCTGCATGGCCGGAATCGTGATAAAGCATCCTAAACATGTTAAAAATGACAGCAATAAGGGGACTTTAGAAAGAACCTAGTCCTTACTCAGCAAAAGGGGAGTCTGAGTCTGATCAAATATGTCTTTTCCCAGACTTAACACAGGGAGTGGATGAGAAAGCTGGAAATAAAACCCAAGACTATCTCTGCAAATCTATGGAAAGAAACATAAGCCCCATTTCCAGAAGAAGAACCAAACTCATCACACCCCACATCCTGAGGGAGAGGAGGTAAGAGAGCTTTGCAGGTGAAAAACAGGACCCGGTACAGATTATCAGCTGAAGAAAGGACTAGGAACCATGAAAAATTTCATGAATTTGCTTTTATTGTTTTTAGTTATTAGAAATATATATTATTATATTGACTAATAAAAAATCAGAACCGTTAGATAAATATTAGAACTTTAAAAATACTTATAATCCTATATACTTAAAGAAAATGCTGAATGGTTTAAAACATGTTTTTTTGTGAAAATGAAGTACAATATATCTTACAAGAGATTTTGTATAATGTAAAGTCGAGTCCAATGTTTCAGCTCGCACTGTGAACTGGGGATCTGGACGCTGTCCTTGGTGCTGAAGCAAGGCAGGCAGGAGGAAGAACTTCCCTGTGTGGACAGAGGTGCCTCGCCTGAGATCATAACAAGCCCCTCGGCATTTCCATGGCGTTTCTACTTGAGAGTTTCCCGGCGCTGTATTCTCTCCCTTCTTCCTCCTTGGTACAGGTTTTGTTTTTCATCCGGTTCCATGAATGCTCTCAATGGGGAAAAGTTCCACCAGGCTTAGCCAAAGTAAGCTCTCCTCACTCTTAGATGCCACAGCTCCATGGGACGCTGCCTTAAATTGACGTCATCATTACCTGGGGCCTCTGAATTCTGATCTGGAAAGAGAGAGAGAACCAGGGGAGGACGAGGTTTAAAAGGAACCTGGGATTTGGAAACATAAGTCTTGGGACTGGGGAAGTGCTCAGCTTAGAGTCTAATACAAATCAACTGTCTCCCCCACTTACCCCCAACTTAGGTAGCTTTAAAGCTCTCTAGCGAGGGAGTTTGTCTTTCCCCCAAGGCTTTCCCGAGAGAGTACAGTGCCTGAAGCCAACACACTTATTCTGAAGTGTGAAAAGTTTGAGAGCATTTCTTCTTCCCTGGAACATCCATCAGTTGAAATAAAATTGAGGTCACAATCAATGAGTGGTCACCTCTTGCCAAGTGACCGATCTTGGCCTCAATCCCAGTGGGACATCCTGCTATTACGTACCTCCTGAGGTGATGCAGTAGCTTTATCCATGACATAAGATTAACAAAAATGTCTAAGTCTAATCAAGCCTCTGGGCCTAATGCCAGTTTACAGGAAGTACAGAGGATTGAGGGACAACATAAAGGACAACATGAGAAAATAATTAGGTATATTCAAAATGTGGGACATTCCTTAAGACAATCATCCTAGACTCTTAAAAAAAATCATTATATTTAAAAGGTAGGAATCAGTTTTAGATTAAAGAGACCAATGTGACCCAACAAAAGTTAGTGAGTGAGGGACGCCTGGGTGGCTCAGTCGGTTAAGCCACTGCCTTCGGCCCAGGTCATGATCCCAAGGTCCTGGGATCGAGTCCCGCATGGGGAGCCTGCTTCTCCCTCTGCCTTCTCTGTCTGCTGCTCCCCCTGCTTGTGCTCTCTCTCTCTCTGACAAATAAATAAATAAAATCTTAAAAAAAAAAAAGTGAAATTTGTTCATATTTGAAAAAACTAGTAATCACTATTGGGTTCATTGGAAAAATGGATATTGGATGATATTGTGGCATTACCATCAACTTATTGGGAATGCTAATGGTATTTGGGGGTGTGTACTGAAGTGTTTTATCACTTTTATCATTTTATCAAATGTCGTAATGTTTGCAACTGACTTCCAAATGGTCCAACAAAATTTGATGACTATGTATATCATATATATACACACTATGCCATAAAATGAAAATGTAGCAACATGTTAAACATTGTTGATCTAGGTGGAGTATTTAGTGCACTACTATTTTGACTTTTATGTGTGTTTGAAAATTAAAACAATTAAATAAATTGGCCATCAAGGACATACTTAAAGTGGAAAGAAATCTCTGAACCTGGAGCCTCTGGGATCTAGGGAAGGTAGAGTCTACCTTGCTGCTCAGTTCCTTCTCCTCCCCCCGCTGCCACCCCAAGTTATTGGTCATTTCCCAGCAATGCAGACCTAGATGTCACCTGGACTAGCAAACCATCAACATGACTTTGCTTTCCTGGAGATCTTAGCATGGTAGGAGAGGACATGGGGTCTCAGGGCAGGAGGCGGCGAGCACTTCATCCATGCCTTTCTTACCTGTGTTTCAGAGTCTATGTTGTCCAGGGAGGGCTGGAAATTACTATAAATGGAGTCCAAGTGGACGGAGTCATCTCGATCTGGAAGGGAAGGAAGCCCCATGAAAGCAGCTGGTTAGGAAGACAAGCTCCCATCTCTCCCTCTAATCCCACCCACCGCAGGGCTAGTATTTCTCCTTTTCGTCCTTTCCCATACTTTTGCCTTCATCCTTGCCCTGCCTTTCATTCACAGGAAACCGCCAATTTTTTAAAAATTCCCTCTTTTAGCTGGAGTGTTTAATCCACTTATATTTGTTGTTGGTATGGTAGATTATTTTCTACCTTATTTTGTGCTTCCTATTTGTCATCCCTTTCCTTTATCATCTGTTCCCCCTTTCTTGCTTTTTTGTGGATTGACTAAAATGGTTTCCTCGTTCCGTGTTTCCCTTCTTTGGAAGGTAAAGACTCGATCTGTAGAAATTTTAACACGTACATTTAACCTGATAAAATATGCAGTTCACCACTTGGCAGAGACCGCAATCACTGCTCAGTGAGCTCACCCACTCCCAGGTGCCGCTCGTGTCCACCCAGGCAGGTTTGTGTTCTGGAGAAATCTAGGCCATCAGCTAACTCGTGCCCCCCAGCGGTCTAGTCATGCTGTGCCCATGCTTACGCCTCACCCGGGGCCTTGCAGGAGCCAGAGGTGGAAACAGGGTTACAGTTGTGGAACCCAAAGTTTTAGAGAGGAAAATACTCTCTTTGCTCCTTTAACTCCTCCCACGTCCTCCCATGTGTGTCTGTCTCCACACCTGGAGGCATTTTGAGTGCACTCAGGACTTCCAATACCTTCGTGGATGTCAAAGCCAATGTTTCGGAAGGTTCCAGGTGTCGGTCCTCCATCTTCTTCATGCCACTTGTACAACTGAAACACTCTAGACTTTTGCCTATTGACAGAAACACCAGAGGGATTCCGTGATGATCAGGGACCCGGGATCTGGGGACTGGTTGTGTCCCTCCTTTTAGCTCCCCCACTGCTGTGTGCCCTGAGGATGAATGAGTGAAGGCAGAGGGATCAGAAAAGGAGGGGGAGCTGGAGGCAAACGGACGAGGTGGCAGCAGCGACTCACCTTTTCAACTGTCTCTTGGTGCGGAGCATGAACAGCACGAGAACAACGAGGACGAGCAGCACGATGGCACCGGCCGCCCCCACGAGCCCGTACACCAGGCTCTTCTTGGTGCTGAACTCACAGGTTTCCCCGCTGTACCAGTCAGTGTCCGTGGTCAGGCAGCTGAGGCGGACAGAGGGGGCGGGTGGAGCGAGGGAGCCACCACCACAGCCTCCCTGCCTCAGATCTGGCCCTGGCCCCACGGGTGCGTAATGACCAGAGGGCGAGGACGACATTGCCGGGGTGCAGAACGAGGAGCCCGGGGGGAGGGGCAGAGGTGACGGCCTGCTTGCACGGCATGGGCCTCACGGAGGCCCGGTCCTCAGCCCGATACCTTCAGGTTTTGCAGCCCGGGATCTGGAGCAGTTGGCCCACCTCCGGCGCCGCCCTGGGCTGTACCCAGGAACTCGAGACCCCAACGGCAACCGTTTTGTCCACGCACGAACCATCACGTTCTCGGCCTCTCCCTTTCCATCGGGAAGAGCAAATCCCCATCCCGGACCCCGGCACACACTCTGCCTCTGAAGCTCCCTCCCCTCCCTGGACACCCCCTTCCTAAGCCCTGTTCCTCTCCTCCCCACAGCAGCCCGCGAAATCCTGCTTCAGAAAACCTTCCCAGAACCAGAACATCTACTCAGGCCTTTGCGTATGCGTCACTCCTGCGCCCTGGTCTCTCTTGGGCTTTGTTTCAGTCGGCAAAGCCTGGGGGTCGTCCTTTACGGGCTTTCCACCCTCCCCGTGTGGGTGGGTCACCTCATTTCATCAGTACGGTGTCCCCCTAAGCCAGGCTCTAGCCTCCTCCTCTGGGAGCTTCCCGAAGCCGGGGCTTTCCTTCTGCTGCCTCGGAGCTGGGCAGTCCTCGGGCTCACTGCACAAGCCCCGGGGAGCGGAGGGGGGCTACCGAGGCCCCAGGCCCGTTCTGGACCTGGCCTCGGGGCTCTGGCGACACGTGTCCCTCGTGGCTGGCTGCACTCAAGAGAGGCCGGGACCCACTCGGGGCCTCGGGGGCCGGGGGGGGACACTCACTAGCACCGCGGGCCACTGCGCTCCAGCTGGCACTTCCCGAAGTGGCAGTCCAGGGAGCTGTTGAAGCCCGGCATGCAGCGGCTGATGCAGTTCGGCTGCTCGTCCTTGTACTCCACGAAGAAGTAGGCGGCGTACTCTTCCCCGGCCTCCTCCTGGCACTCCTCTGCGGGGCACGGCGGGGTCGCGGTGACCAGGCGGCCCGGCGCACTGCGTGCCTCCCCCGACCCACCCCGGGGCGCCGCGCCCCCGCTCCCCCCGCCCGGCACCTACTTTCGGGGTCGTACGAGGTAACCGTAATGTTCTGCACCTTGGTGGCAGTCGTGTTGTAACACAGTACAGCTGTGGAAGGAAACACGCAGAGCCCCTTTGACCAAATTCCTTTAGCGGGGGGCGGGGGGGTGGGGAGTGAGGCTGTGACGAGGGGTGGTGGGAAACCCGCCCCCGCAGACGCGGAACGTGCCCAGCTCTCCAGAACAATGAGGCTCCGAGGGCCGTGTGCCTTCCCCGGGTCGTCCTCTCCTGTGTGCACCTTTGCCAGGATTCCCACACTACTCAGGACATTCGGAAGCCTCCGCATCACAAGCCATGCTTATCTCACTTTCCCGCGGACTCGGCCGCACTGCGGGTACACCTGCCTCCCCCCCCCCCCCCCCGCAAACCCCAGGGATGCCAAAGCTTAAAGATTCCTTGAGGACCCCTTCAAGCCCGTCCCCGAAGCCTAGGAATTTACTTGCGCAGGTATTATTTCTGCTTATTTGCTCCTCGGTTACATTCTGGATTATTTTCATCACCTGCTGGGTGGCCTTCATGAAAACTTCCTTGTATTCTGGGGTGAACCTGGCCTTCAGGAGGACCTCGTGCTCCACCACAATACTGCCGGCACTGCGGAGAGAGAACGATGTCCGTGAGCATCCTCTCAGAACAGGGGCTCACTTCCCCAACCCCTTGTCCCGGGCACGATGTGCCCTCTTTGCCCCCATGGGAAGGCAGAGCTGGGTGAGGGTGGTTGAAATGACCCGGGGTTCCCTGGGTGAAGGCTCATTCCAGGCACAGTGCCAGGCGCTTCCCCAGAGGACTCGTACCACGACGTGTGCCCAAGGGGACTGTCTCGAAGGTTAGGCTCTGGGCAGCCCCGTGCGGAAGTCTCAGGGAAGGCTCGAGGGCAAAGGCGGCTAGAGGGATGGGACCGTGGGAGAGCACCCTCACGGTGTCATCAGACGCATTCCCGCAGGGGGCTGGGCAGCTGCTGGCGAGGTGTCCTTAAGAGGTAGGAGGACACCACGGACTCTTACAGGATTCACGAATTGCTAGGTGGAGGGCTGCAGAAGGTCTGTGAGCCTCTTAACAGCATGCACAGATTTGAAGCTCATACGTGCATATTTTCTACTCATATACACTTTTGTCAATTCTAAAACAAATCTCTGACACCTGAACGGTTAAAATTCTAGCCAGCAGCCTCTTCGTACCCTCTGCTTAGGAGCTAGGAGAAGCCAGAGGCAAGGCCACCAAGAAAGCGTGGCTTCAGACACGCTCACAGCGCCCATTGGCTGCTTTTTCTCTTCCCTAGCTCCCAACCCCCAGAGCAGTCCATCTTCTGTGCGTGCAAAGCAGGATCAGAAATGCCTGGAAGTCACGAGTTCTTACTCTAGAATGCCCATTACTTCTCTCTCACGTGGGTGTGGGGATTATCTGCACCCGAGGAATGAGCGGTTTGGGTTTAAAAATACAACAACAAGTCCAGCCTTCCCATGCTCACAATTCAGGGCTCCTCAGTAACGGAAGCCAAAAGCACTCTTTTTCCCTTGCTTTCTCCTTACCACTATATTCAGGGGCTTAAACATAAACAGAAGATTGGAGGGGGGTGGCGATACTCCCGAACAATGTAAGGAATAGAATAATACAGAATAATAGAGTTAAATGAGATACTAATTATACTCCTATAACATCCAGAATTGTGGAATTCAAATAACCTGTAGAATAACGAGTTAGAAGGGACCAGGGGATCTTGGAGCTCAAGGCCACCTTTCGCAATAAGGACATGGGGGTCAAGAAAGCCGGGTGGTGGTGGCTTCAGGCATCTCCCAGACTCCATCACTGTCCTCAGTCCCCGTTTCAAAAGCCTCCATGGAGAAACGCGGCTTTATCGCGGCCGGGCAGGTGCAGTGGGGGTTAGGAGGTGCAGGAGGAAACCTGACCCTGGCCGTGAGTAGCTGGCTGATCTCGGACCAGCAGTTGGCCCCGTGGGGGCTCCGTCCCCTCATCTGTAACATGAGGGTAGATGGTTCAAGGGACTCTTCCTTCCATGGTTCCACGGGGAATGACTCTCACTTCCTCTCTGCCCACCCTCAGACCTCTCTGGAGCCCTCAGAGCCCAGCCGTCTCCCCTTATCTGGCCGCAAGTGGTAGCGTAGATAGAAAACCCAGTAGGAATGTAAACGTGCCTGGTCCGCAGAGCCTGTCCTCCCTCTCTTGCCGGAGAGAGAGAGACGTAGGGACGAAGGATGCCGTCCGCACCTACAGACTCCCCATCCCCAGGGGGCGAAAGAGAGCCCTACGGGGCCAGCGCAACCCAGAAAGGAAGCTTTAGGACCAGAAAGATGGTTTTCTCTTGCAGGGGAGCTGAGCGGCTGGAGAGCAGGCGCGCGGCAGCTGCCGGGCTCACGGCCCGCCTGGTCCCACCTGGGGTGGCCTCTCCCGTTTGAGACAGAAGGTTTGGGTTCGACACAATTGAGGGGGAAACACAGAGGCCGGCAGACACATTCTCCCCCCTGCGGTTTTCGTGCAGTGTTCTTCCTACTGGTCGCAAGTTCCTCTTGAGAATTACCATGCCTCTGTAAACCACGGGGAAGGCAGCTCCCTCGCCTCCACGGGAGGCCGGGCGACGCCTGTCAACCTCGTTGGCCAGCACCATTCTAAGGATTTCAAAGAGCTGAGGTTGATGGCGGGGCCGAGGTTCTGTGGGGGCCGAATCCTGTGAGCGGTGAGTGGGAGCGAATACCGGCCAGCTGTGGGCTCGGACACATTTCCCCTGGGGTTTCCTCCCAAGCGAAGTCACTGGGCTTCACCTGCAGACCCGCGGGGCGCCCGTCACACAAGCTGTAGCCTGCGGGTCTTCCCGGGGACCAGGGTCTCCAGCAGAAGCGGCCCTCCCACCCCATCGCTGACCCCTCAGACAACTCAGTGCCTGTCTCCGGGTCTCTGTTTCTTCACCTGCGCGACGGGGAGAGGCCTACTGGCCTCACTCAGGGGTGGTTAGGAGCTTCCGAATGGGAAAATATATGTGAAACCATAATTGTTGGAGGGTGTTATGGGCTGAATTGTGTTCCCCCAAAATTCGTGTGTTGAGGCCCTAATCCCCAGTACCTCAGAATGCATCTGTATTTGGGGAGAGGGTCTGTATAGATGCGAATAAGTTAAAATGAAGGGTGGGTCTTAATCCAATCTGAGTGGTGTCCTTATAAGAAGAGGAAATTTGGGGGGCACCTGGCTGGCTCAGTTGGAAAAGCGTGTGACTCTTGATCTCAGGGTCATGAGTTCGAGCCCCATGTTGAGTGAAGAGATTGCCAAAAAATAAATAAGAACTTAAAAAAAAAAAAAAAAAGAGGAAATTCAGTCACACAAAGACACAGCAGGGATGTGCTTGAACGGAGGAAAACTGTGAGGACCCAGCAAGAAGGTGGTTGTCTACAGGCCAAAGAGAGACTCAGAAGAAACCCAACCCACTGAACACCTTGAGCTTGGACTTCCAGCCTCCAGAACCATGAGAAACACGTTTCCGTTACTTGAGGCGCCCAGGCTGGGGTCTTCTGTTGCGGGAGCCCTAGTCAGCTAATACAGGGGCAGAGTCACAGTTGTCCTTATAACTATGACTGTTGCTTCCACGCCAAAGACTGTCTTCCCAGGAGCCCCAGATACTTACGACAGCCTTGTGATGTTGACCCCTTCATACTCAGGGATTCCGGAATAAACTTTGTTCATCTGAAAGGCAAAGAGATCCCCGTGTCATCCCAGAGGTCCCAACTTGGAGCCTGCCGCTCTTTCCCTAGGGACTCGGGGGAGCAGAGGGCCGACCTGCTGCATCTCCCAGTCCCTGTCAGCAGCTGGCGGTGGCACACGGTCCCGCTGGGGTGGGCCCTCCTCAGAGAGCAGCCCCGCCCCGGGGCCCCCCACTGCCCTTTCACGGAACCTTGCCCTTTCTTTCCGCGAGCTCTCTGGCAAGCCCTGAGGAAACGAGGGAGCTGAGAAGATCACAAACCTCTAACGTGACAACAGCCCTCGGCTGCTTGCTTTACCTCTAGAGCCTCCTCCCTGGGGACAGCGGAGGGGCCCTCGGGGCCCTGCGTTCCCAGGCTCACCTCCTTTGTGAATATCTCACTGAAGTTCTGGTATTCTTCAGAATTCCGGTCTTCTAGCTCTTCGGTGTACTCCATATTGGTCACTGTCACGGTCATTTCCATCTGGGCAGAGACATTCTCTGGCGGAGGCTCTGACGGGGTCAGACAGAAGCATGACTTACTGAGGACAGACCCCTCCACCCCCCGAGTTCCCTCCCAAGGAGACCCACACCTCCAGCAATTCTGCCCTGGGCAGGGAAGCGGCCTGTGTCCACCACCCACGACCCCCACTCAGGTCCCAGCAGAGGGCCCTGGAGGGTGGGGAGTACACAGCACTCCTCACGGCTTTGGCATGGAGCCCAAGGGATCTCGGGTCCTACATTCTCGATGAGAACCCCACACACTTTCTGTGTTCTCCTCCATCACACACTCATTTATCTTAAGTGTGTTTTATGGTAAAATTCTGTGTCAAATTTGTGTTTTGTTCCAAACCAATCCTTCTTGCTTTACTCATTTTTTAATGTTTCAACTTTCTTACCATTGGGTAAAATGGTTGCCCCAGAAGAGGCCATATTCCTGGGCCCGCAGAAGGGCAGGAAGGGAGGCCCCGGGTTGGGGAGAGCGGGGCTCTGTGGTCTTACTCACCTATCTCAATTCTTGGGACCACGTCCTCGCACCTGGACCCCTGGAAGAGGCTAGTGCACACACACTTGATCCCGTCCCAGTAGCCGCCATTCTGGCAGATCGTGACGTCCTGGCACTGGTCTCCTTGGTAGCCGTTGCGGCAAACACAGACCTGCCCATCCCATGTCCCTCCATTTAAGCAGGTCCCTGAAAGGTACAAGGACCCGCTTACCCACACGTATTTGCACAACACTTTAAGCTGGCAACACATTCTCCCAAGCAACGCCTAATCTGATACTCTCGTGAGACCCTGGGGTGGATAGGACAGTTAGTGTCATCCACACTTTACAGATGAGACAAGTGAGGTGGAGAGAGGCTAAGAGACCTGCCCAAGGGTCCACGCGGAGGCCACACTTGACCTGGCCTTGGAGTACTCCAGTATGATTTACTCTAGCCCTGAAATGAAAGGAACAGGAAACCTAGTGTCGTCAGGAGTGAGGGACAACACAGTCAAGGCTGAGGAAGAGCAAAGAGGAAACAGAAACTTGGAGTACCCCGCGGAACTTGACTAGGGGCTAGATTCCAGCAAGCCCGAGAACGAGTGTGCCACTGTCTCTCCAATGCCTGCTTCAGAAGAGCGCATACCAGAAATTGTTGCCACTGAGACTATTCTTGATTCCTCTTTATTTTCTGGAGGGAGCGTAACCTTCCTCAACCTGCCTGGAAAAGTGAGAGCTCTGCTCCCTTTGGCTTTTCTTTCTCTTTTTCTTTTTTTAAGATTTTATTTATTTATCTGCCAGAGAGACAGAGCACAAGCAGGGGGAGTGACAGGCAGAGGGAGAATCAGGTTCCCCGCTGAGCAAGGAGCCTGACGCAGGACTCCATCCCAGGACTCGGGGATCACGACCTGAGCCGAAGGCAGATGCTCAACTGGCTGAACCCCCCAGGTGTCCCTCCCTTTGGCTTTTCTTGAAAAAGAGCTGTACGTGCACAAACTAGTATTCCAGGTGTGTTTTGTCTAGGGAGCCACACGAGATAAGCACATACTCTAGGAAGACCTGCCCCACCTCGGCCTCCTGGTCTACCCCTTTCCTACCAGACTCAGAGTGCGTGGGCCACACCCATGGCCATTACGTCACACAGTCTCTGGTTACAGGCCTTTGGTCCAAGACATTGACGAAGAATGAAAGAGTTGAGTCAAGATGGCGTCCTGGCAACACGATAAAGATCCACGAATCCAAATCGGCCTCTCTCTCACTCTCTCTGCTGTGTGTTACTGAAGATGTCCGGACCTTGTGTACACAGCAGCAGAAGCAACTATTGGGGTGTGTGACTTGTTGCCCAAGGGTCCACAGGGAAAGCCAACCTCCAGCGAGTAAGAGGAAGATGAAGGGAGACCGTCTGCCTTCAGACAGGGGAGCAACACCAGCTATGGGCCTGGCGGGCATGCATTCACTACTAGACACCTGTGGGACTTCCTAGGGATGCGAGGTGCAGACCTCCCCTCTGAAGATGCTCAGTACCTCTGTCTGAGAACCAGAGAGCGCAACGAGACAATGCCGCATTGGAAAGAAACCAAAGAACAAAGCCACATAAAATAAAGGCCAGGGAAAGAACTCGCCAGAGGAAGAAGTCACAAAGTGCTGAGAAAATGCAGTAGCCAAATGCTGAAGAACTTCCCTTCAACTCCCTTAATTCAAGACAGGATTGGGCAGTGCCCCAGGCAGACAGAGATCATATGTCTCTGGTCATATCTATAGTTCATCCAAACCAGTAAATGTCTTCAAGTGGTTTAACTGTGTGTTTTTCTTTTCTTTTCTTTTAAGGATTTTATTTATTTATTTGACACAGAGAGAAGATCACAAGTAGGCAGAGAGGCAGGCAGAGAGAGGGGGGAAGCAGGCTCCCCGCTGAGCAGAGAGCCCGATGCGGGGCTCGATCCCAGGACCCTGAGATCATGACCTGAGCCGAAGGCAGAGGCTTTAACCCACTGAGCCACCCAGGCGCCCTAACTAGTGTGTTTCTCTTAACATGTGGGAAAAATCCTCTCTCACTCTGATAATAAATCTCACAAGTGTAACAGAATATTGTATAATAACATACGGTACATTATATATTACATAATGACAGTATATTTTAGTGGCAGGTATGGAGTGGCGCAGGTCTCATCCTAACCGGAGCAAAGAGAACTAAGTGGAAGCTCTAGCGACAGAGAAAAGACAGGGAGGCTTAAGGATATGGAAACATTCAAGGGCGTAGAGGCAGAGCTCAGAGCTCATAAAAGTGAAACTGCTTGGCTTCTATACCGGGTGAGCTGAAAATAAGAAAAAACTAAATAAGGGAATGGTAGCAGAGAGATAGTTGCCAATGGCATATGTGAGCACAACTGGCAACACCCTCTTCCAAAAACAAACAAAAAAAGTTACACTTTAGCATGAGCAAAATATATGAGAAAAACCATTAAAAAAACATGAAATCCAAAAGAAAGATAAAAATCCATGACACTGTGGCATGTAAAACGCAGTGGGACAGAGTTTGGCAGAGTACAAAAGGAAGAACTGGAGTGTGTGCACACTTCACCGGGAATTGATGGGATCCAGGCAAAGAGAGGTAAAGCGTGTTGCATGCTAGAGGGGACCTGGCTCAAGAGACAGCACACAGGACACAGAGGTCAGAGACGGGGTGACACCACTGATGACATCTGATCTCGTGGGAAACAGCAAGAGCAAAAGAAGACTATGAAGGGAAAAATTTTAAGAAGCCCATGGGGGCAGACTGAAAGAAGTGTCAGCTGCAAAAGGCAAATTCAAGATTCCTTACGTGGTGTGGTTGTAGGAGGAGTAGATGTTGAGGTCGGGGTGCTTGTTGTAACGGGGGTTGAGCTGGTGAAGACAGTCGGGGCTTTGGTGGAAGTAGTGCTGGTAGCGCTACTGGCAGTGGAAGAAGGATTGCTGGTGGGTCCTGTGGAGGACGGCCCCGCGGTGCTAGTGGCCGTGGAAGTTGGAGTGGATGTGGTTACTGTGGAAGACTGCTCCTCGGTGGTAGTAGCCGAGGAAGATGGAGCGGTTGTGGTTACTGTGGAAGACTGCTCCTCGGTGGTAGTGGCCGAGGTAGTTGGAGCGGTTGTGGTTACTGTGGAAGACTGCTCCTCGGTGGTACTGGCCGAAGAAGATGAAGCGGTTGTAGTTACTGTGGAAGACTGCTCCTCAGTGGTACTGGCCAAAGAGGTTGCAGCAGTTGTGGTTACTGTGGAAGACTGCTCCTCGGTGGTACTGGCCGAGGTAGTTGGAGCACTTGTAGTGACTGTGGAAGACTGCTGCTCAGTGGTACTAGCTGGGGAAGTTGCAGTGGTTGTGGTTACTGTGGAAGACTGCTCTTC
>CM052890.1:5937630-5954733 GCA_028534135.1 Potos flavus | reverse complement strand
GCACACACAACGCCCCTGACCGTGGACCTACCCTCCTCTGCTACATTTACTACATACACACGCAAGATGACTGTCACACCCTCTCATGCCCCATCCCCCTGGAAAACCACACTAATTCCTACCGGGGATGTTTGGACGCAGTCTCTCACCACGGAGATTACTTCTCCTCTCGCAACCACATCATCAGTCACTCCCGCCAATACGGTTGGTTCTCTGACATTGACCACCTCTACTCCAGTCACCACCAACACCTTGACATCGGCCATGAGTAGGCACCTGTCTTCTCCACCTGCCCCAACCACAGAATCAGTCTCCACCTTGACCACAAACACTACGCCTGCGTCCACCTTGATTACGACACTCCTTAGTACCAATGAGGCATCTACCCCTGTAGTCACCACGGCCACAAGTGACGTCATCACTCCCACCAACGCCTCAATGCCTACTCCCATCACAGCCACTCTGCCCACTCCCTCTACCCCAGACACAGCTGCGACTGTGACTACAATGTCGGTAACAACGCCCACCCCCACACCACCACCCAGCACTTCTTGTGTTTCTCCAACCTCATCTTTCCCTAGTCTGAGTACATCTACAAATGCAATAACTACTTCTTTTGGTACTATTATCTCTTCTTCAGTATCCACAACAATAATGTCCCCTTTGCTATCCTCCACGAGCGTAAATTCAATGCTCACTACCACCACTAACTCTCTTTCCACATCCTCACCTCTCTCTAGTGTGGAAAATACAGGCTCTTCTGCTGCTGCTTTCACTACTCCTTTTCCATCTGAAACCATAAGAACGTCTCCAACCACATCTCCTCTGAAGACCTTTGCTACTGAAACAACCACCACCTGTTTTATTTCTTCCGCCACCCAGTGTCCAGAATCTGTATCAGTTACCATAGCACCTGCCTCTCCTACTACTTCATTTGCGGGAACGGGTCCAAGCAGTGAAGCTACTTCTCTGCCCACCATCCCAGTGTCAGTGTTTACTTCCACTACTGAGATGGCCACCTCCCCTAGTCCCACCAGTAGGACAACCGTGCTTCCTGTGCACATGGACACTTCTACTGTTCTGGAAACTCGTCCTACCAACAGCCTAACAGATGCTCCTAGTTCTATCAGCACTGGGACTGTCCCCAGTTACACAGTTTGGACAAGACCCACCAGTGGAAACCGGATGAGCACCAATCCTGTAACCATCCCACATACGCCTGGATTCACTAGCCTCCCACTGACCACGAAACCAAGCAGCAACTTTCCAACTGCGATGGTGACTTCAGTCAAGTCGACTCACTCCACTCCAACTACCACCAAGACTGCAGAAACACCGGCGGTCACCTCTCAGAGTGCCACCACCCTTACATCACCCAGGACAAGTTCGACCACCACTCAGATGACCACACGGTCGAGGCTGACCACCACCCCAGGTTGGATCTCCTGCTTCCCTGTTCCCTCTTCTCTCTCCTCTGATAAATTTCGTTGTCACCAAGGGCAAGCCCTATCCTGAACTTGCTTTTTTTTCTTGTGCTGCCTAGGCACCTGTGACAATGGTGGCACCTGGATGCAGGGCCTCTGCCACTGCCCCTTGGGGTTCTCTGGGCCCCACTGTGAGCTCCAGGAGATCAGGTGCCAGAATGGGGGTAAATGGGATGGCTTCAAGTGCCACTGCCCGAGCACCTTCTATGGCTCCCGTTGCGAGTTTGTGGTGGAACAGGTGGATCTGGGTGAGTTGCCAGGACCCTGCCTTCTGCACTTTCTCCTGGGAGATGCCACTGACTCTCCCTGGGTCCAGCCCTAGGGTTTGCCTGTCAGCCCTCCTGTCATTTTGCCTAATTCCTCCATCCCTGCCTTCTCTCCCATGCTTTCCTCTACCCCATGTCATGCCTCCTTTCCACTCTCACCTCCAGGAGGTGGTTGGGATCACACACCTTCCTGTGCTCTCCTTCCTGGTCTGGGCTGCTAGAAGCTGTATTAGCTTCTAAATGCTGCTGAAACAAATCATCACAAACTTAGCAGCTGAAATAATGCAAATGTATTATCTTACAGTCCTGTAGATGGGAGTTTGACGTGGGTCGAACTGGGCTAACATCAAGGTGTCGGCAGACCTATGTTCCTTTCTGGAGGCCTTAGGGGAGAATTCATTTCTCTGCTCTTTTCAGGTTCTGAAGCCTCTCACATTCCTTGTCTCAAGGCTCCCTCTCTCCATCTTCGAAGCTGGCAACGTTACATCTCTGTGCTTTTCTTCTGTAGTCACATTTTGTAATTGATTCTGACCTCTTCTGCCTCTCTTTTCCACTGCTAAGGACTCTAACCCTAACCCTATCTGCAATGGAATTGATTCCTCCTTGCCATGTAGCATAACATATCTGGAGGTTCTGGGGATGAAGACACAGGCATCTCGGGGAGCCATTATTCTGCCTGCCACTGGGTCAGACAAGGGAGAGACCACGGGCCTGGCTGCTGTGCCTCCTTACCTCTAATCTTTCCCATGTCTTGGCACAACTCATCCTAGAAATCCTATCTCCTTTCCTCCTACTGTTCAGTCAGTCCTCAGGGAACGTGGAGAGGGGCAATGGGAGGAACGTCTGGGTCGTGGTGGTGGTGGTGGTGTGAGACAGGAGTGGATGGTGAAGTGACCAGAGCGGGGGATGCTGTGTGCAGATTCCGTGGATGCCGAAGTGGGCATGGAGGTGTCTGTTGACCAGGAGTTCTCCCCAGACCTCAATGACAACACTTGCACAGCCTACAAGGATTTCAGTGACACCTTCCGGGATCAGGTGACGGGGAAAGGGAGGGAACTCAAGGGTCCTTCCCTGAAGCTGAGCTTGGGCCCTTGGGTACGCACAGGTCACAAGGTTCAGGTATGAGCACAAGGATCTTGGCATTTCAGATGCGGAAGATTTACCAAAATGTGAAGGGGTTCAAGGATGTGGAGATCCTGTCATTGAGGTAAGAGACCCTTATGGGGTTGTGGAGGCAGTGTTAGGTGGGGGCAGGGGGCTCAAAGAAAAGCTGGAGAAGCCATGTTTTCCTTTTGAAATCATCAGATTTTAGAAAGAGAGAGGTGGAAGAAGGAGATAGGGGAACCAATCACTTCATGGGGTATATTTTTCCCAATCATTTTCTGTGGTCATTTCTCTGTAGGAGAGATGCCACCCCTCCTTTTTAAGCACGATTGGAAGGACAGAGAGTACATGGGACACGCAGGGAGGTGGCACATGAGGGCTTGTGGGAAGCATGGTGTCTGGATAGTGGCTGGCTCCTGGTCTCCTGAGTGGGTCAGCATGAGTGAGGTAGAGCGTGCAGGAGGGCTTGGTTTGGTAGTGGCTTGATGTAAGGCAAGAGAATGTCAATCATTCCTTGTCCTGCCTTCTGGGCTGACTAAATCAGGGATGCTGGTGGCTCCTGCGAATAATGTTCCTGGAATCCCACGTCATTGCTTCTGCCTTCCTCCCAATACCAGCGCACTTGTGGTTGGTCCTGGAGGTGCCCTCCTAAAGACTTATGTGTCCCAGGCCTGAGCACCGTGTAAGACCCCCGACCCTCTTGATCCCCTCAGGAGTGGCAGCATTGTGGTGGACTATGTGGTCCTGCTGGAGTTGCCCTTTAGCCTCCAGCTGGATAGCGAGTATACGAAGGTGAAGACAGTGCTGAAGGAGGAGCTCCAGAATGTCAGCCATGACGGGGACAGCTGCCAGAATAACCAGAGTGAGCCAGAGCTGGAGGGAGGGGTCAGGGCCAGAGCTACTAGCTTTGATGGGAGCCTCTGGGCTCAGGTGCCAGCCCTGGGGTCCTTCCAGCAGATTAGGGGGGGTAGGTTTATAGCCAACTGGGTCAAGAATGGGGCTAAGGAAGGGCCTGCCAGAGCCTGGGCGCTGGGGAAGACCCCTTGACGGTTCTGCTCCAAGTTTTCAGGACGGCTAAGGACCCTTGCTTATTTGGCAGGGGATGGGGGTGGTGGGGAGGTGGGGGAGTGGGGGGTGAGGGAGGCAAGCAGAGCCTTCCCTGTGGCTCATCTCCCCCATAGCGACAGAGTCCTCTCTGCCCCTCCCTGGGCTTCCCCGCTCTGCTCACCTGTCCCTGAGCCTTTAACCTCCCCCAGTTCCACCTGTGCCTGTGTCCCCTCAGCCCTGTGTTTTAAGCCTGACTCTATCAAGGTGAACAATAACACCAGGAAGGAGCTGACTCTGGAAGGTAAGGGTGGGCAAAGGGCCGAGTGGCCCCGGGAGGCCATGACCCTCCCACCAGGAACATCTGCCCCTTGAAATTCCCTGGAGAGGAGGAGGAGACCTTTCAGGCAGGCGACTGATGTGGCCCCAGGCAGGGCTGCCCTTCCTGGCCTTTGTTAGTAGCTTCCACCTGAGGTCCAGCAGGGAAGGTGGGGGGAGGGTGGAGCGTCCTGGGGGGTCTGCCCTCCCCTCTTCTAATCCTAGGGTCTACTCCACGACACCCCACCCTCGGAAATGTAGTTTCCCCCATCTATTTTCGGAGCCATTATAACCAGGCCCCTGAGTAGAGTGGATGAGGTCCCTTTCTGCAACCCCTTACCCACTCCCAGCCATCTGTCGCCGCGCCACGGCCAAAGGCTATGAGGATTTCTACTTCCCCTTGGTGGAGGAGAACCGGCTCCGCTGTGTCACCAAATGCACTTCGGGCGTGGACGGCGCCATCGACTGTCAGCAGGGCCAATGCCTTGTGGAGAAGAGCGGGCCTGCCTGCCGGTGAGACTCTGCGCACGCGCAGGAGCCCCGCCCACAGCCCGTCGGCCTACCAGCTGACCGGTCCTTCGCGGCCCCGCCCACCGCGGCCCACGTCGGCCCACGTCGGTCCACGTCGGCCCACGTCGGCGCACGGCGCATGTAGGGGCACGTTGGCGTGAGTCGCCGACCCGGGGGATAAGGGGCAAAGGGTGAGGGTCTGTGATTTGTGACTTCCTGCTCCAGGTGCTTCTCCACGGACACGCACTGGTTCTCCGGCCCGCGCTGCGAGGTGGCCATCGCCTTGAGGGCGCTGGTCGGGGGCCTGGTGGGGGTCTTGGCTCTGCTGCTGCTGCTGCTGCTGGCGTCCCTGAGCCTCTTCGTCGTCGCGCGCTCCCGCTCCCGGAGAGTTGGCCAGGTTGGAAGCCGGTGAGCACTCTGGGGGTGGGGGAGAGGGCGGCAAAGGGGTCCCAGCTGGGGCGGCCCTGCTGACAGTGAGGTGCGTTGCCCCGACTCAGGTCCTGCGACGACGACAGGAAATGGTTCGAGATCTGGGATGAGGACACTGTGGGAACTTTTTCTTCAAACTTGGGCTTGGAAGACGACCGAACAGGTGAGTCCTGCCTCCTGGGAAAGGGGGACAGGGGCTTTCCTGGGCACCATTGCGGCCTGGGAAGGACCCAACGTCCTCCCTTGCCCAGGGCAGACACGTACCTCGCGTACCTCGTGTAGAGAAGCTTGAGTCTCCGCTTCCGTGGGCACCTCCTGAGAAAGGCGAAGGTCCTGCGCCGGCCATTCCTGTAGGGCAGACACTGGGGCACAGGAGCCCCCTGCCAGGCCTTGCCTTCCCCACCTTTCCTGCCCTTCTTCTTTCCTGCCCCTTCTGAATCTCTTTCCACCTGTTGTCTCCTCCCCTCCTCTTTTTTCTTTCTCTCTAGTCAAGGATGAACACTTCCAGGTGGCCTTGGAGAATGTGGACACCAATGTGAGGGTGAGGGGGTAAAGGGGGATGGTAAGGAACTCTCCCAGATCCGGGTCCAGACGCCCTCCCTCCACCCACTAGGGCAGGGGGCTGGGCTAGGACCAGGAAGCCGTGACCTTCCAGCAAGCCTGAGCAGGGTGGCTCCCTGTTCTCACTCCCTCTTTGACACATACTCTGTGGCAGGTGCATATCCAGAGACCTGAGGTTGGCCTTGTCCTTGCTGTGAGCCCTGCCCTTCCCCCTCGACCCTGCCCCAGACCATGGGAAGAAACCGTCTGAACCGCATCTGTTTCAAGGATGGCCGGAGGACTTGGGCAGCTCTGTCTCCTGGTTTCCTTGAGCAAACGCAGACCATCTGCCTGACCCTCATCCTTCTCCCGACTTGCGTGAAACTCACCTGGAAACCTAGTTCAAATCCAGGCTCTTGCACTGTGGGATCTTGGCCAAGTCAGTAACTTCTCTGATCCCCATAAGATGAGTAGAGCATACTTGTCCTGATACCTTGTGTGGTTACTGTGAAAACCAGACAGTCTCTGTCAGATCTCAGTCCCCGTGCACCTGCCTGTGCTTATGTGGTCTCTTGTAGATCCCCGTCCCCACATCCTTTGGGGGTCTTGGACCTCAGTCTCTATTCTCCTGTGCTCACCCTGACACCTATTCCCTACCTACACCTGTAACTATCCTCCTACCTGCTCCTTATGTAACTCCTTGCTGCACCCCTTGCTCTCACCATTAAATCTCCTGGTTTAAATTAAATCTCCATTAAATCTCCTCATTAAATGAGGAGCTTCTTAAATCACTCCCCACCCCAGCGCCCAGCCCCAAGTCTCCCCCAGTTTGTCCCCTCCTGCATCCTTATAATCTCGGTCCTAAATCCTTACCATTCCCCAATCCCAGGGCCCCAGTCTTAAATCCTCCCACCTCCCTCCACACCCCATTCCCAGCCAGGTATTGATGTTGTCTGCCTCTCAGGTCCCCCAGCTGGTGCTTCCCAGGCCCTGGTCCCCCATTCTCAGGTTCCATTCCTTCCTCTCCATCCCAAAGGCCCAGGATCCCAGTTTTCCAGGGCCCCAAGGAGGAGCAGAAGCAGGGCCGTGGGATGGAGAAGCTCCCTCAGCCCTTTGTCCTCATTGCTCTCTCTCCCCTATCCCCTACTACCTCACCTTCCCCACCCTTCCCCACTGAGCCCCTTTCCTCTCTGGCCTCACCGCCATCCCTGCAGAAGTCCCTCCCTCCTCCTCCAGTTGTCCTGTGTGAACACAATACAGCATTTATTGTAGAAGATGTTGCTCTTCTTCATCTCATGGTATCTCTGCTTGGAGAAGAGGGACTTCCAGAGGATGTGTGGGAGGGCCTGGGAGCACCAGTGTCTCCCAGCAAGGAAGGAAGGAGTCTGTGGGAAGCCCTCAGGGCCATGACTCTCTTCCTAGAGACTGGGGGCCAATGGAGCGGGTGGTGGCAGGGAAGCCTCTGGGTCAGCAGCAGGTGGGGGCCCCAGCAAGCAGTGGGTTTATCTTCTGGGCCCTTCCTCCCTTGACATGGGGAGCTCGGGGCTGAGTCAGCTGCCATTCACGCTGGTGGGTGAAGCTGGGCCTCCCCAGAGACCTCGAGCCTTCACAAGCCAGGGCCTCCCACGCTTGGGCTTGGGCCCTCCTGTTCCCGCTATTGTGGGAGCTGAGGGTGATTGGGGCTGACAGAATGAAGTTCTCTTTGGGTGAGGGTTTGGAAAAAGCCTCAGGGACCTTTGTCCTGGGACTGCCAGTGGCCAGGGATGGAGGCTAGGACCCCAAAGCCTCAGGTGCGAATGGGACTCCCACCCAGAAGGACTGGTGGTCGCAAGCCTGGGGGAAGGCACTGGAAATTTGCAAGGGGCCAGGTTGAGGTGGATGAGGGGGAAGGAAGACTGAGAGAAAGAGGAGTTTCTCAGGGGTGGGGGTGCAGGGTCCTTCACTCAGCCTGGCCTGTGGCTGGCTGCTCCCTCCAGGACTGTTACCTCTCCCTCTGTCGTTACCTGCTCCCTGGGTTTTTTGGTCCCCCACCCCTTGCTAACCACCACCCACTCTCACATACCCGGCCTCTTGTCCTTCCCTCTTGTCCGGCCGCACCCATGGCTCTGGCTTCCATTGGAGGGACCCTGGCTGTGGGCAGTCAGCTTACGTCGAGTTAGAGGGGAGGGTTGGCAGGCTGCCCTTCGGCCAACTCCTTGTGGTCTCCACACACATCCACCCAGCCCCATCACCGCACCCCTCGCCCAAGGCAGGTGTCTCTGGAGTCCTTTATATAGCTGATTCCTCCCTGGGAGCTCTCATTTCTGGGTCCCTTCTGATGAGGGGAGACCCTGCAGCCAGTGCCCTATCTGGAGATGCTGGTGATCTGGGTCCTGACACTGGGTCTCTGGCTCTGGGCACCTGCTACAGTGACTCAGGGTGAGTGGGACCAGGGCAGGCCCTCCCTGGGGGTCCCATGTGTCCCAGCCTCAGGCAGGGCTCCTCCTTCTTTTCCCCCACTCCCTTTGCAGGGGAGGGGGCTGCCAAGGAGCTGGACACCTGGGCTCTGACCTCATGCTGACTTTGGGGGTACTAAAGGGGTCACCCTGGAGATGTGTGGGAGCAGGGCAAGGGATGTGGCCTGTGGTTGTGCCGTTGATGGCCTACACCAACCCCCGGCCCAGGGCCGAGAGGGGCTGGCGTCCCCCAGCTCCGCCTCTCCAGCCTTCTCCCCAGGGGAGTTTTTCTTCACCTAGATGGTGGCCTCTGCCTGCCTTCCTCCTGTGGGCTGCATCTGCTCAGAAGGCCCATCTTTCCACACCTCACAGGGGCACCGTACGGGCTGTCAGCCCTGGCCGGGGAGGGAAGGACCAGGCATCCGGCAGCTTTGTTCTTGCATGAGGAGAGCTCAGGGGCGCCTGGGAAAACCTCTCTGGTTAGAAACAGCTGAAGAGCTGGGGGGAAGACACAGGCTCTGGGGTCCTTGCTGAACCTGTCACGGCCATTTCTCTGGGAAGCTGCCGGTTACAAGCTGATTTCCTGTGGGTTCCCTCACTCGGAGCCAACTTTCTGATCCCCGCCCTGGAGACTGGAAGAACTGGAGGGAAGGTGTGGGGAGGGCAGTCGCTGGGGTGTGGGGTGCTGGGGGAGTGAGCCCAAGGGCCCCGGTAGAAGAGGGGACCCTTGAGTTGAAGGCCCCGTAGGGTTGTGGGGGAGGGGTGGTGAGGGGGCAGGGGGGTGGGGAAGGGAGTCTTTGGTGCCCTGCAGGGTGGCAGTGAGGTAACCCGCACAGGGAGTTCTGAGACTCCAGTCACGAACGCGGGCCCTCAGGTGCCACCTGAGCCTGCCATCGTGCCCTCATGTACCGCCTTCACCCCTGCCCAGACATGTTCACGGTCCAGCAATGCAGCCTGGGAGGGGCTGATGGGAAAGGACGAGGAGGTGCGGGTGTGAACTATGTGGATTTAGGGACATGAAAAAAGTAGAAATTCTAGATAGATTAGCTTTAAGGTTAAATACAGAGACTAGGAAGCTATGGATGGGGTCGGCCTTGGGGGGGGTCTAGCCTCTCCCTGCCCCCCAGGCAGACTCAGGGCCGATCTCCAGTCAGGCTGTCATGGGAGAAGGGGGTGGTGGTGATGGTGATGATGAAGGGCCCCACAGACCGTAGAGTGTTGGCACCGTGCTTCTTGCTGTGAGTTAGAGACAGCCACCAGTACAAGCAGAGACACCTCTTCCTAAGGTGCTGGGTATCGTGTGAAAAAGATAACACTGACACCCATGAGCCCATTAGCATGCCAGAGTCAGAAAGCGTCTATCAGGAGTGGAGAGGTCAGGCAAGTAGGGCCATTCCAGGACTCCAGAAGGTCTGATGGTACCCAGAGGGCCCCCCACTTCCCACCTACAGAGGGTTCTGCCTTTCACAAACTCATTTCACAGCAGGTAGCTCACATTGTGTAAGGAAGTGTAGGCGGACAGGAGATTGAGGCTCAGAGAGGGTGAGTGACATACCTGGGGCTACACAGCAAATAATATGACGTCCCCCTTTGACAGAAGGTTTGAACTGCCCCGTCCCTGAACTGGAGGACCTCAGCCCTCTGCAACAACCCCCCACCCTGTGCTTGTATTCTGGGTCTTCAGGGAGGGGTTTGGATGAAACTTCAGGGACCCTGGGTGGCATCTATAGTTTTCTTTCTAATCAGCACTCTCCTCTGGGTATTTCAGTTCCCTGTGAGGACTGATGAGGTTTTGGACAAGCAAACAGTAGGGGGAAAGAATGCCAACCGAAAGAGGTAGGAAAAGCACGGGCAGCGCTGTGTGGGGGAGCTGACCTGTAGGAATGCCCCAAAGATCGGGGGGCGTGTAAGGGAGCGCCCCTGGGCGACCAAGGCATTAGAGCCAGGTAGAGGCTTGGAGACCCCAGAGGACCTCTGTGGACTGAGCAGGGGTGAATTGGCCTGCGGGGGCAGACCCTGGTGTTGCCCTGAGAGCCATCCTGTGTGGCTGCGGCCGGGAGCCCCACTTCCCTTGATGATGGGCTGTGGGGTCACCGGGATACGCCGTCCTAGACCCTGTATGAGTGGGAGGGCAGGAACCTCCTTCTGGTGGTTGACGGTGGCCTTCTGGGAGACCTGTTGCGTTTGAGGTGAACATGGAGTTTCTGGGTGCAGCCGTCCTGCAGGCCTGGGGCGCGGGGGTGGATGCGAATAGGGCACAGTCTAGAATTCTCCATTCTCCGTGTGCTACAGGGGCCACAAAGACCAGACAGTGCTGTGGGTCAACACAAGGACCAGAGACTGTGTCCTGTTTTATGAGTGTAAAGTTCTAAAGAGTTCATAGGTGGGGAGGGGGAGGGGAGCTCCTCAGGATGGCAGGGCGACAGGGTAGCGGTGTGTGCCCCGGAGGGGCTGGGGCAGGGGCCTAAGGGGGTCAGAGCTCTGGGGCTGAGCAAGGGGGAGGCGGCAGAGGAAAACGCTCCAGCACAAAATCGAGAAAAGCGTGGTGAAGGTGAGAGCAGATTTGTTCACAGTCAACAAAGGGACAACCTTTGAAACTTGCGGAGTATAAATTTAGAGCAATTAAAAGGACGTGCTGTTTTATATGGAAAGTAATAAACTTACTCATTCAGCAAACACAGGAGGCCTCACTCCTTCTGGGAGGTTTTCGGTACTCTGGATGAAGAACGATGAATAAACCAGTTTATAGTCAAGTTTCCTGGGGGGAACCATGGGAACAGCACAGGAAGGACTGTAACCCAAGCGGGTGTTCGATCTGAGAGGGGCCAGTGATGGAGGAGAGCAGCCAGGGCCTCAGAGGCTGCTTCTGCCCCCCACCCCCCATCCTGTTTTCCGGGGAGGCTGCAGGGAGAAGATGTGGCCTTGCAGGTTGGTGGCTGTTGAGTTGGGCCAGAAGGAATTATTTCTTTTCTTTTCTTTTTCTTTTTTTTAAGATTTTATGTATTTATTTGACAGAGAGAGAGCATAAGCAAGGGGAGCAGCAGGCAGAGGGAGAGGGAGAAGCAGGCTTCCTGCCGAGCAGGGAGCCCAATATGGGGCTTGATCCCAGGACCCCGGGATCATGACCTGAGCTGAGGGCAGATGCCTAACTGACTGAGCCGTCCGGCGCCCTAGAAGGAAGTATTAATAGAACTCAATGGCCTTAGACCAATTCTGAACCAAAAAAGCCATACCTAACTATGGAGAGAATTGGAATATTGATAGGTGTGTGCAGCGGGGAAAGGGAGAGAGCCAAGGTGGCCTGGCCCGGCCTCAGCTCTGCGGCCTCTCTGCCGGGTGGGAATGGTCTTACAGAAAGGAGGCAGGCCCACGCCACTGAGCTCCTGCGTGGCAGAGCTGAAAGTGCACTGGGGCCTGGGGGGCCGAAGCACATCCCAGGGGCCCCCACACTGCTTCTCTTACAGAATATTCTAGAGCGAGCAATGTGGTCATGGCAGGCATCATTGATCCCCATTTTCCAGGGAGAAATGGAATGCACTAGATCCTTGGTTTTGCGATGGCTTGTCTTGGAGGGGCTCTTGGGCCCCACTGACACCCCAGCCTTCTGGGCCACTCCTGGGGACCCCATTGACTGAGTTCACCAAAAGCACAAATGTGGTTTGGAGGTGCCAGAGGGAAACAGCCTCATCTCGCGGTGGTGGTCTTCAGACTTGCTTTCTAGAGCTCTTCCCCAAGGATGCCACCAAGTGAAACACTTGTCCAGCAAACTGGCTGCCTTACTCCAATGCTTATCTTTTTAAGAAAAATCTAAATACACGTTTTGTGAAGAAGCAATAAAAACTGTCAACAGGGCAGGAGAGTAGGAAATTTGGCTCGCTCAGTGGGCGAGCCTGTGTCTTTGATGATGAGTATGTGGCTACAACACAGGCAAGTACAGTTGACCCTTGAACAACAGAGGGGTTAGGGGCGTTGACCCCCGTGCTGTCGAAAATCCACATACAACTCTTGATTTCCCCAAAACATATCTACCTATAGCCTTACTGTTGACTGGAAGCCTTACCGAGACCATAAACAGTCAATTGACACAGATTTTGGCTGTCATATGTATTATACAAAAAAGTAAGCTAGAGAAAACAAAGTGTGATTAAGAAAACTCATAAGGAAAAGAAGATACATTACAGTGCTGTCCTGTAAAAAATTCGCATGCAAGTGGACCCGCACAATTCAAACCTATGTTATTCAAGGGTCACCTTTAGATCATTTTTCTTAAGCTTTTTGACTGCGACAGTGTGGGGAATCCCAGCTTGGGAATCATTAACCATGAGTGATTTTCCCTGTATTTTCTGAGGCTTGGGCTACACCTAACCTTTGGTTTTTATGGCATAGATGTTTTACACATTAGAACACGGATGCATATTTGTTGAGAGACGTTGAGAAATTGTTGCGAATGTTGAGAAAGTATAGGCAAATGAAAGGAAGAAAATTTCATTTAACCTTACTGCTCAGAGCAACACTGTGAGCGTTTTTGTCTATTTCTGAATCTGTGTTTAGATTTATTCTTTGGGCAATGTATTTTTTTTCTTTTATTAACGTATAATGTATTATTTGTTTCGGGTGTACAGGTCTGTGACTCATCAGTCTTACACAATTCACAGCACTCACCATAACACATACCTTCCCCAATGTCCATAACCCAGCCACCCTGTCCCTCCTCCCCCAACCCCCAGCAACCCTCAGTTTGTTTTGTGAGATTAAGAATCTCTTATGGTTTGTCTCCCTCCCCGGTCCCATCTTGTTTCATTTTTTCCTCTCCCTTCCCCCCACAACCCCCCCCCACCCTGCCTCTCAAATTCCTCATATCAGTGAGATTATGTGATAATTGTCTTTCTCTGATTGACTTATTTTGTTTAGCATAATACCCTCTAGTTCCATCCATGTCATTGCAAATGGCAAGATTTCGTTGTTTGTTTGTTTGTTTTTTGATGACTGCATAGTGGGCAGTGTATTTTTTAAAAAAGATTTATTTATTTTAGAGAGAGAAAGAGAATGCGTGAGCGAGGGGTGGTGGGAAGGGCAGAAGGAGAGAATCTCAAGCAGACTCCCCGCTGAGCGTAAAGCCTGACTCAGGGCTTGAGACCCTGAGATCATGACCTGAGCCAAAGTTGGACACTTAACTGACTGAGCCACGAGGTGCCCCTAGTTAGTTTATGTTTTAATGGAAGATCTTTATTCCATTCTATGGAGGATCATAGTGGTTTAAGCAGTCTCTTATTCTTCTAAGACAGTTTTAGCCTATTTTTCATTATAATAAATAATGACATAATAAACATTCTTGTATGAAAACTTAAAAAAAAAATCTGCCGCGGGTTTCTTTATTTTAGAATCAGCGTCTAGAAATGAGATCATTAAGAATGGTGTGAGTCTGTCAGTGGTCTCTGGCGCGTGTTTTCAAATTCTCCTTTGGAAATCTGATACCAAGTGCAGTCCACGGGCATCCAATGCAAATGCCCCAACCAACACCTGCTATCATTATCGTTTACTGTCACAGAGGGGGTGCAATTTGGTAGGTAAAAATCAGTAGCGTCTTGCTTTGTTTTGAATTTCTTTGCTTACTGGTGGAGTTTATTTACTTTTCTCTTCTTGTAGGCTTCTTGACCATTCGGGTTTCTTTCCTTGGAGAATGGCTGTGCTGTTCTTTTGCTCAGCTTCCTAGGGGAGCATCTCTGACCCTGGAGGTTGGCTTTGGGAAGGACAGCCTCACCTGCTCTGCCACATCCTTTGGGGACACCCATGCCACTAGAATCCTGGGCTAGGAGGGGCCTGAAGCTCTTCACCCAGGGCGCTGTTCAGGGCACTGTTTCCTTTCCCTTCTAGGAGTGCGTGAAAGCCTTGAGCACAGAAGGGGTTGCCCGCCGGGAGGTGGGAGGTGCGGCAGAGCCTTTACCTTGGGGGTCCCTCTTAGACAGTGAGCAGGAAGAGCAGCAGGAGCAGGGAGAAGGATGAAAAGGGTGTGGTGATATCTTGGAACCTGAAGGACATGAGAGATTCCAGAAGGTGGGAGGGCAGCCGGGTGAGATGGACAGGGATTCGCGTACTCGGAGCTCCTCACTGTGCCCTGAGAGGCAACTGTAGTTGTGGATGTGGGTGTTTTAAGGACAGATGAAATGGCAACTAAGTGAAGTAAATGGAATGAATCCAGGAATAAAGGTGAAAGAGCAGGATGTCCAGGGTCCATTCCAATGAATGTCCCAGCCTTTGTTGGGGTCCTGGGTGGCCCACCATGTCCCTGTGGTGTCCTCATCAATTTCCCCGCCTCTACCCTTGCTACCCCTTCACTCTAGGGCTCCCTCCTCCTCCTCCTTCTCTTCCTCCTCCTCCTCCTCCTCCGTCTCTTCCTCCTCCTCCTTCTTCGGGCTTTCTGCTTCTAAGGCACAGTTGGGACCGGGGCCTTTTCTGGACGTTCTTCACTGCTGCTCAGCCGAGTCCAGGGCTGGCCTCACAGCTGCTTCACTAGTTCCCTCTGCCCCACTTGTCTCTCCCCTCTTGGATTCTAGCCTACCAGCTGGTTGAACTTGGAGAGAATTTACCCTCGGAACTCCAGGGAATGTGTGAGACAGAAACAGTAATGCCTGCCTCACAGGATAACATTAAAACAGTAGGAGAGAGTCTGGTGGACTTTCCAGTATTTATTCACTCATTTGCTTCAGAAGTGCTCCCTGAGCAGCTGCTCTGAATGGGGGAGGGGGCTGTCAGTGGATTGTGTAGGCCGTTCCCTACACAACCGCTGAGTTACAATTGTGATAAGGCCAGTATGGAACACTGATAGGTGGCCAGTAAATGCCAGCCCTCCCCACCCCTATTCATTCTTTGTGATTCAGTTAGAGACACAACCGTAAACTGCCTTTATGTGTCCATTCATTGTTTGACTTGTCACAAAAGTCTACTTTCGTAACGTAAAAAGTCCAGTAAAATTTATAATGCCTAATCTACAAAACTCTCTTTAAAGAAGGGGAAGCGGCAGCTCAGATATCACTTTCTTGGCTGTTTCCTCCCTCCCCACACCCCCTCTGGGGTTGCTCCCACCTCCCTTCATGTGGACCTCGACCACCCCAACCTTGCCCTGGAGGGGCAGGAGTCCCAGCAAGGGGAGGGGGCTGAGTGGTCGGCCATCCCAAGGCCCAGGATGGTCTCAGCAGTTACAAGGACAGGGGCGGGGCAGAGCTGAGAAGTGGCTTTCCCGTGGGCGCATGAAGGTAGGGAGGCTGAGGACTGTGGTCACCCCTGGGTGAGATGCACAGAGGGCTTCAGAGAGGTGAGTGGAGGAGGCACCCTCTGAGGCCAGGCGGGCAGAGTGGCCCATCACTCAAGGGAAAAATGAAAAGAAAGAGTAGGCGGCTCTGAGGTCCTCCAGCCAGGCCTGATTTACTCTGAGCCCTGCCACCCTCTGCTTTGTGTTGACCAGAGCCCCTGAGTGCTGCGTCTCTCTGATCCTCCTCATACCCACGACTCGGGGATGCTCCCCACCTTGGCAGCCTCCCCAGCTCAGCCCCTCTACTCCCACCATGCCAAATTAGACAAAACCTAACTCAGAGGCAAGAGGATTGGGCAAAACAAACATACCTACTGACTTAAAAAACAGCCAAGCGATCTTTTCAATCTTTCTCATTAATGTAGAATTCCGAAAGTCGTAGGCGTTTTTAACCTTTGACCTGAACTCATTGATCAGTGATTTGGTAGTGCTGTTCCTTAAATGTTCTGATGGTGGTCTGCAAAACCAAAGATCCAGGACTGCTGATGTGAACGATCTGTCTTGACTCATTGTCCGCTCCCTGTTTACCTTGTTTCCAGCCCTTATGCAGCTCCTGCTGTCTCCCCGTGACTGTCAGGACCTTGTGAAAAGGGGAGTGTCTGGAATGGCAGAGCGTCACTCTGCCCGGAAGGCCTCCATGGTACTTCCTGGCAGTGGCAAAGGTCCATCCTCATGAGAGCTGAGGAAGACGCAGCTCCAGGGCATCTTTGGGGAGGGGTGGGGTACCGGCAGGAGGGACAAGAAGCCATATGCCCTGCCCTTTCAAGGAGGTCCCCTCATACCATCCTGTAGAATTCCTAATACTCCCTACCTTTATGGCACTATTGTTACAAAGATTCTTTTCATATTTGATCTTATTCATCTCAGAGGCTGAAAAGGGGAGCCAGGATTAAAGTCCCACCTGACATAGGAGAATAGAGTCCTACCCATGTAATCACATGTTCTAAGCAGTGAGGAGATGACAGAACGAGACCTCCAGGTGCAGGGTACATTCTTATTCTCAGATAACTGTAGTCTGTTGGGTAGGCTATGGGGCCCAGGAGTAGGAGGCGCTCACTTGGGCCACAGGGTGGCCAGGTAGAGGTGGTAGTGTGGCTAGCTCTTGAGTAAGTGTGTCTGGAGAGAACAGACAGGGAGTGAATTATCCACGGAAATGTACCTTAGCCGTCCTATTCCTCCTGGGTCTGTGAGAACTGCTAGGACAGAGTGTGTGGGGGCGCGGTCTCACATGTAAGAGATGGGGAAGAGAGGCTCGTCAGACTGAGTGACAGCCAGATGACTCAAGGTGACTATGTGGTCTGCAAATCACAGAATTTTGTGAGGAGCAAAAGTAATGTGCTTGGGGCCTTTGTGTGAGTATAGATGTCCTTTCAAATTTATGCCAGAGTGCCCAAGTAAATAAATATGTCCCAGAGTGCTGAGGGAAGACGGCGTAGGCAATTTTGGACAAAATATATGTATTTCTGAGCAGCCATACAGATTTGCCAAAATCTGTAATGATACAACTAACAATCCAAGTCATAAATCACAATCAACATCCAGAACCTTATCTAGTGACAAATTAGTATATTCCAGAAGGGACAAAAGTCTAGATAATTACTCTCTGGACAAACTAGAGCATCACTAGTAAATTGTCCAAAAATAGAGTTTCCTCTGATATTTCC
>CM052890.1:5890032-5937130 GCA_028534135.1 Potos flavus | reverse complement strand
TGAATGTTGTGTAAATATTGGTGGCAGTGGGTTCCAGGGCAGTTTCAGAGGCGGCAGAGGTGGCGGAAACCACTGTGTTTGTTGGAATGATGGATGATGGGATTGGAGAGATCGAAGTAATTCCTGTTGTGAGAGTTTCTCTAGGGCTGTCGCTCCCTAGAGTAAGTTTCGTTTTCATTGAACTCGTTGTTTTCGAAGTAAGCGGTGGTGTACTGAGTGGAGCTGTGGCTCCAGTAGGAGCAGATACACTTTGTGCTGTAGGTGTTGTTAGCGCAGTTGTTGATGTGGGATCGTGAGTGGGGGCAGCTGCTGTTTTGGATGTACTGGCGGTGTGAGGAAGTGAGGTTGTTGTAATCGAGGCACTGGTGCTGGGTGGAGAGTCGTTACCGGTTACGGTTGCTGAGATGTTCGCAGCAGTTAGAGAAGGGGTGACTGAGGTGGAAGGGATTACTGGGGTCAGAGACCTGGGTGCGTGAATGCTTGCTGGGCTCAGGCTAGGCCTTTCTGTGCTACCAGTTGTAGAGGATGTCGGAACATGTGTGTGGGCTGAGACGGAGGAAGAGAGTAGGGCCATGGTTGGGGGAGTTTTCCCCAGAGTGCTGGTGGTCGCAGGAGGCGAGGTCATGGCTGAGGTGAGTCTCTCGGGGACGGTCAGGGTCGTGCAGGTGGTGGGGTAAGTGGTAGTGATGATAAGGCTCGTGGGGTTGATGCACTTTGTGGTGCTTGTGTAGACAATGAGGGTGGGTGGGGTGGTTTCGACCTTGATGACGAGCTTGGCCGTTGGGATTGTTGAGGTGTTGGACTTGATTGTAGTTTTGAGCAACGGCTCGGAAATAGGTTTAAAGTGGGGGGAGGTGGTGGGAGTTGGGAGTGTGTGCTCCCTACTGTTGGGAGCTGGGGGGGCCCCGCTGGGGGTGCTGAGCGGCCACCTTGCCGCACCCTTGGAGCTCGGGGAGTTGCTGAGAGCAGTGCGAGCGGCTTCTGCTCCATGAAAAAGCTCAGCAGAGGTGGATGCAGCCATGGGGAAAGGGCCTGTATTGAGGAGAGAACAGAGGGATTCATTTGCAGATTGCGTTGACACCACAAACGCGCCCGCGCCCCGTAGGTTATTCCCTACCTCATTTTCCAGGTAGTATCACAGAAGGCAGGAAGTTCCATTGCTTAGCCCTCCACCTGAGGCAGTTTGAGGCTAAGGCCTTTCAGGTTCTGAAGGGGATGCCCACAGTCCTTGGCCCCCCTCTTCCGAGTGGGGACCCTCCCGCCCTCGGGATGGCTGTGCTGAGCATGGAGGTTCAGCTGAGGGTCCTTCCGCCTCGCCCCTTTCTCCACACATACACGTTTCCCTTACTCTGCTCCTTCCTCTTCCCCACCTTCTGCCCCAAATCCCCACCCTTTGGCTCTCCTCTGCCTTCCTCCCTAAGACACACTGCTGTCTGGGCTGACTCTCCTCTTCCGAAAGAACCCGGCCAAGCCTGGGCTTGGGGGGGGTTGGGGGGAACACACCGTGGACATTGGAGCCATTGGATCGCAGAGGGGAGAGTTGCATAGAGAACAGCGAAGGGAAAACCAGAGATGCAGGCTCAGACTACTGAGAGGGAGGGACCGGGAGAGAGGGCCACACTGACAGGCTGAGGGACAGGACAGAAAAGGAATCTTTGTAACCATCCCTCAGAACAACGTACTGCTTAAAATATAACCCATGAGACATTATCCCAGCCACCGAGCATGCTTAGGTATAGCCTTAAGAAGAACATGTACTAGCCACAGGCCTCTGGGGCAGAGGACGATATACGTCCCTGAAGCCGAGCAGCTGGGGACGCCCGGCTGGTTCAGGGTGGAGCGCCGCCCGCTTCATTTTTCCGTTATCTCCCCTTCCCCGGAGGGCCCCTGCAGTGAGACGATCCTTCTGTCTGGGCTCGCTCACTATAGGTCATGTACTACGTGACCAGACATATTTTGCCTTTCTTCTTACTTATCTACAAGACTCATGGTCAGTGTGTAACCTACTCCGGCTTCTTCGTTGGTTGTTACCTACTTTCCAATAAATACGAGACTGAGGAGTTGTTCGGGGTGACAGTCTTTTCGACTGCCGACCCCTGCTCCCTTTCTCTTGCAGCTGACTTGTTTGTGCCTCATTCTTCTCCCGGGCGCCGTCAGGAAGCGGCAAAACTTCCAGAAAGTGATAACTCGGAGGTAGGCGTGAAGGGCGCCTGGGTGGCTCAGTCGGTTAAGCGTCTGCCTTCAGCTCAGGTCATGATCCCACGGGCCTAAGATTGAGCCCTGCATGGGGCTCCCTGCTCAACAGAGAGCCTGCTTCTCTCTCTCCGTCTGCTGCTCCCCCTGCTTGTATGCCCTCTCTATCTCTCTCTCTCTGACAAGTAAATAAATAAAATCTTAAAAAAAAAAAAAAAAACACACACACACACACAAGGTAGGCATGAGTTCCAAAGACCTTAAGGTTTAGCAGTGAGTGTTAATAAAAACGGACATTTTCTATCACCCATTCTATTTTGCCCACTAGGTTAATCAGTTTACAAGCCTGAAACCCTCACTCTATAGATTGCATCAGCCCCATTTAAGAGTGGGGGTCAGAGATCTCATCGTGCTGGTGTGAGTGGCAGAGAGACTCCTGCAGCCACAGCCTTTGAAAGCAGGAAGTGCCCAGACCTCCTGCCCACTCACCATTGGCCGCCTCCTCACCTTGGACCCAGAACATCTTCGTTCTGAGAGCTGGGATTTCGCTTCTCAGCCTAGCTGGGTGTGTCAGGGAGGTGGGAGGGGGGATTATGGCTCCTGGGTTGGAGCCCTTGGAGCCAGGAGGCGGCCCTAGAGGTAAGTGACAGGGTGGTCCACCGGCCTCTGGGTTGGGAAGGTGCAGGATTGGGGGTCAGGAACAGACAGCAGGAGACAGCAGGAAGGGAAATACAGAGGAATTGTGGGATCCCAAAGGGACAGGAAAGAGAAAGCCCTGGCCCCCACACCGGGTGGTACACACCCACCCTTTGGGAGCAATCAGGATCTCCCCAGCCCAGCCTTGCCGAAGACAGCTGTGCCCAGAAACATGGGCTGGGTGGGGCAGGGAGAGATCGAGGCAGAGCTGGAGGAGGGGACTGAGACCAGAGGCAGAGATGCCCCAGAGAGAGGAGAGAACCCCAGGGGCAGAGGTGGAGCTGTCACGGAGAGAGCTCCCCTGGGAGTAAAGGAAGAGTCCAGAGTGGACCAGAGCACCGGGGCTGGTGGGGGGAGGGGCAGGAGAGACGCGAGGGCTCAGAACACCAAATCAAAGGAGAGAGGTTGTGCCCACTCTCCCAGTGCACACACCAGCCCTTGCAACCTGCTTGGGCCTGGGGGGAGAACGGCACCAGATGAACCCAGCTTCCTTTCTCCTTAATGCCTCCCGCACCCGAAGCTCTGAGCAATCCCCCCTCCGTGTCCCCTGAGGCCTCAGAGCCACTTCCCCACACAGCCCTGCCCTCGAACATCAGGAGGGTCTCTGCAGCTCTTTTCCCACCGGCCCCCTCACCTCTGGCCCCCGTGGAGGCCCTGAGCATCCAGAGGAAGCCGAGGAGCCTGAGCAGCCGCATGGGCCCGGGGCGGCGGGTAGAGCAGGCGCCAGCACCGGGGCCGCTACGGGAGGCAGCCACTGTGTACACAGCAGCACCCAGCTGGGCCTGAAAGGTGTGGTTCTCTACGCTGCTAGACGTGGGGGCTACGCATAGGCTCACCTTTGCACCGCCTACTGCACTTCTCTTCCCCCCTTCTCCAGGCAGCTGACTTCACCGCAGCTGACACCAAGAAGGGAGGACTAGCCCAGGAGGCGTCAGACAGGGAGAGCTGCTGGTGGCCCGCTCAGAGGAAGGGACACTGCCTAGGACCCCGCCTTTCCCCTCTCCTGCCCCCCACCAAGAACCAGCAAAACTGGATGGAGAATACACTTGGTCAAGACCTTGGACTCTGTGAGTCTGGGGCTGGCTCTCACAGCCTCTCCTTAGTTTCAGTCCTAGCTCCAGGAGAGGGAGGTGAAAATTTGTTCTCCTCACTCCCTCTGCCCCTTGCTCTTCCCTCTCTCCATCCTGCCTTTAGCATGACTTGGTCTGAGACCCCATAATCAAAGCCATGGGAGCGATGCAGCATTCAGTTGGAAGTCATTTTAGTATCTGAGGGTCTGGGCCAGGTCCCAGAAAAGAAAATATAGATGGCCAGTGGAAATAATCAAACAAAAGGATGTTTCGACACAACAGATTAGCAACTATCAGGAAGTTTGAGTCCCTTCGGTGTTGGGAAAGGTGTGGAGCAAACACTCTTACCCAGCTGGTGGGAGGGTAAGTGTGTTGGGCTGCTCTCAAAAGGCAATTTGGTGACATCTATTAAAATTTTTAATGCATGCTCAAGGACCCAGTAATTCCACCGTTCCATCTCTGTGTTTAAGAAGTACTTCACGGGGGCATTCACAAGGATGTTTATTGCCATCCAGCTCATTGTGATTCCAATAGAAATTGCAAACAGCCCAAATATCCCTCAATAGGAATCTAAAAATGTCTATGGAATAGTCACACTATAGACTACCATGCTTGAATCAAAAAGAATAGTACCATAAAGGAAAGACTCTCAGAATGGCTTGTTCAGTGAAACCAATAGACACAGTTTTGTTAAAATACACACATATGTGTTTCCTGTGAATACACACACAGACACAAACACACAGGTAAATCCATTCAAAATTTGAGGGGAAAAAAAACACCTCACCTACCCCAGTTAACAAGGGTAAGATTAATTCAGAGAAATGAGAAGGAGCTAGGGTTCAGAATGATAATCAGGGAACATAAGCTCTATCTGTAGTTTTTACTTTTTACTTTGACAAAGATTCTCTCCTTGACCAAACTCTTGACTTAGCTCAAACTCAGAACTCAGGCTCCCCTGAGCCCTCTTCCCACCTAATCCTCATCTCTGGCCCTATAAAGGCTCGAACAACCACTAACACTGTTCTAAGAGCTCTTAGATCTTAGGCTGACTGCAGCCTCCCTTCCTCTGCCTGAGAAAACCCAAGGCCAACAAAAAGATTTACTATTTGTCCCAGTGAACACTCAGAGATAGGGCTTCTGTCTCCCAGTCTCTGGGGAAGGGTAGGAGCCTAACTTTGATAAGCACCAGTTAGCAAACCCAGATGGGTCTCACATGGACCACATCCCCTCCCCTTCCTGTAACTGTTCACTCCCCCAGTCCCCTGAGCCCCACTCCCTCCCTCCCCTCTCCCTCACTCTCCCTTAAATCACCCAGTGACCTCTGTGCAAAACAGAGTTCAGTTCGTGCTGGACTGTTTCCTATTGTAATAGTATGTTACTGATTAAAATATGTCCTTAACACTTTAACTAGGGTCTGGCTTTGTTTATCCTTGACAATTTGAGGATGATGTTATGCTTTTGAAGCTAATGTAAAAGTAATTTAGAAGAGGGTTCTGGGGGCACCTGGGTGGCTCATTTGATTAAGCATCCAGCTCGATTTCGGCTCAGGTCATGATCTTGTGGTCATGGGATCGAGCCCCACATCTGTTTCCCCACTCAGTGGGGAGTCTGCTTGAGATTTTCTCTCTCTCTCTCTCCCTCCCACTCATGCTCTGTCTCTCTCTAAAATAAATAAATAAATCCTTGAGGAGGAGGAGGAAGGAAGGGGAGGAGGAGGAGAAGGAAAAGTCTGGAGAGAAGGTGGAGGAGGAACCAGGAATCCATCTCCCCACATAGACTATAACTACAATTGCACTAGCAAAATCTGTATAGTGTAACATACTTTGATCACTGATTATAGTTTCTGATCACAAAGGTGCAAAGAGGCAAACGCCCGTTCTTACAAGCCCTTCCCCCTTCATTTGAAATGAATTCCAGGGGATTTAAAAAGCTGACCTCCTTTTTCCTCCCCTTCAGTTTTTGCTTTTTCCCCCTTTGGGAGTTGCATGTTAAAGACTAGAACATTCAAAAACAACTGTATATGTGGGAAAAATTGGAAAGCGACCAAGCATGCTCAGGGAAAGTATTAGAACAAACCTAAGAAGACCTTAGTTTATACCTTATGCCCATCTTCAGCACAGAGACACCCTACAATAACCAACAAAAACAATAATTGAAAACTCTGGGGAAGGAGGAGAATCTGAATTCCAGAGTTACCATACTACTAGACTCAAATGTTCTGTGTCCAAAAACAAAAACAAAAACAAAAACAAAACAAAACACAAGGCATACAAAGAAACAGGAAAGTATGGTCCATTCAAAGAAAAAAGAATTAAATAGAAACATCCCTGAAGAAGACCTAATAGAAGATATACTGGACAAAGATTTTAAAACAACTGTCTTAAGGATGTTCAAAGAACTAAAGGAAGATATGGAGAGAGTAAAAAAAAAAAAAAAAAGATGCATGAGCAAAATAAAAAAATCAATAAAGAAATGGGAAACCTAAAAAGAAATCAAAAAGAAAGAGCTGTAAAGCACAACAACTGAAATGAGAAATTCATTAGAGGGATTCAAAGGCATATCTGAGCAGGCAGAAGAAAGAATCAACAAACTTGAAGATAGGACCACGGATTATTAAATCGGTGAAATGGGAAGAAAAAAGATTGACAAAAAGTGGATGGAGCCTATGGAACTTGTGGGACATCATTGAATGGAACAACATATGCATTCTGGGAGTCCCAGAAGGATAAGATAGAGAAAGGGTCAGAGAGATATTTGAAGAAATACTGGCTGGAAACTTCTCGAATTTGATGAAAGACATAAATATGACCATCCAAGTAGCTCAGCAAACTTTAAGTGAGATGATCTCAAAGATACCCAAACCAATATTTATAATTGAACCTTCAAAAGACAAAGAGAGAAGCTTGAAAGGAGCAAGAGGGAAGAAAATTGTCAAATACAAGAGATCCTCAACAAGTTTATCAGCAGCTTTCTCATCAGAAACTCTGGAGGCCAGAAGACTGATATATTCAAGGTGCTAAAACAAAAAACCTGTCAGCCAAGAATCCTATATCCAGTAAAACAGTCCTTCAAAAGTGACATTCAAGACATTCTCAGGTAAACAAAACCTGAGGGAGTTCATGACCACTGAGTTGTACGTCAGGGAATGCTCAACGGAGTCCTCCAAGGTGAAGTTAAAAGACGGTAGACGTTAACTCAAATCTGTATGGAGTAATAAAGATCTCAATAAAGGTAAATACATTTGGCAATTATAAAAGCTACCAATCTTGTCACAGTGGTTTGTAACTAACACTTTTCCACATGATTTATGAGACTAATATATTTAGGGGTGCCTGGGTGGCTCAGTCAGTTAAGTGTCTGCCTTCAGCTCCGGTCATGATCCCAGGATCCTGGGATTGAGCCCCATGTCAGGCTCCCCACTCAGCAGGGAGTCTGCTGCTCCTATTCCCTCTACCTCTTCCCCCTTCTCGTGCTCTCTTTCCTTCACTCTGTCTCACTCTCTCTGTCTCTCTCGAATAAGTATATTTTTTTAAAAAGAGAGACTAATATATTTAAATTAGAAAAAACAAGTATTAGTGTAAGAGCTAATATGAGTGTAACAGTAGTTTAAAACTCCAAATCTTGTTTTCTACATAATTTAAGAGACTAATGCATTTAAAAGAATTATTAGTTTGTGTTTAGGGGCACACAATGTATAAAGATGTAATTTTGTGATATCAGCAACCAAAACTGTGTGGCAACATAGCTATAAAGGAAAGGAGTTTTTTTGTTATTCTAATTAAGCTGGTATAAATTCAAATTAGAGTGTTATAACCTTAGGATGTTAAATGCAATCCCTGTGGTAACCATAAGCTATAGACTATACACAAAAGGAAATGAGAAAGGAATTTAAATATTTCGCTACCAAAACCTGCCACCAAACATAAGAAAATAATGCAGAAAATGAAGAACCAAAAAAAGCTATAAGGCATATAGAAAACGAGAAGCAAAATGACAACAGCCCCTTCTTATCAGCAATTACTTTAGATGTAAATGGATTAAACTCTCCAATCAAGAGATCAGCAGAATGGATAAAAACTCATGGTCCAACTATATATGTCGGCAAGAGACTTGAGATACAAAGAGGCAAACAGGTTGAAAGTGGCTGCCAGAGCCTGGGAGGGGAGGGGAAATGGGGAACTGTTGTTGAGGGACCACAGAATTTCAGTTTTACACGATGAAAAGAGTTTCAGAGATGGATGGTGGGCATGGTTGCCCAGTAACGTAAACATACACGTAGGGTATTGCAGGGTGCTGCCCAGGAAAGTGGAGTCTACCGCGGAAGCCCCATTCAGTCAAGAAATGGATTTCGTATATGAATTCAGACCAGAAGGTGACATTGGCTCCAGCACAAGGTGACATCGGCTCCAGTACATGGTGACACAGTTGGGTGGGGCTTCCGTTCCAGGGGAACTGAAGAGTGCAGGGGCCCCAGGAAGCTGGGAGGCAGAGGTACGTGTGGGAAGGGCTAGAGTCCAGGGGGCAGTATTTGAAGGCAGAAGTCGAAGTGCCCCTCACCACAATTAGGGGTTTCTCTTTCTAGAAAAGAATACGAAATTATGAATCTAAAATTAAATAGGACAATCCCTAAAGCCTTGGAGTCTTTGAGAGAGGAATCCCATAAAGCCTCCTCTTCCCGGGAGGCCCAAGACTCGGGGGGGGGGGCGTGTAAAGTGGAAAGGCAGTTGGCAAACTCGCCTATGCCAGGCCCTCTGGGAGCTCCTTGAGGCGCTGTGCCTCTCACATCTCGTGGGGACACATCTTTATCCAGAGCTGCTGACGGAGCAGCAAATAAGAGGCACCCTGAATACTCACGGAGCAGCGCTGGCTACACACCAGGCGTGCACCCGGACTCGCTGAAATTTGGGGGACACCTTATACTGCCCCAGCCTCAGAGGCTGTGTGGTCAAGTGGGGGAAGCGAGCAAAGGAATGAAAAGATAAATGAGCAAGAAGAAGTGGCACCCAGAGCCGACAGCAGCCCCGCAGAGGACGCTCAGGGGCAAGGAGTCCGTGGGGAGCCGGGCCTTTCTTGGGAGCCTCCACTTTGATTTCTTAACATCTTTGACCAGTTGCAAAATAGTAAAGAGTTTGTTTTTGGAAAGGTTTGTTCTTGTTTTTCAGAAGCATCTTCTTGGGACTGGAGCTATGTGGTCAAGCACCAGTGTTGGCCAAGATTCTGGAAACAAAGCACGAAAAGCCAGTCACCACGCCAAGGACACAGATGAGAATGGACCCCTGTTGTAAGGAGTCACCAGGCTCCTGGGGAGACGGATCCTAAACCAACATCAGGTCCCTGATTCCTTCCCATGCCCCCTTTCCATTTCTTCTCCCTCTCCTACACAAACGCCTTTCTACTCTAGCCAACAAGCTTCTTTGTCTCAGGTTCTCCTACCTTCCGGCCTTGGCCAGAACTGTTTCCCGCACTAGGACTGCCCTGTGTACCTCCCCTTCTCTTTCTCTTGGCCTGTGACAATCCTACCCATTCTTTACGCCTTTGCTTCTTTCCTCCACTAGGAAGCCATGTGTGATCAGGAAGTGACCTCTCCCACTCTTGAAATGTCCTGGTGGTTACTGCTGACATCTCTCCCGTGGCACTTAATTATCATTTGGCAGCAGGTATTAGTCATTTGAATGCCTGCCCAGAAGGGGGAGGGGAAGGCGACACCGGTGCGCCCTGAGCTGGGGCAGTGGCCACTTTCCCCCTGAGCTAGCAGAGCCCCACCTAACTAACGGAGGTCCATCTAAAACAGCTGGAGTCCTCTTGCTGCTCTTGGGGAATGCCGTGTCCCCATGCCGGGCTCCAGCCTTCATGAGAAAGCCGGAAAGGAAGGAGCACAGCAGCAAGCCCCCCCCCCCCGCCATCACCACTGTGTGACACTGGAGCTGTGAAACCTACAACGGAGATCCAGAGGTGGCTCCAGAAATGAATATGGTCCCAGCCAGAGTTTGAGACGAACAAGACGCCTGCTGGGGAGCGGGGAGACTGGGCCCGAGGATTGTGAGGCTAGCCCCATCATCAGTGACACCCACCGTCTGACCCCTTCCCAGCACCCACACCTCACCCCCCAGGCCAGGTGACATTAGAGTGCAGTTCACGGAAGAACAGCGAGGGGTACTGGTCTCTCTCCAAGAGTCCACCATTGTCACGGGTACTTGGGGGGAAACGTCAACCCAGGAAAACATAGGCTGGGACCGTCCTTCAAAAGCCAAGGTTTAAGGACAAAGTGTAAAGATAAGGCCAGGGGCAGGTCACTCCTTTTCTGCTCACGGGTGAGTCAAGCTTGCTGAAAAGGTTAGGATAAGCGTGCTCACTGTCCCCTCCACTGTGTCCTAATCTGAATTGTGGTAGCAATTATCACAGATGGTGTCAGGTAGTAGGACTCAAGGCAGTGACCAGAGTTGTCTCTGAAGTCATGATGCGGGGGAGGGCCATCGATTTGCATGACGGCAGATGACAAGCTGATACTTGGCTTTTACGACAAGTGGGAGCCAGTGATGGTTGGCATATTAGTCAGGAGAGATCAGGCAATGCTGAGCTCAACAATCTTCAAGACTCGGTGGCTTGCCACGGCAGACGTTTCTTTCCCACTCGTGCTACCTGCCCATCCCAACATCTGTGTGGTTCGTTCAGGGCCCCAGGCTGGCGGAGCAGCCCCTCTCTGCACTGCCAGCCTCACAGCGGTGGGAAAGGACACAGGGCGAAACCACGGCTGCCTCCTAGAGCTTCTTTCCAGGCATGACGTCGCATACCTTCCACCCTAAAGCAAGTCGCATGGGTGCCCTGAGTTTGAGGGACAAGAATGTAAAATCCTTCATCAGGGAGAGGCGCCACACATCTGACCCCAAGCCTGCTATCAGTGGCACGGGGAGATATAATCCACCCCAGGGAGGGAAAGCAAACATGTTAAACAATAACACAACCTACCACAGCTAGGATCCTAGCAGTAGCTATGGTTTACGTTAATCAAGAGCCATCAGTGGGGCGCCTGGGTGGCTCTGTTAGTTAAGCGTCCGACTCTTGATTTCAGCTCAGTTCGTGATCTCAGAGTCATGAGATTGAGCCCTGCGCTGGACCCCACACTGGGTGTGGAGCCTGCTTAAGATTTTCTCTCTCTCTCCCTCTCCCTCAGTCCCTCCCCCCACCTCTGTCCTTCTCTAAAGAAAAAAAAACCTTTTTTTTAATTTTAAAAAAGAGCCATCAGTGACATTGGTAGACATGATCAAACCTCTGGTGGGTCTTTTCTTTTCTTTTAAGATTTTATTTATTTGAGGGGCACCTGGTGACTCAGTGGGCTAAGCCTCTGCCTTCCGCTCAGGTCGTGATCTGAGAGTCCTGGGATCAAGCCCCGCATCGGGCTCTCTGCTTGGCGGGGAGCCTGCTTCCCCCTCTCTCTGCCTGCCTCTCTGCCTGCTTGTGATCTCTCTCTCTCTGTCAAATAAATAGATAAAATCTTAAAAAAAAAAAAAAAGATTTTATTTATTTGAGAGAGAGAGAATGAGCGCTAGAGAGTGAGAGAGAGAGAGAGCACGAGTGGGGGGAGGGTCAGAGGGAGAGAGAGAGAAGCAGGCTCCCGGCTGAGCAGGGAGCCCGATGCGGGGCTCGATCTCAGGACCCTGAGATCATGACCTGAGCCGAAGGCAGACGCTAAACCGACTGAGCCACCCAGGCATTGCCCCCCCCCACCATCCCTCGTGGGTCTTTGTGTGCTTCTCAGACCTCTGCTAATGAGATGATAGAATTAAGGGTGCTGGTGGGCTCAACCCAGTGGTCAAGGTTATGGGAGAACCACCCATAGTGAAGGAGAGGAAAGTCGTATAATGGAGAAACTAAACACTGCAGTTATGTTTGAAAAGTGGGGAGAGGGAGGGTCCTCCGAGAATTGAGGAGATCTGACAAAGTGCTCACAGACGCACAGGAAGTGAATACTGTCAATGGGAAGGAGGAACTCTCAACACTGGGTCCTGTGCCGACATAGGAAATGGTGAGAAGTGGAGATGCTAGCACCTGGCGGCATTTCTGGGCACTTCGTAGAAGAGATAAGGCGGCAATGGAAAGAATTTTAGTACCGGTGGGAGCTGGTAGAACAGGATCTTTCACATCTTGAAATGGGGTAACATTGAGGATAACAATCAATTCACAGAAGAATATATACAGTTTGACTCCAAAAGGCCAATCTAAACAATATTTTGATCAGGATTTCATACATATATAGAAATGCTCTGAAGAATATAGAAGTAATCATTAATAGGGTCGCCTCAGTTAAGCATCTGCCTTCAGCTCAGGTCATGATCCCAGGGTTCTGGGATCGAGCCCCACATCAGGCTCCCTAATCAGCGGGAAGCCTGCTTCTCCCTCTCCTGCTCCCCCTGCTTGTGCTCTCCCTCTCTCTCTCTCTCTCTCTGTCAAGTAAATAAGTAAAAAATTTTTTAAAAAGTTATCATTAATATAAAATTCAGGAAGAGTTATTGTGGAGGAAAGATGCATATGCAATCAGTGAGAATCATCTAGGGAGTTCTTAAAGGATGTGATACTCAATTTCCTGAGCTGGATAGTGGGTGCATGGATGTTCTTTTATTATTATTCTTTAATCCTGTGTGTGTGTGTGTGTGTGTGTGACATTTTCCTTATCCATTAATGGATACAGGTTGTTTCCATGTCTTGGCTACTGTAAATACTGCTTCAGTGAACATTGGACGCAGATGCCTTTTCAAGATAGTGTTTATTGCTTCCTTTGATAAATCCCCAGAACTGGGATTGAGGGATCATAGGTCAGTTCTATTTTTAATTTTTTGAGGAACCTCCATAGTGGTTCGAAAATTACTGTACCAATTTGCATTCCCACCAATGGTGCACAAGGGTTCCTCTTTCTCCACCTCCTCGCCAACACTTGCTATTTCTTGTCTTTTGGAGGATAGCCATGATAATAGGTGCAAGGTGAGATTTCCTTGTGGTTTTGATTTGCATTTCCCTGATGGTAAGTGATGCTAAGCATCTTTTCATGTACTTGGCGATCAACTATATATCTGTAATGTGTTTATGATATAGGAACGTCATGGGCAAATGTTTTTCAATATATTTTTCGGAACTTCTGTTTCCATGTGAAATTTATTCCATGTGAAATTTTTCCCATGAATCCCGTTCTTGCTTGCTCTCTCTCCTTCCTTGTTTGTTTTATGCATGCAGAGTGAGTCCTAGGATAAAACCAAGTGTTTTAGCTCACACTACTCGGGTAACTAAGATCACAGAGTGGCATTTTAGGTCTGTTTTTAACTTTCTTATTGGCAATATCACTTTATCACCCCTGCCTTAATATAGTTTCTAAAAATTCATCACAGGCTTTATGATTTAAAGCAAACACTCTGGCTTGAGAAAAGGAAGCAGGGGAGGGAGGGAGAGAGCCAGAGCCCGTTTCTACCCATAATATGACTTAATAAGCTGTTGTTTCTCATCCTAAAGAGGACAAAGATCGTAATAAAGTTAAGCATGGGATTTATCCCCTTAGGAGAAATGCTCACATTAAGTTAGAGAAATGAATGCTACCAGTTATGGATTGATGGGGTTAAAAAAAAAAAAAAAAAAAAAAAACCCTCCCAGAAAGCTGTGCAAGCATTTCTCACAGAATTGATTTCTAAAGATTGCATATAAGGAAGTCACATCAGCTTGAGGATGTTTCTGATGGTTCAACAAAGTGATCTCAAATCCGGGAAACTGAAACTTACCATTCTCTGACATTTATTTCTCTCCGATCCAGTTTTCTTTCTAGAGTCTGGTGTATCAGGAAGTTCTGTTCATACAAGCCTACCCGCCACGGTCAGCCCAGGAACGGCTGTTAATCCCTGTAAGTACAGAGGGTGCCATGAGTGTGTCAACCAGAATACCGCATGGGAAACACTCACCTAAACCATGATTGAGGCTCCAAACCAAGCTAGTGACGCTGAACCATTGGCCGAGGCCATAAACAGCCACTCGGTTTTTACTCCCTGTGAGTTACAGTCTTGCTGCTTCCAAAGTCGGCTTGGGTTTGGTTTGGTTTATTTTCTGGTTGGAAGAGTTACTTCCGTAAAGCTCGTGTTTTCTCCTAGCATTGTTTGTTTATTTAAAAAATTGGTGGGGGGCACCTGGCTGGCTCAGTCCCTAGAGCATGTAACTCTTGATCTCGGGGTTGTGGGTCCAAGCCCCACACTGGGTATAGAGATTACTTAAAAATAAGATCTTTTTTTTTTTAATATTTTATTTATTTATTTAACAGAGAGAAAGAGAGAGAGAGAGAGTGCAAGCACAAGCAGAGAGAGTGGAAAGGGGAGAAGCAGGCTCCCCGTGGAGCAGGGAGCCCGATGCAGGACTCGATCCCAGGACCCCAACATCATGACCTGAGCCAAAAGCAGTCGCTTAACCAACTGAGCCACCCAGGTGCTCAGTTAAGATCTTAAAAATAAGATCTTAGGGGCGCCTGGGTGGCTCAGTCGTTAGGCGTCTGCCTTCGGCTCAGGTCATGATCCCAGAGTCCTGGAATCGAGCCCCACGTCAGGCTCCCTGCTCGGTGGGAAGCCTGCTTCTCCCTCTCCCACTCCCCCTGCTTATGTTCCCTCTCTCTCGCTGTGTCTCTCTCTGTCAAATGAATAAATAAAATCTTAAAAAAAAAAAGAAGAAATTAATATACAATTCACCTTTTGGCTTTGGAGAACCTCAGTTCTTGCTGAGTTTGGGGTTTGGTTTTCTTGGGGTTCTTTTCAATCCTGATATCTAGATCAACCCCCAACTTGAACAGTGTTGGTAAATGCTTTTGCCCCCAAATCTCTGGAATGTTTTAGAAATCAAAACTGGTTTTTCCTTGTCGGTGATCTTAAAAAGTATGCTTAGCAGTTTTATTTATTAAAATAAAACTTAATTAAAATACTACTAAGTGGGGCGCCTGGATGGCTCAGTCGTTAAGCATCTGCCTTCAGCTCAGGTCATGATCCCTGAGTCCTGGGATCGAGCTCCACATCCGGCTCCCTGCTCAGCGGGAAGCCTGCTTCTCCCTCTCCCACTCCCCCTGCTTGTGTTCCCTCCTGGCTGTGTCTCTCTCTGTCAAATAAATAAATAAAATCTTAAAAAAAAAATACTACTAAGTACTATTCTTTAACTGCAATCTTAATTATAGCATGTGGTCTTACTGAATTTGTTAAAGTGTGTATTTTATTTTAAAGTGAAATCTAAGATAAAATATATAGTATATACATAGAGTTTCTGGGGCACGATGTTGGGCCACTAACTGTTCTAGGTAACATTTATGTAACATTTTTCTTTCCTAGAAACTGCTTTTACAGTGTAGTTCTACTTTTATGGTGTGAATGAATGCATATTTTTAAAAAATATTACCAGGTCCAGTACTATTCTTATACTTCATACTACAGGGAATTTAGTCCAATGGGTTTTAAATAAAACATTGCTGATTGGACTATCATAGCAAATTCTTTTTTTCTCAACCTCACATGGACCATTCACCAAGATAAACCACATGGTGAGCCATAAAACACACATTAACAGATTTAAATAGAAATCGTTTATGTCTGCTCTCAGGCCAAAATGCAATTAAACTAGAACTCAACGACAGAAAGATAACTCGAAAAAATCCCAACATATGTGGAGATTTAACCACATACTTCTAAACAACACACAGTCAGGTAAGAAATTTCAAGAGAAATTTCAAAATACACTTAACTAATGGAAATGAAAACACAACTTATCAAAAGTTGTCAGATAGGTAGAAGCAGTGCTCAGAGGGAAACTTATAGCATCGAATGCATACCTTAGATAAGAAAGTTCCAAAATCAAAAAGTTTAGAAATAAAATAATGACACACTTTACAACTTGAACATCTTAGATTCAATGGAATATGGTAGAGCAGACAACATTCTCTAATCTTAATGCAATAAATCTGAAAATTAATAATAAACCCATTAAAAAATAAATTTTTCACCTAGAATTTTAAAACTCTTAAAAACTCTTGAGACAGAGTGGAGGCATAAACCCGAATTACAGAACAACTGGAAAACAGAAATGATGAGAAGAATGCACCAAAGTCTACGGGATACAGCTAAAGGAACTTCAGAGGAAAATTCATAGCATGTAAGTAATTACGTCAATAAATAAAAAATGAAAAGAAATGAATTAAATATCCAACTCAGAAAAATAGGGCCCTTAAACAAATGAAAAGATGCCCAAAATCACTCATAATAAGAGAAATACAAATTAAAGCTATACTGAAATACCATGTGCCTCTTAAATGAGCCATGATTTGGGGAAAAAGAAGGAGGAGGAGGAGGAAGAGGACGAGGGGGAAAGAAAAAAACCTAACACGCTGTGTTGGCAAGACTATAGGTAACTTTCATTGCTGGAGCAACACAAGTCTAGGAATTTATCCCAGGATCCACTCGCAACATTGCAAAAGGATTTATGTACAAAGTTTGTAATAGCAAGTAAACTGAAAGCAATTTAAATATCCCTTAGTGCAGGGCAAATTAAGCTGAGTAACGTCCATGCAATGTAAAGTACCCAGCTTTTCATTAAAAAGGAGGAAAACAGGGCACCTGGGTGGCTCAGTCGGTTGAGTGCCTCTTGATTTCGGCTCAGGTCTTGACGTCCAGGTTGTGAGATCAAGCCCAGCAATAGCTCTACTCTCAGCTTGGGAGTCTCTCCCTCTGCCCCTCTCCCTGCTCTCTCTCTCTCTCTCTCTCTAACAAATAAATATTTTTTTAAAGATGGAAAACAGGGCACCTGGATGGCTCAATTGGTTAAGCATCCGCCTACCGCTCAGGATCCTGGGATCGAGCCCAGCATCAGGCTCCCCACTCAGTGGGAAGTCAGCTTCTCCCTCTCCCTCTGCCTCCCCACCCCGCTCGTGGTCTCTCTCCCTCTCACTCTGAAATAAATAAATAAAATATTTTAAAATTTAAAAAAAGAGGAAAACAAGAAAGAATAAAGAAGTCTATGTAGCAGTGTGGAACTATTCCTTGGTTACATTGTTTGGTTAAAAGAAAATGTCAAGGTACAGAAAGAGAAGATGCTACAATTTATGTGAAAATATGGTGGGGGGCTGGGGGGAGCAGAAGAATATCTATTGCCAATAATCACAATGCACAACCAATAGGTACCTCTGCTTCTAGATATGAAAATTGGGTGTCCGGGGCAAGGGTAAGAAGGGGACTTTGTACTTTATACCTTTTGGATTTTATGAGTTAATTAGGAGTTCAAATAAATAAAATTTAACTTCGGGGCGCCTGGGTGGCTCAGTGGGTTAAGCCTCTGCCTTCGGCTCAGGTCATGATCTCAGGGTCCTGGGATCGAGCCCTGCATCAGGCTCTCTGCTCAGCAGGGAGCCTGCTTCCCCCTCTCTCTCTGCCTGCCTCTCTGCCTACTTGTGATCTCTCTCCTCTCTGACAAATAAATAAATTGAATCTTTAAAAAAAAATAAAATTTAACTTCAAGAGAAATCCCCAGCCAGGAAATAATTTCTTCCCCCTCTTCTGAAATCCCTCAGCTCTCATTTCTGGACATGGCATTGGCCCACACTGCAGACATTGTGGGGGGGGGCCCAGGAGGGGAGGGGAGCTACAGTATCACGACTGAACTGTAGGAAGGGGAGGGCTCGTCCTAAATTCAAAGAGCCCCAGATGCTTCATGCTAATCCATCTCCCTGTCAGTGGCCCAAACACTGCCTCCCACTGTCCCAGCCCCTCCCTTGGCCTGGTACAAGCTACATGCGCTGCCCTAACCCTGCTATTGCGACAGAGCCCAGGCTTTTGGCCCTGCCAGCCCCCCTTCCTCGCAGAGAGCTAGATGCTCCCCACTTCCCCCATGGCTTCTCCAGAGTACCCCTGCTCCCCATCAAGTACAGGCTGCCAGGGAGAGAAGAAGAGATTCCCAGCAGCCCCTCTGACAAGTGAAAGAAGTGCCTATGTGGGGTACCTGGCTGGCTCAGTCGGTAAAGTCTGCGACTCTTGATCTCTGCGTCGTGAGTTTGAGCCCCACGTTGGGTGTAGAGTTTACTTTAAAAAAAAAAAAATGCACCTGTGCCTGAGAATCAGGGGCTTCTGCCTCAGGCCAGGGCGGGAGAGGGCAGCTGGGGTGATGGAGATGACAAAGTGACACAAAAGGGAGGAGGTGAGGGCTGGGGAAATGGGGGCCTGGAAGGGGCTACAGTGTTGCCACCTCATGACAAACTCCTCCCACTTTCCTCCAACCCCAGGTTCCCTGTGGATTTCACGCTCCCCACCCCGCCAGCCCTCCAGCCTACAGAGAAGGACCTGGGGGACAGGGTGCCCTTCCCCTTGAGACTCGATCATGAAAATCATGGAACCCCAGGAAATGGAGTGGTCTGGGTGGAAGGAAGAGTTTCCAGAAGTGGCCCCTGTGATGGGAGGTGATCAGGGAAGAGTCGGGGAGAGGGGGCCCGGGATTGAGAGGCCCCTGCCCCGGGCTGTGGGTCCAGGACAGAATGGGGAGCCTCAGGAGGCACCAAGTTCCTCTGGCCACAGCGGAGGCTGGGCATTCCACACCCTTGGCCCCTGGCCTGGCTCAGGAGGGCCGTGTCTCGCCCATCGGGAGAGGTCTCTGGCCAAGGGAGTCAGGGGGAGGCGTGAGGTCCCAGATGGGGAGGAGGAAGGGCGCCCGGAGACCGCGGAGACGGTCACACATCCTTCTTCTCCCCAAGAGCTGGGTGTTCTGCACTTGCTCTCTTCATTCAAAATGCTGGGGCAGTGCCCAGCGCCTCCGGCCCAGACCTGAGTGAGGCCCGAGAGGGCGGACGGACAGCAGGGCGGTAGGGGAGAGGGGGAGGCAGGGACGAAGCCGTCCAGGAAGCACAGGACACCTGCCCCCACGCTTTCTCTTGTCTCGGACTCTAGGGGTTAATTTTCTGGAAGTCACAGAAAAAGAGATGAGTGGCTCCAAAGCATGCGAACGCTGTCACAGGTCAGAGTTCTCATCCAGAGCCGCCCCTTAGCAGCGGAGGAGGAAGTAAGCAAAAACTTCACTTCGCTGTGCGTCAGTTTCGGTTTCCTGACTGTTAGCTCACGAGGATGAAAGAACCGGTACACCCGCCCCACCGCAAGGCTGGAGCCGCAGTTCAGAGCGTTCAGGCCAGCGACTGCTAAGCTACAAGCCCCCAGTAACGCTACGGTGGACCTGACACTGGGTCGGGGCTCCTTGCCAACCGCACTCTGGCGTCCCCAACGCTGTGGCTATTCGCCTCGGGGCTCCCCCTGTCCACAAGACCGCTGGCCATACAGCCAACCTCGCGGCCAGCCTGCACGGTCCCCAGGCAAGGTGAGGGGTCCCAGACACGCCCTCCCCCCCTCTGCCCCACGCGATGCTTCCTGTCCCTGCAACCACGGCCAGGTTCATCCAAGGGGACCCTCCGCCTCGGCATGGCTCTCCCTGGCTGGCTGACACCTACGGGGCAGCTGGGAGCGACTGGCAATGTTTTCAGGGGCTCCCTGGGTGTCAAACATAGAGAGTACTAGTGCGACCTCACCAGCTGCTTCTGAGAAGTCATCCAGCATGAGCTGCTAACATTTAAACCAAAGCCAGCATCAGGGCTGGCTGATGCTTGTGTGGAAACAGGATCGGAGCAGGCTGCGGGTCAGCACACCAGAGACCCTGTCAGGGGGCGCTGAGCTCTCTTCCAGGATCCTGAGTTCCTTTGAGCTGCTGACATGAGGGCAGATAAATAGTAAACACGAGGCTAAAGGCACACCTGGTGAATTACAGCACACATCTCACTCCTTTTGGACCATTACAGCTCCTGGGCAGAGATCAACCCCAGAATCATGCTAATGTCTGTAATTAATCAATCTGGGGCACAAGGGTATGACACCCCCACTCGAGCCTCTCCCTAGCCAGAGAGGGGGCGAGGATAAGCCAAAGGATATTTGATGAACTGCTTGGGGAATATTATAAACCAGTTACATATTTAACAGAATTGTGAAAATAAAATGAGCCTGTCCAGGGACACCTGGGTGGCTCAGTCGGTTAAGCATCTGCCTTTGGCTCAGGTCATAATGCCAGGGTCCTGGGATCGAGTCCTGCATCCAACTCCCTGCTCAGCAGAGAGCCTGCTTCTCCCTCTGCCTGCCGCTCCCCTTGCTTGTGCGCGCTCGCCCTCTCTCTCTCTCTCTCTCTCTGACAAAAAAATAAATATAACAAAATCTTTTTTAAAAAATATGACTCTATCCAAAGACAGGCTAAAAGTTGTATGAAATGCTCAAAACTAGAAAAAAAAAAAAAAAAAAAGTACGAATAGGATGGGTGGGTGATTCCAAGCAGGAATCATGCATAAGGACATAACTTGAATCAAGTGTGAATTTTAGCCCAACCTGCAGAAGGGGTCAGATGGGGTGGAGAGAGGGGAGGAGAGTCTCTTGCATGGCTCATGCTCCCAGCTCTTCAGGTCAACGACCCTGCTAAATGGGGATAGGGACAGTGGCTTCACCAGGGGCCCTCCAGCCTTAAGTGGGGGGCATCCCCTGAGGACATCCAGTACCAATGTCCCTGCCTTGTTCTGCACGCAGGGAAGGTGGGAGGACCCAGGTCGGGGCGCTGCGCCGCCAGAGCCGGGCCGCCCCCTCTCTGGGACCCCTTTGCCGCCCTCGCCCCCACCCCAGCGTGCTCACCGGTTCGCCGCCTTTGTCGCCCCTCCTCTGGCAGCTCGAGAGGAAGCCGCTCAGCGCCACCACCTGCGGCAGCACCAGCCGCGGCCCCGCCAGGCCGCCACCCAGCGCCCTCCAGCGGATGGCCCGAGAAACTGCGTTTCCGTGGAGAAGCCGCTAGAGCAGGGGGGTCACAGGTCACAAAAATCCGCAGGGTGTGGTGGTGTTCATGAGAGAAAGCGCGCGGGGGGTGCGTCGTCCTGGAGTTGAGACGTTTTAGAAGCATGCTCCAGTCCTGCACGAACAGAGGCAAAGGAAGGCATGACGGGGTTTGGCAGAGGATGGCTGTCCCCCAGTATCTACTCCCTTTCCTCCCTTACTATTAGAACAGCCAAATTTTAGGTGAGTACACAGTCTTCCAGAACAAACACTACATCTCTGAACCTCGGGCATAGCCAGTTATGACCTCAGTATTAAGTTCTGGCCAAAGCAATATAAATCGAAGTGCTGTGTGTATCATTTCCAAGAAATGTCCTTAAAGGGAGAAGTGATGATCTTCGTCAATCCTTCCTCCTGCCGGCTGGCTGGAATGCAGATGTGATGACCGATGCACCAGCAGCCATATTACACCATGCAGTGGAAGCTACGTGCTGAGGATGGTTAAGTAACAAAATTCTGTGCAAAGGAACCTGGCCCCTGACATTAAGGGTGCTCTAGCCATCCTGTGTGGTCTACTTCTGGGTCTCTTTTATGTAAGAGAGCAATGTATTTCCACTATGTTTCATTCACACTATTATTGTTTGGTTTTCTGTCTCACATAACTGAACTGAATCCTAACCAATAAACAGAGGAGATAAAAATCCTCTTTGTTGGCAGAAGTGGGGCAAGGATATACTAGAAGTAGTGGTCCCTTGTGTTAACAAAGGCTAGAGAGAAGCTCCAGGTAAAAAGAGGACTGTTCCTGAGATGTCTATCCATTTTTAAGAACAGGCTCAAATCCTTGACCGTCTCCCTTCATGGCCAGAGAGAGTCCCTGTTAGTTCTTGCACCTGCTGACTGCCCACAGCACCTTCTTCTGATCCACACACTCTCAGGAGGTCAGTTTAGACTGAATGTGGGGACACCTAGTCCAGCATAACTCAGACCACCCTCGTGAGACTGTCCTAACGACTTGCTAAAACCCAGACTTCAAGGACTCCACCCAACAACAGCACCCAACATCAGTCCCTCTAGTGGTCCTATATATTCTGGCATACACTCAAGTCCGATCCACCATTTTATTCGTGAAGAAACTGAGGCCCAGAAAAGGAGTGGAACTCTCCAGAAGTCTCGCTGACAGCAGAGGAGTGGGCGAGAACCCAGTAATCAAGACCACCAGTCCAAGGTTTACTCCAGTGCCCTGTGACTCCTCTGTCTTCGCCCTCTCAGGTGGTCCCTTGCTATTCAAGGACTGTCTGAGATGGGACACAATCTTCATGGTCTCCTCCATCTTTATAATCCTGGGATAAACTCCAGACTGAGGGGTACCCCTGTGTCCCCTGAACACATCTCTCCAATTTGCTTGCAGCTGCAGAGCCCTGGCCGCACCTGCTAAGCGGGAACAGGCCCCACATACCCTGGACCTCCATGCAGATTTGCAGATTCATCTGACTGGACATTCAGCTGACCCCTCCCTGAGCCAGGGCCTGGGAGGAGCACATCGGGGGCTCTCCAGGAGCAGGACACCCTCCTGGGATCCCAACCTACCCCATACCAGACCTGCCTGCCCTCCTTCTCCTCTCCCCACGCATCCCTGCTCTGCCCTCCCCATGCCTGGGGGATGGGAAGTATGGTGTTGACATAAATGGCTGCATCTCTTCCTGCCCCAGATTCTCAAGCATCCTTGGATGCCACTTCCCCATCCCTCTCCTGCTGCCTGAACTTCCATAGCCCACCCCTGCCCCTGGAAAGAATAAAGCTCTGACTTCAGAACATTGCTTTGCCCTTACCTCTCATGACCCCATTGATGCCATGCCCAAGCAGGCAGGCACTGCCTTTGTCCTTGCTCTCAACTCTAGCCCCTGCAGACACACCAGCGCACCATTTCCCTTTGGCAAAATCCATTTACTCCCACCTAGCTGAATACAGGGTCTTTTTCCCTGGGAGATTCCAGCCCATCCTGGGTGCCCTGTCCTTGACTCAAAGCTAGATCCAGTGTGAGGTCAGCTTTGACCTCTCCAAGGAGGAGCTGAGGCAGCTCCTACAATATGCCTTTCACCTTCTAAGCCATGTAAGGTATCACTGGTTCATAACTATCTGGGCTATAAGCTGTCCCTGTCCTCCCTAGGAGCTCATGATTTAAAAAGTCAGGTGAGGCAATCACGTGGTACAGCGTGTTTTGGAAAGTGACAAGGAGACAACCCCCCATCACTACCAGCCCCTTTTACGGGCCCCAAATCCCTACTGCCTCAGGCCTGCGGCAGGCCTCTGCTCATTCATCATAGTTTGTTTTCATCGTTCTAATAATTCATAATGACCACGCTCAGAAACCTGCCTCAGGTCCTTCTCTCCCGCAGCAACACCGACTGTCCATTTTTCTGTCCCCTACCCAAACCCCACAGCCCTTATGCCTGCTTGAGGGAGTGGAACTAGGGAAGTGGTCTGATCAGTGGGGAGCTCTCAACCAGTGGGGCCAGGACGTTGAAAGGCGGATGCAGGGAACCTCGGCGTCCACGCGGGGCATTTGGGGTGCCTGAAGAGCGAAGGGCGGAAAGCGGAAACGGTGGGAACAGACCGTGTGAGGTTAATCTCCGCACACCCGAACTCCATCCCGGTCTCCGAGGCCCGAAGCGGCTCCCTTCGGCGCCACCTGGCGGCCGTCGCGCGCGAGCGGAGAGTGGACCCCAGCGCGGGTCCCCGGGCCTGCGGGGGCCGGTTCCCGCGGGTCGGGGGGCGCGCAACTTGGGACAGCCGGGACCGCATGGCCCGGGGCGGGGAACGTCTCTGGATTCGGGCGGACCTCACGAACCCCGCCAGGCCCGAGAAGCCCCGGGGACGCCGGCCCCTAGCTGCAGCAGACACGCGGCCGCGGGCTGTGACACCGCGGGACGCTGTGCGCCCGAGTCAACGTGCGCGCGCCCGCGCGCCACACGCAGCATCCCGCACCGCCGCGAGCGCGCACGCACGCCCCGACGCTTGCCCGCGCCGGCCGGTCTCCCACGCAGCGGGCGGTGGGCACCGGAGTCCAGTGTTCGGGAGTGGAAGGCCCTTCTGAGGGGCGCACTCCAGCGGGCACACCGCTGCACGCTTTTTCCACCCTCACCTCGGGAGTGGGGACGCCGCCGCGGCCGCACTGTTCCCATGGGTGACCCCCTGGAGGGCGGGTCATGGGGTCCGTGCGGCCCAGGCCCCTCAGAGCAGGCTGGGGGCTCCCGGGCCAGGCCGCTCCCACCTGCCGGCCGTGGCGGCCAATGAGAGCCTGGTCTGGTGATGTCATGCCCCGACCGGACCTTGGTGACGAAAGTCCCAGGTCACCCGTCAGGGAACCAGAGCAAACCCACCCGCGGGGGTTCCGGAAGTTTCCACTGCGGCAGCGGAGTGCGGCCTCGCCCCACAGCCTTGCGCGTGCCACCACGTTTTGCCTTCTGGGGTGTCCCCGAGTCACCTCTCCCTTGCCCCGGGGTCTTCCGTGGGGCCCCCCTTCATTTCCACTCGTGATCTCGTGTTCTCATCTTCATTCCCACAGGTGTGCCCTCATCCCCCAGGAATCTCCCACGCCACCTTTTCTCCGCCAGTACCACCCCAGGCCCCTAAGGGCGTCCTCAGCCACACTTTCACGTGCCAGTCCTCCCGTGTCACCCCCGCTGTGTCGTGGCCAAGGATGTGCATTTATTCGGCCCCCGGTCCTGACTGAAGCTGTCAGTGTGTGCGAGTGTATGTCCGTCCGTCTGTGAATGTCGGTCACCGTTTGTCTGGAGCTGTCACTGCCTGCGACTGTCCGTCTGCGGGTCTGTCTCCGCGGCTTCTGTCCGTCTGTCACTGTGGGTGTCTGCTGCGCCGCTGCGGGTCTTTCGGTCGTGTCACCATGTGTCTGTCCGTCTGTCGGCGTCTGTCACTGGAGTCCGTCCGGGCCCCGGGGTCTCTAGGTCTCGCCTCCGAGGGAGGGAGAGGGAGGGGAGGTGGCAGCCCGGGGAGGCGGGGAGGGGCGGGGGCGGAGACAGTGGGCGGGGGCGGGGGCGGGCGGGGGCGCCGTGCGGCCCGGAGGGGGTGTGTGCGGGGGGCCGGAGGCGGCGGCTGTCAGAGTCGGCTCAGCCTGCGCCGGGGAACATCGGCCGCCTCCAGCTCCCGGCGCGGCCCGGCCCGGCCCGGCTCGGCTCGGCCGCCTCAGGTGAGTCTCCTGCCCCGGCCGGGACCCTCCCCCGGCCCGCGGCCCATTCCGCGTCCGGGAAAATGTGCGCTCCCGGAGGGATCCGGGCCCCCAAACGGGACGCCCACCGCGCCCCCGGGCCTGCCCAGCGACGCCCCCCGCCGCCCCACACTCATCCTTAACTCTTCCCTCGCCGCCGCATACTTACGTCGTCCGCGCGGGAGCCGGCACCCCGGAGGGCCGGCCGCCGCCTCTGCTCTCGAATTCCTGTGGGGACCCCCAAGCGCCCCTTCCCCCGCCCGCCCCCAAGTGTGGGGCTACTGGAAGACGCCCCCTGCTTGAGGCGGAACCCGAGCTGCGCAGGTTGCTGGCGCCGGGCTGACTTCCCCCCTCCATCCAGATCCCGCAACCCCAGCGCCCCTGCGCAGCGCTCAGCCGAAGCCCCCTCCGAGGCCCAGGCGTCCCCCTCCCACGGGGACTCCGTCTCTATTTTGGGGAAAGGGGAGGCTCAGCGGAAGCCCCGAGTTATAATTAGCCCCACTCGGGTTTCCTAGTTAATCCCCAGCACCACCACCACCACCCCAGCCTCAGGGCGGCGGGGGTTGGCTGGGTGAGAGGTGACCGCCGCGAGAGGGGGGAGTTCCGACCCGGGGAATTTTGATCCCTTGGCTGGAGATGCCGGAACCACAGCAGCTGCTGCCCCAAAATAGCGCCCTCGCCCCTGCAGCCGGGGATCTCCGGAGCTCCGAGAACACAGGCGTCCCGCTTCGCCCTTCAGACCCCTCTGCAATACCCGCGAGCCTCCAGACCCCCGCCCAGAGTTCCCGGCTCCCGGACTCGGGGCGGGGAGCGCCGTCCTTTTCTCGGTCTCTACTGCCCCCCACTGGCGGCAGCGTGCCCCGCAGCATCGGATGGATGAGGGACTCGAGTCCTGGGGGACCGGGGCTGGCGAGCCCGATCTCTGAGGCTAGGCGAGGCGAGTGCGCAGCTGCCCGGTACCCACGGGTACCAGCGCCCCGTGCCAGACAGTGGATGAGGAGGGGCAGGGTGGGACAGGGTGTGGAGTAAGCAGGATTTGGGGTACTCTGAGACCTGTAGCTCCCACACCCTTGAATGCCCAACCCAGTCCCCAGGGCCCCCGACCCTGGCCAACTCAAGAGAGGCTGCGGCTTCACGCCACCGCAAGCCTCCCCACCAGCGCCTCCCGTCAGTGAGGGCCCCGCCCCTGTCTGGTGGCCTGTGTGTGGACTGCGGCCTCTGGTGCGGGTGCCCGCGCTGCTCGGACTGGGCCCAACGCAGTCCACCCAGCTAGGGAAAGGAGGCGAGGGTGGTGGATGCTCAGTGGGGCAAGGGAAGGGATAGCCTGGCAGGCCTCATCTCTTTTGGCTCTGTTGGTCTGTCTGGGTGTTGTGGGTATGCCTGAACTCTGTCCCCTGCTTCTCCCTGTCTGCCTGTGTCCTTGTCTCGGCCTGTCTCCCTCCCTCCGTTTCTCTCCACTCTCCCAACCTGCCCCACCTCCTCTGCAGCTCAGTGATAACCCCTGGGCAAGAGCGTTACCTAATCTCCCCGCTCCTGGCAGCCTCAGGCCTTCACCCTCTGCCTTTCTCTCTCCCAGCAGACGCCTGCCTGCCCCGGCAGCCATGAGGCCCCCCTGGTGTCCCCTGCACACGCCCTCCCTGGCTTCCCCAATCCTTCTCCTCCTCCTCTTCCTCCTGGGAGGAGGGGCAGAGGCGGAGGACCCGGAGCTGCTGGTGACGGTGCGTGGGGGCCGGCTGCGGGGCATCCGCCTAATGGCCCCTGGGGGCCCTGTCTCTGCTTTTCTGGGCATCCCCTTCGCAGAGCCACCTGTGGGCCCCCGTCGCTTTCTGCCACCGGAGTCCAAGCGGCCCTGGCCAGGGGTGCTGGACGCCACAGCCTTCCAAAGTGTCTGCTACCAATATGTGGACACCTTGTACCCCGGCTTTGAGGGCACCGAGATGTGGAACCCAAACCGTGAGCTGAGCGAGGACTGCCTCTACCTCAACGTGTGGACACCATACCCCCGGCCTGCGTCCCCCACCCCTGTCCTCGTCTGGATCTACGGGGGTGGCTTCTACAGTGGGGCCTCCTCCCTGGACGTGTATGACGGCCGCTTCCTGGCCCAGGCTGAGGGCACCGTGCTGGTGTCCATGAACTACCGGGTGGGAGCCTTTGGCTTCTTGGCCCTGCCAGGGAGCCGGGAGGCCCCAGGCAACGTGGGTCTACTGGATCAGAGGCTGGCACTACAGTGGGTGCAAGAGAATGTGGCTGCCTTCGGGGGCGACCCAACGTCAGTGACTCTGTTTGGGGAAAGCGCCGGTGCTGCCTCGGTGGGCATGCACTTGCTGTCCCCTCCCAGCCGGGGCCTGTTCCACAGGGCTGTGCTGCAGAGCGGTGCCCCCAACGGCCCCTGGGCCACGGTGGGCATGGGAGAGGCCCGCCGCAGGGCCACACTGCTGGCCCGCCTCGTAGGCTGTCCCCCGGGGGGTGCTGGTGGCAATGACACAGAGCTGGTCGCCTGCCTGAGGACACGGCCCGCTCAGGACCTGGTGGACCATGAGTGGCACGTGCTGCCTCAGGAAAGTGTCTTCCGCTTCTCTTTCGTGCCTGTGGTGGACGGAGACTTCCTCAGTGACACGCCCGAGGCCCTCATCAATGCTGGAGACTTCCACGGTCTGCAGGTGACTAGTGGCTGGAAGGGGTGGAGCTAGTTCCTCTAGGCCTGTTCTCCCACCCGTCCCCCGCCCCCCAGCCCCTCAGGCCCCCGGGGACCCAGGCATGAAGGCTCCTCGAGATCCAATTCCCAAAGGCCTGGGCTTCTGGCCCCGTGGCCAACCCCTCCTCCCTGAGAGCGCAGATCCCGGGGTGGTCAGTGGGGCAGAGAGAAAAGGAAACATGGGTACATTTTCTCTTTCTCTCTGTCCCTTCCCCAACCTCCCACTCTCTTCCTCCATGGTTCTGAGGTCTGTAACTATTGATCTCTCTGGCTCTTTGTCCATCTGTTTCTGTCTGCCTGTCTGTCTGTGCCCCCCCATCCCTCCATCCTGTCCCCCCAGGTGCTGGTGGGTGTGGTGAAGGATGAGGGCTCCTATTTTCTGGTTTACGGGGCCCCAGGCTTCAGCAAAGACAACGAATCTCTCATCAGCCGGGCCCAGTTCCTGGCCGGGGTGCGGGTCGGGGTCCCCCAGGCGAGTGACCTAGCTGCCGAGGCTGTGGTCCTGCATTACACAGACTGGCTGCATCCTGAGGACCCGGCGCGCCTGAGAGAGGCCATGAGTGATGTCGTGGGCGACCACAACGTCGTGTGCCCCGTGGCCCAGCTGGCTGGGCGACTGGCTGCCCAGGGGGCTCGGGTCTATGCCTACATCTTTGAACACCGCGCGTCTACGCTCTCCTGGCCCCTCTGGATGGGGGTGCCCCATGGCTACGAGATCGAGTTCATCTTTGGGCTCCCTCTGGAACCCTCGCTAAACTATACCACCGAGGAGAGAACCTTTGCCCAGCGACTGATGAGATACTGGGCCAACTTCGCCCGCACAGGGTCAGCAGTACTGAGGGGAGGAGGGCCTCCAGGAGCCAGAGAAGCAAGAGGAGGGGACAGGGAGAGAGGAGGACAGACAGGGACAGATAGAAAGGGCCAGAGAGGGAAGGAAAAGTTCACAAAAGAAAGGAGACAAAGAGGGAGACAGAATGACAAAGGAGACTGGAGAGGAAAGCAGAATGGCAGGTCCTGAAGAGCCAAGGAGAGAGGGGGAGGGAAGCGAAGAGAAGAGAGACAGGGAGACAAAGAAGTTACCGTAGTACTTAGGAGCTTGAACTGTAGACTGCTGGGTTCAGTTGGGCCAGCGGCCCATCCACATAGGTATGTAGTCACACACCAGTTTACCGGTCCGAAGAAGGGGACCATAAATCCGACATCACATGAGTGTCGTCGAAAGCAAAAACAAGATGTTCGTAGAGCTAGGACTGAGCCTGCTTACGTGGTAAGAGCTCATAAATCCTAGCGATGTTTTAAATGGGAGAAACAAAGACAAAGGTGGAGCAGTAAAGCTGAGGGAAAGGCAGAAAGAGGGAGGGCAGGAGGAAAGGAATGGCTCTAGCTAATGGGGGATCCGGGAGACCAGAAAGAGGGGTTAAAGAGGCGGTGGGAAGGAGGGGATGTGTTCTCCAGAGAGCCGAAGAGGGCACAGGTCAGGAAGCAGCCTGCCTCCTCCTGCTCTCCATCTCCAGTCCGCAGTCCCAAGGGCGGGCGGGGCAGGCTTGCCTGAGGCTGAGCCTTCCCTTTCCTTCCGAAGGGACCCCAATGACCCCCGGGACCCCAAAGTCCCGCAGTGGCCACCATACACGGCGGGAGCGCAGCAGTACGTGAGCCTGAACCTGCGGCCGCTGGAGGTGCGCCGGGGGCTGCGCGCCCAGGCCTGCGCCTTCTGGAACCGCTTCCTACCCAAATTGCTCAGCGCCACCGGTATGCAGGGGCCAGCGGGCAGGGGCTGGGCGGAGGAGGGCAGAAAAGGGGCGTGAAGAGAGAGAGGGGAGTGGGAGCCGGCCCAGTGTAACCCCTCTCTTCTCCCCCCACCAGCCTCGAAGGCTCCCAGCACCTGCTCAGGCCCCGCCCACGGGGAGGCTGCCCCGAGGCCCAGGCCCGGCCTTCCCCTGCCCCTCCTTCTCCTCCTCTTCTTCCACTTCTCCCGGCTCCTGCGGTTGTGACCACGGCCACTTATCCCTCCAGCCTCAGGGGGTCCCTCCTCTAATGAGTGGTCGGACAGTGGGGAAGGGCCCCACTCAGGGATCTCCGACCCAGCGCACCCTCCCTCCTCAAACCGAGAGACTCAAACTGGCCAGGGCTGGGAGGGGGTGGTGACCTATGACCCGTCTCAGGGACCCACACGCCTTTGTTGTTTAAATGGAAATGAAAAAGCCAATTTTCCTTTTTTACAAAATTATTTGGAGCCGGAGCCTGGTGTCGGGGAGAGAGGGAGGGCCGGGAGCTGGATAGCACCCCCTAGTGGGGCTATAACAGTCAACCATTTCTGTCTCTTCTCTTTTCCCCACCAACCCACGGATCCTCCCTCATCTGATCCTTTCTGTTCCACTGTCTTCCGGTCATTTTCTCCTCCCCCCACCCCTTCCTTCCCGCCATCCTTCTCTGGCCCCACCTCCACTCCCATCCGTCCTCTGGTCTTCCGTCTTTCGCATATTCTCCTGATCCTATTTCCACCGTCCTGCGTGCCCTCCTGCATTCTCCTTGTATTCTCCTGCACTCACGCCCCCTCCACCATGTACGTTCCCTGACCTTCCCCTTGTCCTCCTCCAACCCACTTGCCGGGCGCCCTGGCCGCAGACACACTGGACGAGGCGGAGCGCCAGTGGAAGGCCGAGTTCCACCGTTGGAGCTCCTACATGGTGCACTGGAAGAACCAGTTTGACCATTACAGCAAGCAGGATCGCTGCTCAGACCTGTGACCCAGACGGGACCCCCACGTCTCCCCGCCCTCCTCGCCCCGCCCGGCCCCCTAGCTGTATATACTTATATATGGGCTGGGATATAACACGGAGGAGCCCTAGACTCTGCCCACCATCCCCCCCCGCCCCGAGTATCCCCGGAGGTTCCCCGTCCTCTGCATGTCTCGGGCCGAGCCCCTCCCCCGCGGTGCCTTCGCCCCTCTGGGCTGCCAATAAACTGTTACAGCCACAGAAGTGTGCGCGACTAGGGAGCGGGGACCGAGCCTCAAACACCGGGACTGAGCAGACAGAGAGGGGCGGGTGCGACAGCCATCCGAACTTGGGGATCTCTGCAGCGGGGCGGAGCGTGCCTGCTCCTGCCACATTACCCCGCCTCGCCCCGCCCCGCCTCACGAGGCTGGGCTCGCGCCTGCGCAGTAGCCGCGGCGGTGCATTGTGGGAGCCCCGCGGGTGGTGCCTTCCACGCGGCTGCGGGAGACCAGCGAGAACGTCCCGAAGAGCCCTCGCCCCTGTCCTGCCTGCAGCTAGCTCAAGACCCGGGGCCGAGAGGAAACGCTGGAGCCAGAGTTCCGTCGCGCCGCCAGGACGCGTCTGCCCGACCTCGGCCCCCGCCGCCCGCCCTGGAGCCGCTGAAGGACGTCCACCTGGGCCTGGCCCCGCCCAGCCGCGGCCCCGCTCGCCTGGCCCTCCTCTCGGGCCACTACCTTTACTATCACTACGGCTGCGACGGCCTGGACGACCGGGGCTGGGGCTGCGGCTACCGCACTCTGCAGACGCTGTGCTCGTGGCCAGAGGGCCGGCCCACGGGCGTGCCCGGGCTGGCCGCCGTGCAGGCGGCCCTGGAGGACATGGGCGACAAACCCCCCGGCTTCCGGGGTTCCCGGAGCTGGATCGGTTGTGTAGAAGCCAGCCTCTGCCTCGACCACTTCGGAGGGCCCCAGGGGCGCCTGTGTCACGTACCCCGTGGAGCAGGGCTTCAGGGGGAACTGGAGCAGCTTTACTCTCACTTCGCAGGGGGCGGGGGGCCTGTAATGGTTGGGGGGGATGCAGATGCCCAGTCCAAGGCCTTGCTGGGAGTCTGCCTGGGTCCAGGGGCGGAAGCCTATGTTCTGGTATTGGACCCTCACTTCTGGGGTGCTCCTAAAAATCCCAGTGAACTACAGGCAGCTGGGTGGGTGGGATGGAGAGAGGTAGGCACAGCCTTTGACCGCAACTCCTTCTACAACCTGTGTCTGACCAGCTGCAACTCCCAGAAGCAGGAGCACACCCTGACTGAGGCTCAGGTCCCAGAATGGAGACTATCTCTGGCCCAAAATACACCTAAATAAACCCTTTACTCCCAAGACAGAAGCTGCCTGGGTCTCTGGAGTCAATAAAGTGGTGAGGCTCAGCTAATTATGGCCCCAGCTAATCTTTGGGAGAACTTGGGGAGGTACATGATAAATAATCAATCACTATGGAAGTGCTTTTATTGGCAGTAGGGTTGAACGTACAAAAAAAATTCTCAGCTGGATGGGACCAGGCAGTCACAATTATAGACGATACCAGGAGTGAGGAAAAGTAGATGGCTCAAAAGAAGTCCACATCATCTGGAGCGTCCAGGTCACGGTATTCCACAATGGCCCGTGGGTCTCCTCGGACCATCCTGTGTGATATGGAAGAGGTAAGATGGGAGGACAGTTGAGGATCCCTGAAAGGGAGCTTGAAGAGGGCAAGAAAGCTTGGACATCTTCGCTCATTCTCACCTGTTCCGAGGCTTCCCAGGATAACCTCCTTGTCCTCGGAAGGCATCATAGTTCCCTCGCCCAGCACCATAGGGGGCATGAGGGTATGGAGGCCCTCCCGTGGGGACCGCAGGGCGGACAGCACCAGCTACGCAAGAGATCAGTGTTGAGTTGAAAACTGTGACCTCAACTATACCTTGGTTTAGCTTCCTTTCTCCCAGCCCCTCACGGCCACTAAGCCCTTTCAAGTTTCCCCCTATGCTTACCTCCATAGCCCAAGATGGGGGGCCGGGGCTGACCATAGGGCATCAGGCCCTGGGGAGTCTGGTGTGGGTAGGGGAGTCCCGGGGTCAGGCCTGGGGGGAGTACAACATGGACAGGAACATGAATTACTGCGGGGGGGGGGGGGGGGATGACAACAGGCGTTTAGGAATACTGCCTGAGTGGAAAAGAAGGTTTTCAGAGGATCATAGGATAAGAGAACCAAGAGTCCTTGATAGTCAAGGGAGAGGGAATGTGGCAGACCCTCATGGATCGTATCTTACTCTGGGCAGGGCCAGGTGGCTGAGCTGGCTTGATCTCCGGCAGAGCCGGGCGCTTGGCATCAGTGAGAAAGTTGTTAAAAAATGCCACCTCCTTCTTCACTTCCTCAATCTTCTCTGCATGCTTGTTGAAGATATGTTTGCGTACAAACTCAGGGCCCTGGGTAAAGAAAGAGCGGGTCAGAACAGAACAAGCAATGTGGAAGGATAACTGACCTCCCTGCCCCCCAATGCCAGAGCCAATTCCTCCCCAGGCCAGAGGCGGCTTCCTGGCTCAACCCCCTCTGCCCACAGTTCTAACACACAGCTCCCTAACATCCCAGACCTTGAATTTCTTGCCACTGAGAGGGCATAGCCACTTATCCTTGCCCAGTTCCTGGGTGTTAGAGGTGACAAACTTTTCCACTTCCTGCTCAGGGTCTTTGCGACCCATCTTCTGAGCCTCTTCCTCGGAAAGAGATTCCCGTACACTCAGCAGCGGAGTCAGCTTCTCCTCAAATGTCTTCTGCCACTCTAGCACTGTGGTTTGGGAACAGAGACGACAGCGAGCTGGAGAAGGGAGCCAGAAGCAAGGAATAAAAAGGAAGGGACAAGGGGCGCCTGGCTGGCTGAGTCAGAGCATGTGATTCTTGATCTCAGGGATCCTGAATTTAAGCCCCACGTTGGACATAAAGATTATTTAAAAATATTTAAAGAAAAAAAAAGAGTCGGGCGCCTGGGTGGCTCAGTTGGTTAAGCGGCTGCCTTCAACTCAAGTCATGATCTCAGCGTCCTGGGATCAGGCCCCGCATCAGGCTCCCTGCTTACCAGAGAGCCTGCTTCTCTCTCTCCCTCCCCCTCTCCCTCTGCCTGCCGCTCTGCCTAGTTGTGCTGTCTATCTCTCTGTCAAATAAATAAATAAAATCTTTAAAAAAAAAGGAAAGAAAAAAAAAAGAGAGAGTGGGAAGGCACTACTACCAGAACACATCTACGACCAGAGGCAGCTGAGGAGAAAAGGAAACCAAAGGGGACTCGGGAGTGGGGAAGCTGGGAGCCCACCTTCTCCATGACTGATGCGGTTGGGAGGCATGGGCCCCCGAACATGGATGATGCCACAGCGGTTGGGCATTTCATCCTCATTGGGGTACTCGCAAGTGTTATAATAATCCAGGGAATGCACGATGCGCAAATAGAGAAGAAGTTTGTCCAAAACCTGAGAGAAATGAAAATCTGTGAGTTCACCATGCTCTTCTTGCCCCTTTGCTGCCCCAAGCCAGGAGGGGCCTTGCCCGCCTGCTCTTGCTGGCACCTTGATCAGTTTTTCATCCCGCTCCACGTTGATCTCTGCCGGGTTCCCTTCCTTAGGGGGCTCCTCAGGGGGAGCCCCCCCACTGCTCCCCAGCAGCTCCTCCTCCTCCGCACTCACTTCCTCAATCAGATAGTCAGTGATATTCTTCAAGATTGGGTTCTGGGACGGCAGACTCTGGGAAGGAGGAAGAAGGGCAAGTGAGACGACAAGAGAAAACTCTGAGGTAGGTAGTCCCGGAAGCTCCCTGTCTGAAGCAGAAAGGAATCCAGGGTTCACCTGGCCTGTTAACACTGCTTCAGTGTCTTTTCCTTATTTATTCTCTCCTAGCCAATACAGCATCACTAATGCCAGTCTGTTCTAGTGGAAGCTGGAGGTGCTGCCCAGATAGAGAGGCTAAGAACAAGGGATTAATGCTACAGACAAGACCAGAGGTGCCCACAGCAGACGACATGGTATCGGCTGCTTCTGGAGAAGTTCCATGGGGAGTCACTGACTGTTGGCAGAGGAGGTGTCCCAGGCTCAGAGGCCCAGAGCTGGGTCCTGTCATCCAGCGTATGGATCAGCTTGGCGGCCAGCTTGATGTCGTTGCGCACTATCTGCTTGTGCTGGGTAATGCCGTTGATGTTGCGGACTCGGCGAGTCAGGTCTCTGTTCACACCAGGGCTCAGCTCACACTCCCGGAGCTAGAGGGAGCCAACACAAAGCTCACCAACACTTGCCCAAGAAGCAGCAGCTCCAGCGACTGGCCCTATTGACAGGACCAGCGACTGGACCGTGAGCTCCCCAAGAACAGGCACCAGGAGTGTCTTATTCACAGACACCAGTATATGCTTAATGTGAGCAGACTGAATGGACGGACAGGGTGGCAGAACGGAAGAATCAAAGAACGAAGGAATCAGAGGTTGTGTGCAGCACAGAGAACCCACTCCCAGCACTTACTCGGATATTCTGCAGGTTCCAACAGATCTCTTTGATGTTAACACTGCGGTCAAAGGTCACCCAGCCACGACGGAAAAACCTGCAGAAGAAAAGGTCAGCATAACCCTGGGGTGGAAGGGATACTGGCCATTAGCCGCCTCCTGTACCGTATCTCCAGGGTATCCAGGGTCACTCTTCTCTCCATTGCTCACCTCCTCTCAGGCTGGGGCTCTGACAGTGCCACGCGCATGAAGCCTGGGTATCTTTTACAAAGCTGGAAAAACAGAGGAACAGACTGAGCAATTCAACGTTTCACTTCCTCCTCTAATCCCCATGTCCTCAGAACCCTGGGACTGCCTTTGAATCTTTACTCAAGTTAGGAAACACCAATAAAGGGCTTGAGAATAAGAGCACTTAAAGGCAAATGGTGTGATCGGGGCCAGCCCACAAAAGGCATGGGCCCATGAGAAGGGGCTTCCCCGTTAGAGAAAGAGGGGTATATGTCAGAAGCAGAGTCACAGTATCTTCTCCCCATCTCCCCAGCTCCCCTCCACGCCACCAAAGATGGAGCCTGGGTGCCATTCCTGACCCCATTACCGCTCTTCCCCACTCACAGAAATGATCTCCGCCCGCGAGATGTTGGGTGCAATGTTGCGCATGAAGAGGGAGCAAGTCTTATGGAGGGGCCGAGGTTTACATTCCAACCCCGGAGTGTCCTTAGGCTTCTCCCTTTCTTCTTCTTTGGGCTTCTCCTTTTCCTTGAGTGCCTCTTCTATGCAAAAAGTGGTGGTAGTTGGTGATTTTTTTATTGTTGATTTTGGAGGGGAAGACAGAGAAGCAGTCACACTCCCACCTCCCCACCCTCATCTCCCAAAAGGGCTGCCCCTTATCAATTTCACCCACTCCCACCTCCCTACCCCTATTCAGTAGGAAGAGAATGGACTAGAAGCGGAAAGTAAAACCTACCAGCCTCCTCCTTCTCTTCCTCAGCTTGGCCACTCTCCGACTCCGACTCCGACTCGGACACACTGCCTTCGTCAAAGCTGTCGTCACCACTGTGCTTCCTATTCCGCTTCTTGCTACTCTGTGAGCCACAGGCAAGAGGAAGGGAGTCAGGTAACCAGGCCCCTGGGCCTGACACCGATCCCGTAGCAAGAGATACCCTACCTTTTTGGCATCTTTCTCAGAGTCGTCTTTCTTCTCTTCCTTGTCCCCATCACCCTCAGATTTCTTAGTTTTGTCATCATTAGAACTGTCGTTTTCAGCCTGCAGGTAAAGACAATCCCGGGCATGGGCATCTCCCCTTCAACCTTTATCAGAAGACCCAGCCCCTTCCTAGCCCTCCACCTCTCCTGGACCCAGCACACCACCCTCTAGGACCCCGACCACTGAAGCTGCTCCGTCGTCCTCCCCAGGCACTCACAGGCAGCACCCAGTGAGCCCAGCACTCTGACCTGTTTGCCATCTTCTTTCTTGTCATCCTTATCATTGGCCTTGCGCTCTCCATCCCCCAGGCCTGGTCCAGCCCGGCCTTCCTCTTTCTTGCCGGGCTCCCCAGGCTTTCCTGCCTGCTCCTCTTCCTCCTCCTGCTCCAGGATGCGCAGATCATTCTCTGTTCCTCCTTCCATCTTAATCACAGCTACCAACAAAGGGAGCGGAGGTCACTATGACCCTGGCCTTCAGTTTCTGGCTTATCAACTGAGTCCCATTTCCCAACCAAGATCTTGGTCACCACACATCCTCTTCCCCTCCCAATCCACACACCTGCATCCAGCATCTTGACAATGGCATCAGCCTTGTCTATGTCCAGGAGAAGATTATCAAACCAGCCACTCTCCATGAGGGACAGGAATACCCTCAGTCGGTTCTGCAGGGCCCCCCGGGCCTCCTGCCGACGCTTCCCCACCTCATCTGGGTGGTACTTAGACCGAAACCTGGGAAGGAAGTAGGGAGGGAAGAGACAAAATAGTCACTGGATGCCAGGTCAGGACATGGGGAGGGGCCCGGGCAAGTCAGGGCTTAGCTCCCATCCTCTCACACCCACAAAAAAACCATGAAAGCAGAAAGACTGGGGAGAGGGGTGCACTAGAACCACCCAATACCCCCAAAAGGAACCAGAGGTTATGCTCTGAGAAGATCTGGGGGAGAGCCAGGAACTAAGAGCTCTGGATTTGGGAAAAGCAATGACTACAGGGGGAGGCCGGGGTTAGAGAGGCAGAATGATTGCCCTGAGTCTCTGGGAAACACTAACTTAAAGAAGTGTAGTTTCCCAAAGCTTCCAAGAGGAAGGCTAAGGAAGTAGCAGGCCCCAAAGAACCTCCCTCTCCTTGCCAACCCCAAACTAAAGTCATTAAAGGACTGCTCCCACCAACTCCCTCCATCCCTAGGTGGAAGACAGAGGGAAACCTGAAATGCACCAGATAGGAAAAGCCAAAAAAAAAAAAAAGGCAGAAAAGCCTTCTCCCCCTTGGGAAGAAAAGCAGATGGTGGAGGGACAGGGAAAGACCAAAGGGAGAAACGGAAGTGCCCTTATAACCTCAGGTACTGCCCACAGGGAGAGAGAGGAGAGGGGTGGAGGATTAGGATGGAGCACGGAAAGAAAACATTTAAAATAGGACCTTGAGGGGGGATTAAAAAAACAGAAGAAATGAGGAGTATGAGAACAAGCAGAAAGGGAAAGTGTGAGAAAGTCCCAGAAATTGAAAACAAAGGGGAAAAACTAAAGGCCAGAGAAACTGAAAAAAACAGGGGAAACAAGTGGTTAGGCAAGGAGCAAGAACAGGGACAGAGAAAGAATGAAAAGTACATGAGAGAATGAGACCAAGACACAGAGAAAGAAGAGGGGACAGCGACAGACAAAACAGAACCACAAGTTGAGCGTGAGAGGAAAGGAAAGCCGCAGGCATCACCTCCAGGATCTTTACCTTGGCCGCTTGGTCAAACAGAGCTCAAGATTTAACTAGCCGCGCCCAGGGCCCATGCTGGCAGGTGGGCCACCGGCTGGCTCCTGGCTGGGGCGTCCCGGCCCAGATGCCCCACCCCCGCGGGGCTCCGCGGTGGGGGCCCTGACTGACTAGCTGCCTGAGCAATCACATTCAGCTAAACCGCTGCATTGTGCACAGCAGTGCCCTGCCTGTCTGCCTGGCCGGGGCAACGCAGCTCAGCCCAGGGGGCTCATGTATGGGCTGGGTATGGTGGGGGTGGAGGTGGGTTTGCTCCGAGCTCCGTCGATGAGCGGGTGTAGTTCCCAGTTCTGGCTCTTTTCAAGGAGGAGGAGCAGAAAGAGGATGAGGAGGAGGAGGAGCAGGAAGGGGGGAAAAGATGGTTGATTAAAATTAAAACATCCACAAAAGGAAAAAAATTAAAACTCTTTTTCTGTCAAACGACCCTGAGATCTTTGCTTTTTCTTGTCTCGATTCACTCGTTGCTTTTGGGAGAACACCACAGCCACACAGGGTCCCGGCGATCAGGGATGACAATGACCCAATACCAGCAAGTGGGAAGCAGTCTGTCTGCTGCCCCAAGGGAACAGGTGGCTCTGGCCAGCTGCCTGGAGGTGTCCCACTCACTGAGGACAGAGGGGAAGCGAGGTGGGGTGGGAGGCCGTGGCAGACGGTGAAGTGAGGAGGAGAACCCATCAGCCAATGCTGTTGTACTTCCCATCCCCCACCCCCAGGAAGTTCTGGATTGGGGAAAATGGGAAGAGGACAGGGCTGCAGGCTCCACTGGCGGGGCCAGGGGAAACATGCTAGGGAATAGACAGCAGGAAAACGGGGGCACTCACCACTCCTCATCTTTATGAGCCAAAAAGAAATCTTGCATCTGCTGCCTTCGAAAATCCAGCTTATAGTCATTATAGCGCTTTACAGCCTCTGTCTCATCCACAGAGTCATCCAATGACAGGAGAAACTCCTTGAAGGTCTTCATCACCGGTGGTGGCACACCCAAGTCAATCTCTGCGATGCTGCCCAGCCTGGGGGGGGCCCGGTCAGGAAGTCTTGGTTGTGGGGGGAGAGGGTGGGGGGGATGGGGGGGCCAAGGTAGCCAGCTGCCCCCTTCCTTTGCCCACCATGGACACCACCCCAGGCACCAACTGCTACCACCCCCACAGGCACTTCTCTCTGTACCTAACCCACTTCCTGGCTCCAGCCGCGGTCTTTGGCAACCCCAATCCATCCCCTAAACCTAACATCTCCCTTCTCCCAAGATCCCCAGAACCCCAGGTCTTTACCTGGCCTGGATAGGTAGAACATGGTGCTGCATGATGTGGACGTCTGGGTGGCCCCAGGGCTGAGGGGGGCCGTAAGTAGGGCCCCCACCCCCCCCAGCATAGGGCATCTCATAGCCACTGTGGTATGGGTCAGAGCTGTGCTCATCCCTGAGGGTGGGGGGACACAAAAGTCAGACAGAGAAGGGAATCATGTCTCCAGAGCACGAAGGAGGATGGGACAGAGGAAGGGGCATATGGAATGTGGTCTCTCATCCAAGGGTTTAAGGGGATAAAAAAAAAGATGGGTTTATAAGAAGTCTGAGAAAAGGAAATGATAAAGTCCTCAGCGAAACTGAAGCACACAGCCGGGGCCAGGTGGAATTGAGGCTAAGGAGAGAAGCCAGAGAAACTGTTGCCACCTCACCAGTCTCGCCTCATGCGCTTCTGTGGGGGGCTGAGCTCATGGCGGGGAGGAGAGAAGCGTTCTCGCCGATTCCGGTCATAATCCCGATATTCCCCCCGACTGCGGCGCTCCCGGCCACGGTCCCACTCTCTGGCGATGAGAATGAGTAACAGTATTAGGACACAGCCGGGCGTGCTCCTGGACAGGCCCTTCCTATCCTGAGACACAGGACTAAAAGCCTACAATTATAAAATTATTCTCTGAACAGAAAAGAAAAAGACTCTTGCCTACTGCCATCATTTCAGCCATTACCCTCAAGCGGAGGGCTCTCCAAGCTTGCTTCTCTCCTATTTCCCCGAGAGCACGTATATCGACCATCACCAGGTACCCAACTTATCAAGTGTCACCCTCACTGCTCACGCAAGCTATCGCCTTGCTAATCCTCTGCCTCAGAGCCTATTAAAGCTGTCCTCTTCCTTGCCTTGTCCACAAACTGCCCCCGTCCGTGTGCCCTCACCCTGGTCATTTCCCCCGTACTGCGGCAGCCAGTGTACTGATCTCTGGTCCCTCCGACTTCTCTACTGTCAAAGTGATCAGTGATCTTTCTCAAACATAAATGCAATCATGCCATGCCCTTTCTTGCTAAATGCCAGTACACAACACTGTTCAAAACCTTGGTTCTTGCTGTCATTCCAGCCTCTCCACCAGTTACCAGCCACCTCCACCCCAACCTTAACCAAACAGACATCCTTTGCTCTAAGCCCAGTGGTTTTCAAACTTTTGGTCTTGGGACTGCTAGCCCCCCACCTCACACTCTAAAATTACTGCAAGGCACCCGCGTGGCTCAGTCGGTTAAGCATCTGCCTTCAGCTCAGGTCATGATCCCAGGGTGCTGGGATCTGGCCCCACGTCATCGGGCTCCCTGCTCAGTGGGGAATCTGCTTCCCCCTCTGCACCCCACTCTCTCTCTAATAAAATCTTTAAAATAAATAAAAATTTTTAAAAAAATAAATAAAATTACAGAAGATTAAAGAGCTTTGCTTTTGTGGATGACACCAACACCGTACTCAAAACAGGAACAATATCCATTAATTTTGTAGTTATAAATCAACACAAGTTAATTTTTATGAAAAACAGCAATTTTTAATAGATTTTATTTATTTATTTGACAGAGAAAGACCCAGCGAGAGAGGGAACACAAGCAGGGAGTGAAAGAGGGAGAAACAGGCTTCCCGTTGAGCAGGGAGCCCGAGGTGGGGCTTGATCCCAGAACCCTGGGATCCAGACCTGAGTGGAAGGCAGCCACTTAACAACTGAGCCACCCAGGCACCCCGAAAAACAGCTATTTTCAAAAAAAAATTTTTTTTAATGAGAAAAGTGCCATTGGGGTGCCTGGGTGGCTCAGTCGGTTAAGTGTCTGCCTTCAGCTAGGGTCATGATCTCAGGGTCCTGGGATCCAGCCTCACTTCGAGCTCCCTGCTCAGCTGGGAGCCTGCTTCTCCCTCTCCCACTCCCCCTGCTTGTACACATGCTCTCTCTCTCAAATAAATAAATAAAATCCTTAAAAAAAAAGAAATAAAGAAAACTGCCATTGGTTTTGCATTTAACAAATCTTTTCAAGGCCTGGCTTAATACAGACACGTAAATTCTCATATTTACTTTTTTTTTTTTTTTTTTAAGATTTATTCGTTTGACAGAGAGAGAAATCGAAAAAGCAAGAGAGCGAGAGAGAGAAAGAGAGAGAGAGCGTGGGCACACAAGTGGGGGTGGGGGGTCAGAGGGAGAGGAAGAAGCAGAGTCCCAACTGAGTGGGACACCTACATGGGGCCAGATTCTAGCACCCTAGGATCGTCATGACCTGAGCTGAAGGCAGATGCTTAACTGAGCCACCCAGCTGCTCCCTCATATTTACTTCTACATTCAATCTGTTGTAATGTTTGGTTGAAAAATATGAAAAAAATCTAGCCTCACAGATGAGTAGTTGGAAAAGGAAATACTTTAATAAATAGTCTTTTCAGGTAACTGGAGATATTCTTTGATACTACCCAAAACTTGACAAGAGAGAGTTTCTTAAAAGCAAGTTGCAGCACTGAATCTGAAACCGTATCATTGAACATTTTGTACTCTGCTACATTTAAATCCATTGTTCTACCTTGCTCTGAGTGGATCTTGATAAATCTCATTATACAATATCAAAATATATTCATTAACATTACTAACTATTCTCATCAGAGAAGTCTTAAAGTAACAGGAAACTGTCAAACTCACACTAGTAGTACAGGTTTTCCAAAATTTTAGTTTTCTGGAAACTTCCACTTCCTCACTAGCAACAAAACTAACAATTTTCCTTGTAGTAATAGATTCTTAGTCTGTTTTCAAGAAAATATCAAATACCCACGTAAGATTAACTACTGTTTGACAATCTTTCATTCAGGTAAAAATGGCATCCCACCAAAAAAAAAACAACAACAACAACCCACACACAACCAACTGTTACCTCAACTCAAAACTCAAAACTGTTAGCTCAACTCAAAACACACTCTTCTTTAAGATAACCACTGTACTCCTGTAAGCAATGTAAGTGCATTATGCCTACTTCCCACTCATCCCGCATACAAAGATGTACAGACAAGAATCCAACTTAATAAAATTTAAAATTTTGCTGCTTCATTAAGGACATTAAGTGAAATTGGCTTTTTTTAAACTGCTTGGTGCCACTGCCTTGATTTGCACTAAGACACCAGAAGTTCTCCCACCAATGCTATGACACCAAGAATGCAAACATCAATATAGTGAAAAGACAATCCTACCTTAAAGTTGCTGTAAAAATACTTCTAACACCACAGATCCCTAGGGTCTGTGGACCACATTGTGAGAACGGCTACTTTATTATTATTTTTTTAGAGGAAGGGAGGGGCATCAGGAGAGGGAGAGAGAATCTTAAGCAGGCTCCATGCCCAGCAAGGAGCCCAGCACGGGCCAATCTCCCAATCTCCACACTGTGAGATCATGACCTTAGCCGAAATCAATAGTCTGACACTTAACTGAATGCGCCCCCCAGGTACCCCCTGAGAACCGCTACTTAAAAAAAAAACAAAACAACTAGAATATGGGCTCTTTTCTGCACACAAGTTTATGTCCCCAAGTCCAAACTGTTGACTGTGCCTGGGGAATTCCCATTCATTTCTCCAAGTCTTGCTAAGTGTCACTTTCCTGTGCTCTCTCCGACATTATCACCTCCAACACGACTCCCCTACCTTAGATCTGCTCCTTCAACACTTCACCATCTTTATGATGACCTCTCATATATACTCAACTGCAGCACACCCAAGGCCGCTCCACTCCAAGCCCCAGACTATAAATTATTTAATCACAGTAACTACTTCTTAGCCATTTTCAGAATTCAGAACACCTTTGATTTTCTTCTTCCTTACAAAACACTAGGGGGAAAAAAGCACCACATGGTCTCCCCACTGAAAAAATACACTGACTACACATCGAAGGCTTTACTAAACTCATTTTTCAAAATAACACTGAATGAATAAATGCTACTACAATAAGTCACCTCAAAACTCCCCCCTCTCCGTAAGGTTCTGTGATGTCCTTTAGATTTATTTATTTAGATTTTATTTATTTACCTGACAGAGAGAGAGGTCACAAATAGGCAGAGAGGCAGGCAGAGTAAGGGGGAAGCAGGCTCCCCGCTGAGAAGAGAGCCCATTGCGGAGCTCGATCCCAGGACCCTGAGATCATGTCCTGAGCCAAAGGCAGAGGCTTTAACCCACTGAGCCACCCAGACACCCGTCCTTTAGATTTAAAAAAATTGTTTCTCTTGATTAGTTTATTGGAAACAATGTCAGATTTCTCTCAATGGAAACACCTTAACAATATTTAACCCAACATCCCAGAAAGAGGATGACTAGCTGAGTCAAACCTAATCAATTAACCTAACCCTCACTGCCCAAAGAACTCTTTCTGATTTTAGGGAAGAAATTTAACCATATTCTGCCAGGGAACAGGTCTGGTCTGACCAGCTCTCCAGTCTAGTCAATTCCAAAAATTACTTTCTTTGAATCGACCTTTTTCAGGAGTAACTTACAAACAGTAAAACTCACGCATCTTAAAGCACATGCATAAATATTACTTCTTCCTACTCAAACTTGTGGACATTTCAAAAATCGAGCCAAACCGAACAAAATCTCTGGCCAACATCGAATAGGTTGACCGACCCGAAACGGTCGAGTATGCGCGACTTCATGTGGTTCACCCTATAAAATAGTAATAAAGGCAATGCGATGAGGGCGAAGTGCCACAGAATGAGGCAGGGGAACAAAACGGAGGAAAAGAAGTCTTACCGGTCATTCCAATCGTCTCCTCGACGTCTTTCATCTCTTTCTCGGGAACGGTCATAGTCGCTGCGCTCCCTTCTGAACTTGTCCCTGCGCCTTCGGTCATACTCGTCATCGCTGTCACCCATGGCTCGGTCTGAGGGGGCCTGGAGCCCGGACAGGGGTGGTAAGGGTGCAAAACAATGACGAGGGGAGGAAAGGCTCCAGAGCCGCTCCGGAGCTGCACGCCCGCCTCCCTCCACAAAAGCCCGCCTTCCGCTGTCCCCTCCATCCTAAGCCCTCTCCCCGCGCAGGTGGACGGCTCCAACACTCTACGGGCCCCCGGGGATCTCCCTGCCCACGCCCGCCGGCCGCCCGAACCCGCTCCCGCCCGTCGCAGCCCGGGCTCTCCAGGCCCCGCCCCTCCCCCACCTGGGAGCGGTCGCGGCCGTTAGCCTCGCGCTCCCGCGGGCGTTTTCCGGGAGACCTGGGCCCGCCTCTCGCTTCGGGCGCGCGACGAGGATGGCGCGGACGATGAGAGGGAGACGCGGGGCTCTTAGCGAGGGGGCCAAGGGGACGAAGAGAAAGTGGGACAGCCGGGGATGGGCGGTGGGCGCGCGCCGCTCGCACCGCGCCTGCGTCACGGAGGGAACGGGGCCCAAACCACAAACTTCACCCCCGCGGCCTGAACTGGAACTTAAAGCACGGATCAAGAGGCTGGGAGCTCCCGGGGATGATGGGAAGGGGCGGGGCCCGGAAGTCTCGCGCGCTTCCCGGGGCGAGAACTGCGCGAGCGACCGGAATTACGGGAGCCGAGGTGGACCAAGCGAGGCCTCGGGAGGGTGGTTGGGACTCCTGGGCTCGAAGGAGAGCTTCTTCTGGCCGAGGTCGAAGGTTGCCCTACCTCGGATGTGTCCGGGGCCTGAACCAGTTCGTGTCCAGTTGTTGACTCCCACCACCCTGCTCGGGGAGCCTCCTGCCCTCATCCGGGGCTTTTTTCCCGTTTTTCTGGCGCAGGGCGCGGAGTTGGGGAGTGCAGGCCTTTAGCAGGATAGAGCAACCATTTTAAAGCATCTCCCACCATTTTGTGCTGCACCAGAGAGCCAGGCTTAATTACCGCCTCAGTATTTACTATCTGCAAACCCCTATTACTGCTCTTCTGCAACAGAGGCGCCCCAACTTGTAGGCAAAACCGGCAGATCTGTCTTCCCCAACCAGTACTTGGTCGGGCTGGTTATAGGTTGAGGTCTTGTTCCACAGGCGAAGTCTAAATGCACCACCACCCTGGAGAGAACACCAAGTCCTTGTCCGGGGAGTGGAGTGTGAAGGCTTTATAGGAAATGCTGCCTCCTTGGGGCACGCTACAGCCTTACTCCAAGGAGGGAGAGGTGGGGTGTCTTTACACCAAGTAACTACCTTTGCAAGAGTGCCTAGTGGCGTTGCAAAAAACTAGGTCTAAGAAGACCCAGCCAGGTTCTGATCTTGGTACCGCCTTCTGGGAAACATGCAATCTGAGATTGCTTCTCCTGCAATAATGCAGACACTCGCAACAGGTGTGCTTGCATTGGGCTGCTGTGAGAATCAGATGAGACAATACACTTAAAAGTGATTTTGTAAACTCTCGAGGGATTATTATTTCATGATTGGAGGAAGAGGAGACAGCGTTTGGTGACAAAGTTGTAAATGCAGATGGCAGGGAGGGTGGCCGATGGGAAGGGGAAATGTTACAATGCTTCTGGGAAGACTCAGCAGTCAGTGGTGACGGTGGCCGAAAGCTCCTGGATGCGCCACGCACTGCACGCCTTGCACAAGATGTGCCCATCCAGTGGGTAGCAGCCCTGACACTCGCCCTCGGAGGAGAGCAGCAGCCCACACTCCTGTTAAGACAGAAGGAACAGCTTTCTATCAGGCCCGGAGCCCTGGGTTCCATCACACCCAGCATCCCAGACCCCAAGAACCTCCCCTTCCCCTTGCCTAGGCTCCCTGACCTCGCACTTATAACAGCCAATGTGAAAACTGCGATCCAGAGCAACGATTCGTACGGTCTCCTCCTGACCTGGCTCAGGCATGATGGCCCCACCACACACTGAGCATCGTGGGGCAAACTTCCTGTGGGGAGGGGGAAGGGAACCAAGGAGGTTGTTAAGCCCCTGAGTTGGAGGGATCTAACAATGGAGCCCAGAGAGGGTGGGATACTCAAGGGAACAGGAGAGGCCAGAGGTATGATCTTGGATCTTAGAAGAGAGAGTGACGGGTAACAAGAAAGAAACAAAGCCAGGGGTGGGAAACTGGAGAGGCTGGTACTGAGGCATGAAGGAGAAATGAGGAAGATGGGGAGGGTCAGACATCCTGAGACAAAGATGAGAGACGCGGCCTGACCTGTGAAAGTCCTCGATGCAGTGGATCTGGCTGGTGGCGTCCACTGTGAAAGGGATGCCATCAAGGCCACGGTGGCACACCACACAGGTGAAGCAGCTGGGATGGTAGGCCTTCCCCATAGCCCGCAGGATCCGGTCCAGGATGGGTTGGGAGCACGTGGAGCACTTCTCCAGGGTGGCCTATTAGGAAGGAGGGTGGGAAGTTCGGGGCTGAGGCAGCTCGGGCCAGGCAGACACCCTGCTGCCTCACCTATCTGTTTTCGTAGCTCCCTGCAAGGGATTCAGGGAAAAGTGGCCTTGAACAGATCTGAGTGTAAGTCCCAGCACCGCAGCTTCCTGGAGAAGAGATTTTGTCTTTGAGCTTCAGTTTCCTTCCATAGGAATATCTGCTCCACGGGGGTAGTAGTGTGGGAATTTAACATACATCCCCTTAACTCTAAAATAAACGTCTCACGTTTGTAAAGGACTCTCGTCCTTCCTTTCCCTCCAGCAACCAGTAATTTAGCTACTTTCCTCCCTTCTTTCCTATCAGCTTAGTCCCCCGGCTCTGAGCTCCGTTCCTCTTCAGGGCTTGGACATCCAGTCCCCACCTTAGATGGAAGGCCCCTGCCTCCTGCTGCCGACTCCAGCACCCACCCCCCCCAGCACACCCACTCACCACGTAGCAGCCCTCACAGTACGCCCTCCTCTCCACGGCGTAGAAATGCTGGCCCCGAAGCTGGGCCCGGCACGTGGAGCACACGAAGCAGCCAACGTGAAAGACGCGGTCCAGGGCCACGACGCCAGCCCCGTCCCCAACCACGTCTTCTCCGCAGCCGCCACAGCGCCCTGGGACAGACAGGGACA
>CM052890.1:5875048-5889932 GCA_028534135.1 Potos flavus | reverse complement strand
TCGTGCACCAGCTTCTTGGTCAGCCTCTCGAGCTCCTCCTCAGGAGGCTGGCTCAGGGGGACCTGCGAGGGGGCGAACCAGGGGCTCAGCCCTCCCTCCAGCTCTCTGTGCTGTCAGACTTGCTGAGGGGACCAGGCAGTTCCACCCGGAGAGCTCATCTGAGGAGGTCTCAGCCCGGGACCCAGGGGCGCACCTCCAGGAGCCAAGGTACAGCTCCAGCCCCTCCCTCTTGGATCTCCTGACCAGCACCACACCCCTGGGGGATCCAGAGCTCCAACACCCCAGGCCTCCGACAACCAGGACACGAAACACCACCCCCGCCGCACCCAATCAGTGTCTGTGAGGACCCCCAAATCCCAGGACCCGGGGCTTACCTGGGGCCCGTACCCGCCTCCTCTTCCTCCTCCTGCAGCCTCCTCTTTACCCCCTGGCCCTGGCTCCCGGTGGCTCCTATAGCCAGCCCCCCAGACTTCACCTCGGCCTGGGAGAGGAAAGTGGGGGCCCGGGAGGGCCCCGGAGGCCTGAGAGGCCCCCCGCCTGGGAGGGCCGCAGCCTCTCACTGGCTGTGCCACCTTCACTTGCACAGGGAAGGCAGGGCCAGCGGGGGTGCTGGCCGTGGCATAGGAGGCCGGAGTGGGGCCCCCATAGGGGGACGCTGAGAGCTCTTGGGGAGGTATAGGAACACCCCCTCCATTCGGCTTCAGGGAGCCTGAGCCCGTGCGGTAGGCATGGGGTTGAGGGGGCTCATAAGCCTGGGGAGAAACACAGACCAGGAGTGAGCAGGCCCGTTCCAGGACACACATCTGCGGGAACCCCCCCCCCCGTGTGTGTGTGTGTGACCCCAAGGTAGGCTGACGAGCTAGTAAGCCCTGGTGGCCCAGCTTCTTCCATGCTCTTGTGTATCACTCACACTGGGGGGGGGGGGGGGGCTAGGTTGAGAATCTAGAGAAGGGACCAGGCTCGGGAATGGGGAGGAGGGCAGGAGACAAGGAGCAAGGGCGGGACAAGGGGGTCACCTGCCGGTCTGACCGCCGTGGGGCATGACCACGACCTCCATCCAGCTCAGCCAGCATGCTAGTCAGCGAATCTATCTCGGCATCCAGACTCCCTGGACGCAAGGCCCCCCTATCCGAGGGGAGCCCCTAGGGATGAAACCAAAGCACGGAGAATTCAAATCACTTGCCCCAGGTGCCCCCACCTCCCACCCCCCCAATTCCAGTTCTCACCTGTGAGCGCTGGGGTGCTCCATGGCACCCCACCCAGGCGAGCCCCCGATCATCCGGTCCCCCGGGGGCCTGGTAACACTGCTCAGATGGGAGGGGGCAAAAATTGACCCTGGGGTGGGGCTGAAGTGCTGGGGTGAGGGAAGAGAGAGCCAAGGTGGGGATGGGGAAGGAGAGGAGGGTGACACGTGTGGAGGCCGCCCTCTTGGATCCCTCTTCTCCCCTCCCCCCACACACCTGGGGTCCGAGAACAGAGCTGGAGGAGTAGGAAGCCGGAAGGGCTTCAGGGAAGGGGCGGCAGGGACAGGCGGGAGGCAGGAGATAGGAGGCGGGAGGCTGGAGGCAGGAGGCAGGAGCCAGAAGGCAGGAGCCAGAAGGCAGAGGTGAGCGCGGAATGGCCAGTGGCCTCCTCGGAGGCACCGGGACTACCTTACCTGCTCCATGGGCTGGCGGCGGCCCCAGGGCGCCTCGGGGGAGTGCCCTCCCCTGAGGGGCTCTTGCAGGCTCCAGCTGCCTTGGGGGGAGCCAGGTGGGCCCCGACATGGCCTGGAACTGGGGACTCCAGACAGCAGTCAGGCCCCGTGGAGCCCCAAGCCTCTGGTCCTGATCCCTTCTTCCGTCCCACACCTCGTTTGGAACTCCAGGAAAGAAACTTTTTCTGGCTTTTTTTTTTCCCCTTCTTCCCCAATTTTGGGGACAGCCACGCCCCCTGTGACGTCATTGCATTCCTGGGGGAGAGTCACGTGGCCCCTAGGCCCTAAACCGCCGTCCCTCCCCCAGTCAGCCCCCTCCTGCCGAGCAGGGAGGGCCTTCCACGGCCGCCTCCGTTTCCACCCGTTTCTCCCCCCCCAGACTGGTGCCCCAAGTCCTGCACAAGGCCACCTCGCCACTGGGATGCTCCAGCGCGGCTCTTTCCCACACTCCCCCATATAGATCTCTCCCTCTTCCCGCCCCCCCCCCCTTCCAGCAGTGCTCTGCCAGCCCGTAATGTTTTGGTCTTTTATTCACGTTCAGCGGTTAGAAAAATAAAACAGAACAAAAACATCACAACCTCAAGGGGTCTGCGAGTCTGTTGGACGAGGGGAGACTGAGGTAGCCGAGAGTCAAAGCAGAGACCCAGCCTCCATCAAGGCACCGGTGAAGGGAGGAAAGCCAGTGGGGAGGGCTGCTGGCTTCCTCCCCCAGTGTGGTGGGGACCGGACAGCTGCCTGCATTAGTGCACAGAAGCCCCTCTCCCAGGGACAGACGGATGCCCAGCCCAGGATCCCCTAGTCCTTCCACCAGGCTCCACAACCCACGTGTGGAGCGGGCGGGAGGCTGCCCTTCCCTTCCACATCCACAAATCAAGGTGGGTCCGCAGACCTCTGCTTCAGGCCCCAGGGCGTCAGAGATCAGTGCAAGTGACGGGGGTGACGCCATGAATGAGCAGCGTGGGGCCCAGATCCCGGGTCAGAGTCTCCAGCAGCGCCAGGTAGCGAGAGTAGCGGGCAGGATCTGCCGGCGGCCGAGGCAGGTACAGGAAAGTGAGGGCCGTGGCAGGCCCGCCCTCGCCATCCCCACCCTCAGGGCCCCCAGGCCCTCCTCCCCGGCTGTGCCCCTGCTGGGCCCGAACCAGGGCGTTGGCGCTGCACGCCAGGGCCTCTGCCTCGGCGTCACCCCGCCTGCCATTCACAAAGTCCCCCTCCTCCTCCTCCTCAGGCTCCCCGGACCCAGCCCCCTCGCCCCACACCACCTCCTGCACTTCGGCCCTGATCCTCAGCTGGCTCAGCAGTGCCCGGAGCCGCCCCTCGGCCGCCCCGGGGGCCTCTCGGGGCCCCAGGCACAAGAAGATCCGGAGCCGGGCACTGTGCCAAGCAGGCACCATGCCCAAGATGGTCGCCATCTGCAGCAGGAAAAGGCCACACACGTCCACGTAGCCGGGCCCCCCCCGGGGCCGCAGCAGGTTGAGGGGCCACACGTCCACGTGATGCGGCTGAGAGGTGCCCCCCGACCCCCGGCTCAGCCGCTCGGGGGGCAGCGCCCCGCACGCCCGGGCCAGGACCACATTCTTGTTCATCTTGAGGGCGTCTGCCACCGTGGCCACGTAGTCCTGGGGACTCAGAGCCCGGGGGCTCCCAGGAGCCCGGGGTGGAGGAAACAGGGTGCTCAGGGCTGGGGACCCGCCCTCCTGGGTGCCATCAGCAGCCTCGGAGAAAGCCGGGTCTGTCAGGAAGTGGTCCTGGGGTGCAGCATCGTCGTAGAAACCCAGGACCAACGTGTTGGGCTTCATGCCACCTGGGGGCAGAGAGGGGGAGGTTGGGAAGGAACCGACAGGAATCAGATTTGCGGGCTGAGTTCACCCCACGCTAACACGCACCCACTCGGACGCGCTGACAGCGGCACACGTCAGCCATCAGGTATGGCGTTCACACCGCGCCTGGGCTCTCCAGGCAACATTATGCACGTTTGCATAATGACTTTTAGTTTTCCCAAACGCTTTTGCATGCGTTTATTTGTTGCATCTGCATGACTCATATCCCCCCACGTAAATCCAAGGCGAAGTTCGCCTCAGGAGCGATTCTTCTTAACTAATGAGCACTTCCGGTCCACGGCAGTAGGATGCCTCACTCCAAGCTCGTGATGGGAGTTGAGGGTCTGACTCCACGGGCCGACCAGACCCCCTGAGTAGGCAACAGTCAAACTCGTGGCCTCAATCCCCAGGGAAGCAGCACCACAGCCTCCGCTGGGGGAGGATGAGAACTGGCCTGATCTTCCTACCACTAATGATAGCAAGGCCAAAGCGTGGTCCCCGGTGAAGAAACAGGTACCCTCTGCATACTAACCGAGGGCTAGGTCCCGTGGAAAACACTCTGTGTTTTAACTCCTCTGATCCTTGAAGCAACCTCATAAGGTAGGAACTCTTTACTCACCCCTTTCACAGATAAGCAACCTGAGGCACAGAGCAGCGAAGTCACTTGCCCCAAGGCTCACGGTCAGGAGATACCGGGGTCCGCAGGTGAACACAAGGTACCCCGCACCAGAGCCCATTCTCTGAGCCTCTGACCTGTGTGCGTGAGTGTGTGTGTGTGTGTGTGTGTCCTGGTTTTTAAATTTTTGAACAACCAATGTGAAATCGGATATCCTCGCAACCGCCGCCCACCTTAATGGGGCTGAATTTACAGAAAGATTCTGAGATCTTGTCTAAGGCTTATTTCTCATGAAACAGACGGGTTGCTCAAAATCCACCCGTAAATCAAGTTCTGCACTCCAGGAGGACTTACTATTAAGAGGAAATCCTTTCCCTTCATTTGAATCGTTTTCCTCAGGATCCCTGTGGTAGAAAGCAGTGGTCTCCCGGCGCGGTTTCCCCCACAAAGGGTGGGGCTGAGGGGACACCGGGCTCTCCAACAATGCTTGACACCAGCCCAGAGACACCCGTGCAGGTGTGAACTCCAGCCGAGCTTGCGAATGGAACCAGTCACCCCTTCCTGAGCATCGCCCGGAGTTCTGATTTACGCCAAACAGGATATTGTCCAACACTTGAACCTGAGCCAGAGCTCAATGGAGAAGGGCGTATGCACTCAGGGAGGGGACTGACACCCGCCTGGGATTGAGAAGGAAGGTGGCAGCTCAGCGCGGGTTTGCAGGGAGCTGGGGTGCAAGGCTGGCGGCCTCGGCACCAAGGCAGGGTAACAAAGTGGGAACTCTTCCACTCGCTCGGAAAGCATCGGCCCCACACCCCCTCTGCATCCTCGGCGGTCGCTGGAGGCCAATGTCACACCAGCCCTTCCTCCCCCGCCCCTTTCAAGCCCCAGCTGAGATACCACATCGTCCCCGGCCACATCAGCACATAGCGGTCTTGAAGTCAGATGGCTAGAAACCATCTGCCCTAGATTTAAGCAGCCCCCCCAGCCTCAAATAATTCTCCCGTTGTCCCCAGACACACAACATGGTCTTCAGAGCCCATGCCATAATTTTGGGGTCAGGAAACAAACAAAAAAACTAGGGTCAGAGGTACCCATCTCCAGTCCTTAAGCATCTCGAGACTTTCACACCATGTTATCTTTAAACTTGAGCACTGTGTCTTATCTGCACTAGACTCTGAGTTTCTTTCAGAGTTTGCAGTTTGTGGTGTACTCCCTGGGGGACAGTAGGAGAGCTTGAAAGGGGCCGCAGAGGGGGGCCGAGGGGACCCAGGGAGGAGCAGCTCACCAAGGCCAGAGATCCGCAGCAGATGCTGAGCCCCCTGGCGCACAGAGGGCGAGAGGGTGAGGTCCACGAAGGCCTTTACTTGGGCTCTGTCCACCAGGCTCAGCCATGCCCCGTACTGGGGCTGCACGGGGTCCGAGGGCAGGCAGTCTGCAGAGAAGGGACGAGGCAGATGTGGGCCAAACCCATGTACTTTTCTCCGGGAATCCAAATCCCAAATGGGCCAAAGAGAAAGGTCTGGGCAGGGCTCTGGCTGGCTGGAAGCATCACCGGGGAAGAAGCATGAGGCCTCTGGACCCAAAGAACGCAAAGAGGCGAGAGGGAGAAGGAAGCCGGGGAGAAAACGGGGTGGGGGGGGAGGCGACTCACCAAGGTCTCCCAGAGTGACGTGGCCCAGGACATAGAGGCCCCCCTTCTTGAGCTGGTTGGCCAGCCGCAGCAGAGGTAGGGCGCCCCGGGGGTTCCCCACCAGGAGCAGCAGCTGGGGCCGCCAGAACTTCACGTGATCCTTCCGGACGTCCAGCCGGAGCAGGTACTTCCGCACCTGGGACCAGGGGTGAGGTGTGGAGAGGAAGGGCTCAAGCGGGCAGCCCCCACTCACCACCTCTTGGACAAGAACCCCAACTCCAGCCACGGCAAAAGGAGGCCTACTTGGTGGGGGTGGGGGGGTTCCCAGACCCCCTCCTCCCTTCCCCACCCTCCCTCGAGCCCCCCCCCCCACCTGGTGGAAAAGCAAGGCCTGGCTGACGTAGCCCCAGCTGCTGGGGCCTCCTCGAGCCGTGAGCAGGGCGGAAAGCAGGCCCATGAGAAGCAGGGAGCCCCCGGCGGCCCCGGGGCTGATGAGGAACATCATGAGCAGGCAGGAGGCCACGCCCAGCAAGCAGGTGTGCCAGGAGAACAGGCTGAAGGTGGGGCTGGGGGTGGGGAGAGAGGGGAGGGCACTCAGGGCCTGCCGCTGCACTCCATCTCCAACCTCAGCCCCCTGGACTGACTCCTCCCCACTCCTCCCTCTTCATCTCCAGGCACACAGGCATCGGCTCCTCTCACCGGAAGTTAGGGGCTGAGGCCCACTCCAGGCTCAGGCAGGACAGGTCCACCGCCGCATAGGCCACCAAGTAGAAGACAGTGACCACAGCGGCCAGTGTATTCAGCTTCCCAGCCAAGAGCACCAGCTAGACAAGGACCCAGAAGCTAGGCGTTCATGGATTCCCCCCCACCCCCCACCCCCAGCTAAAGGCCAGCGCGTCCTGCCTTTATCGTTCCCTCTCCCAGCCCAAGCCCAAGCCCCTTCTGGTCCTGGAAGCAGAACCAGGAGGGGCTTAGAGGAAGGGGAGGGACAGCGTGAAAGGAAGGCTTACCTGCACTAGGCCCCAAGAATAGAGCACAGCCCCCCAGGGGTTCCCTGTTCGGGACACAACCTTGGCCGGCGCCAAGATCACTCCTGTGCAAACAGAAACGCGACAGACACATCAGCCTGGGCCAAGTGGGGATCGAGACAGACACAGGGCAGGGGAGGGGTGCACGGAACCAGGCAAGGAGCAGGGTACGGCGCACCAAAGAGGTCATCCTGAGCCAGAGCGTGGAGGATGCGGGAGGCCCCAATGAGCGAGCTCATGGAGGCCGAGAGCGACGTGGCGTAGATACCGATCAGCACCAGAGGGGGCCACAGGCTGATGGCACGAAAGAAGCCGTAGTCCTCCTGCAGCAGGGTCCTGGGGGGGGGAGGGAAAGGAGGACGCAGATAACACACGCGCACCCATCCCAGGGCCGCGGTGAGAAAAGCGCTCTGACTCTAGGGAGGTGAGGGGCTGGGTATTCCTGGGTGTTCTCCACTGACCAGCCCCCATCTCAAAGCCCATTGTAATGCATCATGTGTGCCCGGAGGGGAAAGCCGGGCATTCGCGGGTTATCATCGGGCTGCTTTGGGTTTAATCACATGGTGGACATTCCTAACAGTATCTGCACAAGAATCCAAATATTCATGGAAATACAAATTGATTAGAAAGCCACCCCCACCCCCAAATCAAGTGCTACAAGAGTCCCAGGGACACAGCAAATACGGGCCACAGGCTGGCAACTGGCATTTAGCCAGCCATCCCCATCAGTGGCAGCGGCAGCTCCTTCTCTCTCTGGGTGGGAGAAACAGTCTTCGTTTTCCCTGCACCCCAACAGTGGGGGGTACCTGCCCCCCCCCAGCCTGTGCTGTCCTGGGTGATCCCAGTGTGGCAGCCTTGTGCCACCGCCCCCTCCACCCCCTCAAGGGCCAGGCTGGCCCCCTCCCCAGGCACCTGTCACAGGTGAAGCCGGAGAGGAAGAAAAGCAGGGTGTAGATGAAGAAGGTGTAGGTGACAGCGACGATGGTGCCCAGAGGAATGGCCCGGCTGGGGTCCTTCAGCTCCCCTGGAGGGAGAGGAGCAGAAGGGCAGAGGTGAGCCCTCCACCATCCCCTACATCCTGGGGCCCTCAGCACTCCCACGGGGGCACAGGGTGGCCGCCCCACAGCCCCAGGGGGCGAGGGGCAGAGGCTCTCACCTGACATGTTGGCCCCCGCCATGATGCCCGTGCAGCCATTGAAAAGGACGGCAAAGACGCTGGCAAAGGTCATCATGGCCCCCGTGGTGTAGTCCTTGGCGTAGCCAGCTAAGGGATGGTTCCCAGGGAGGAGAGAGCATCTGTAGCCCTCACAGGGATCCAGGCATCTTGGCCCTGCCACCCTCTCCCCACATGCCCCGAGCCCCCACGCCTCCCCCACCACCCTCCCCAAGACCCCAGCCCTGACCCACCAGAGGCCCTGGCTCAGCAGGCCCCATCGCCTCCTCCCCCCCACCCCGTTCTCCTCCTTCCTTCCTCCAGGCCTTCATCCTTGCTCCTTCCTGAGACACCTTCCCTCTGGCTCCTACCCGAAATCCCCATCCCAACCCACCTCGGGCCACCTCTGGCTCCACCTGCTTCCCCCGCCCCCAGCCCACACTCAGGCCTCCCTCCTCCCTACTCCTCGCCTGACTCTCATCCACTTGCATCATTCTCGGTCTCACTGTGTGATGTAATTGTTTCCTGAATGTCCATTTTATCTCTCTGACCAAAAAAACTTCCTCTAAGGCAGGAACCATCCCGTGGTCATGCTGGCGCCCCACTGGGCCAGACACGCCGGCCAGATCTTAAATGACCTGCACTGTTCAGAGATCTGACCTCTGGCCCCTGATTCTTTCTGACGTCTGTTCTCATCCAGGGATTCTGAGGGCCCGGCCCCCACGCGGGCTTGCCCCTTGCCCCGAGAACCCTGTCACCCCTGTGCCCAGCTCACCACCCAAGTTGGCCTTCAGAGTGCTGCTGTTGAAGCCAGTGAAGTGGCCAACCTGGGGTGGCAGGGAGGAGCCATTGGGGCCGGGCCGAGGGGTCAAGGGGATGCTCCTGGGCCCCACAGCCACAAAGCTGACCAGCACCGAGGCGAGGGATCCAGAGACCAGCAGGAATGTGAGGAAGGAGGCGCGGGCATAGAGGCCGGCCCCCAGGGTGCAGACCCCGCCCACAAGGCCCAGCAGCAGGGAACCATAGAGCAGGCTCCAGCCGTAGCCCTGGGGCAGGACCTGAAGCCCGCTGGACCCCGTGGAGTCTACAAAGAGGAAGGAAGACAGTTAGAGGATCAGACCCCCCAGGAGGGATCCCACCCATGAACCAGAGCAGGAACAAACCCCCTCTTCGGCCCCACTGTCCTCAAAGGCTATCTTTCCCACTCCCCTACTCAACTGTCCTCTAGAACCCTACCCCCCCCTGCTGGATAGCACCCATCTTGCTCTGTTGATTTTAGGGGTGTTAGCCTGGGCTTCCCCAACTAGAGAGTAAGCTGCCTGTGGGCCAAGACCATCTCTCAGATGTCCCCAGGAGGCGCTCAAGAAAGTCAAGCTAATGGACCACGTTGCCCTTCTCTCTCCCTCATGACCCCGGAATCCCCGACCCCGCAAACCAGTAGAGCCGCCTGGAGCACAGACCAGCCCCGAAGACATCGAGCACGGCCTCCACCAGCCCCAGCAGGGAGACGGCACAGCCACAGACGTTAGCCAGGTAGAACATGAGGCCGATGCTGCCGCCAACCTCAGGTCCCAGGGTCCGGCTGATCATGACTAAAAGCGGAAGGAGGAGGTGAGCGTTAAGGGAAAAGAGAGTGAAATGGACCAGGACGAAGGGTCGGGGCCTAAAGCGCTCTGCAGCCTTGCCTCCCTGCACACACCAGGACGGTCCCCAGCGTCAAGCTGGCCCAGCGTGGCCACTCCCAAGCCACGTGGCCTTACACAAGTCACTAACACTCTTGAGCTCCCAGTTCCTCATCTGTAAAATGAACGATCGAATTGACAAGACTGTTGGGAGAACCAAAACGACAGCAGGGAAGCACCTGGCGGACAGGAGACTAGCACTAACGTACGTGTAAATCCCTGTTGGTCACCTTCCCTGTATCGGCCTGCCTGCTGAACATTCATTAGAACTTGCCTCCCTCTTGCCTGGCCCCAGCCCCATCTCCGCCCTACCAGACAGAAAAGCCCAGACCCCAGTTCACCCATGTTGGAGGATACAGTAGGCGCCGCCCCCCCGCACAGCTCCGTTGGTGGCGATGGCACAGACAGAGAGGACGGTGAGCGCCAGGATGAAGTAGGCGACCAGGAGCATGGCCAAAGCCTGTAGCAGCCCAGCATGGCCCACCACGAACCCTGGGATGGGAGCGGCAAAGCAGGTCAGAGGGCGGCTCATGCATCCCCCACACCACGCTGGTCCTCAGCATCAGTCACCTGCGGGGCAGAGCTGAACACAAGGCCGCGGGGAGCCCTCTCCCCAAGCCCTTCATCCACCCACTTCTCCCAGGACCCTTCCCCGACCTCACCCCGGTCCCACCCCTCCCCCACCCCACTGCGCCCCTGAGGAAGCCCCACCACCCCACTCACCAATCCTCAAAAAGACAACTATACTGAACATGGACAGGACGGTGGGCACCACCACACCCAAGAAGGTGGAGAGCTTCCGAGTAGATGCCCCTCCAGGACCCCCGGCCCCATTGGCAGAGAAGGCAACCCCCTCATCTCCCAGGAGCCGGTAGGCCAGCAGAGGAGAGTTCTCGCTGGCCATGGCAGAGGGCAGGCAGAAGCCACCAGTGGGTTACGAGGCCTGCAAAAGACAGTCTGCTTAATGGAAAGCAGCTCCACAGAGCCCCTCAAAAACATCTCTAACCAAGCACCTGGAAACTTCCCCAAAAGGGAGAGCTGCAAGAGCTCACCAGCAACTGAGAGAGTTCCTGAGGGGCAGACTGGTCCTTGCCACTTCCAGGGACAATGGCAGACGCGGCACCCTTAGCATTTGGGTACCAAGTCCCCTCCCAGCTCTTGGGGACCACCCCATGCCCCCATATCCCTGAGACTAAGGATGGCAATGGCTCTGGGAAGAGGCAAAGGTACTCTCCCTTTTCAACTAGCAGTACAAGAGGAAACAAATCCCCCAAAAAGGGAAGTGAGTTCCGGGCAGGAAGCCCTCCTCACCCCCTCCTCCGGTGTCCTGAGCTGTCCCCCTTCCAACTCCCCCAAGCAGTCACCTCACCCGTGGCGACGAGAAATTTCCAAATCTTCCAAAGCCCCGCCCTCCATCAATCCTCTCTCTCAACCCATTTCAAACCAGCTCCTCTCCCCCCAGCCTCACCAGATTTCTCCCACCCACACGAGGGGCCCTCCAATCTCGACCGACCCAAACACACCCCTCGACTACCAAAACAAAGACACAGGCCAGCAACACAAGGTGGGTCCTCCTCCCCCCCACCGGTTCCTGCCCACTTTCTCCCCGGGAGGGTTGGAGGGGGCCGAGATCCGCTTCTCTCCGGCCAGGCGCATCCCCACAGCCCCGGCGCGGCAGGGCGCTCACTCACCCACCCGGAGGACGCAGCCGCCCGTGGGCGATCCCCAAGAGCTGGAGGGGGTCTGCTACGGGCCGAGGGGGCGAGGGTGCCGGAAAAGCCAGCTGCGGCTACCGGGATGCCAGGCCCGGAGCCCGCCCCCCCCAGCCCACGCGCCCCATTGGTCCCCGGGCTCAGCCCCGCCCCGTGGGCGCGCCCAGAAAGCCCCGCCCCCTTCGGGCTCTGGGGACAGGCGCGGCCCGGGCTCCCACTCCACGTGCGCCCGGGATGCTGCCCTAGGTCGCCCCTGAGGGCACGGTGTAGGCCACGGCTCCAAAGGCGGCCATCCCACCCCGATGCAAACAAGCGCCCGCTGTGCGGGAGGACCCCAATCCGAGCTCACGGAGGCGCCCGGAGGAGCCACCACTGAAAGGGGCGTGCGGTGACCGCGGAAGGCAACTGCAGGTGGGCGGGGCCGTGACACCTGGCCCAGGTGCGTCGCCGGGAACGCAGGGCCACGTCGCTCGGCGCCTTCCGGAGTCCTATTCCTCCAGCCTCTCGAATCCCGGGAATGTCTCTGGGGTACCGGCCTCAGCCCTCACCCCCGCGAAGGCCCGCCCCTCACGGCCGGTTCATCCCACCGGCTGCGCTCTCCGCGTCAGCCATCGGAGGGAGCCATCGGCCGCTGATCCCGGAGAGCCCTGGCTGCACCGGCCACCGTCTCTCTGCAACGTCCTCCTGCTGCTTTCAGGCCTCCCTGCGCGGTGTTGTCCCCTCTAGCAGAGATGACAGGACTTGTGAACTTTCGGGAGATGGATTTCCCGCCCCCCCTCCTCACTCTTCACGGGTACCATCAACATTAGCACCACCTGACAGCGTTTCCTCATCTGTAAAATGGGGATTAACTAGAACCCTGCATAAGGCTACTACGGGAGGGTTCAGTGAATTAACTGGCACTTGAAAACAGTGCCTAAACGTACAGTAAATTATCTGCATACATTATATAATGCATAAGCACTCTGTAAGGTAGATGCTTCATTAGGAAACTGAAGCTGGGAGAGCTTCCTTAATCAGTTTCTAATCTTGATATAGTCCTTTGTGGCTACGCTGTCACTTGAGCCTCAGGAAATGAACACCGCTGTTACTGCCATGGTCTTTGGCCGTCCATTATCTGCAAACATTCCCCTAGGAGGGGGCCGGGCTCAAAGCAGCCTAAAAGTGGCATTGCCAGGGAGAGGTCTCATGAGCAGCTGAACTGTGGCATTTTCAGAGGTCATCTGTGCTGCCCACAACGGAGTTTGGTTCGTGGATCTTTCCCACACCACCCTATCACAGTTTTTGATGATGTCGATATCCATACTGATGAGATTTCCAACAGCCTGGTGTGGCAGTTGCTTGAACTCCGCAGATCGGCACAGATCAGCGCAGTTCTCACCCTCCGCAATACCCAATGGTTGTGCCCAGACTCTGTCCTTGCCGGGAAATAACTGCAGCCGCTCCTCCTTTCTGTTCCCCTTCTCTGGTGTGCCTGCTACGGAAAAAAATTAATCTGAAACTGTTTAAAATGGTAAGGAAGACTTTATTCAGGAGTCTTGTAATTGGTGTCAAGACCATCACAATAGGGGAGAGAAATGGGGCTCTTCTCCAAATACAGCAAAGACAGGTGGGGATTTATAGCCAACAGGCAGAATGAGGGAGTAATTACTAAAAGGAAACACCAAGACTAGGGGGATTCTAACTAAACAGACTTAGGATTCTTGCTGAAGGCAGGCCAGGGTGAGCAGATATCAAGGGCAGTAAGATTCTGCCTAATCTGGGCTAGGCAGGCCCAGCAAGGATGGGGGCCAAGGTCGAGGCCAAGTTCAAAGAGGGCTCAGAGAAGTCTGACTGAAGTTTAGTCAAGGAAAGGTGACCTGACCCCAACAACCCTCCACCTCACTGGAGTCCAATCCGTTGATCCTTCCCTCTTTCCACTGTCCCACCACTCACTTCCCATCTTACCCAGCTTAAAGTTCATGGCCAGTGAAAAGCACTCCCTTGTCCCTCTCTCACTTTATTAACTAACCTCCTGGCAAAACCACATCCCTGCTAGGTGCAACCCCCCATCTACCCTGAGCCTGCCCAGACCAGCTGCATTTGGCTGAAGAAAACACCCAACTATGGGAGCTCCTCTCAAATTCATGACCATGAACCTCAAGTGGGCCCTAATGCTGCCCAGCATTCCGACAAGATTTTTCTAGTCCATTCACTCTCCTTGCACTTCGATGATCTAAATCCTCACCCCTCTGTGCTTCCTGTACTGCTCTCACTCTCAGCTCACCATCTCGCTTCCCAATTCAGTGAGAAAAGAGAAGCCATCAGAAGAGACTAAAAGCTCCTATCCTCCCACCACGCTTTGCTGTGCCTTCCTCCTGTTACTAGTGATGAACTGACCATGCTCCCAGCTAAGGTCAACCTGCCACTACTTCCCATTTCATCATCTTGTTTTCTTTGGTTGGATCATTACCAGTAGTATATAAATATGCTTTTTCCCTTCTTGTCTTAAAAAGGAAAAAAAAAAAGATCTTTTGAATACACTACACTCCTCCCATTATTGCTTCACTTCTTTGTTTTTGAGAGAGAGAGCATGTGCATGTGTGCAAGCAGGAGCGGGGCGGAGAGGGAGAGAGAGAGAGAGAAAGAATCTTATGTGGGCTTTACGTGGGCTCCATGTGGAGCTGCCGGGCTCGATCTCACACCCTGAGATCATAACCTGAACTGAAATCAAGAGTTGAATGCTTAACACAATGAACCACCCAGGCGCCCCTCTTAGTGGTTCTTTATAGCAACACTTTTTTTTTTTCTTAAGATTTCATTTATTTATTTGAGAAAGAGAGTGAGCGAGAGAGAGCATGAGCGAGGGGGTGGGGGGGTGGGAGCAGAGGGACAACAGACTCCTAGCTGAGCGGGGCTCAATCCCAGGACCCCGAAATCACGACCTGAGCTCAAGTCAGACGCTTAACCAACTGAGCCCTCCAGGCCCCCCAGACGATCAGCATTTTTAAACAATAAAGTATTTTTTGATGAAGGTATGTTCATGGGTTTTAGACGTAACGGTATTATATGCTTAACAGACTACAGTGGAGCGTCCACATGACTTTTATGTGCACTGGGAACCAAAAATCCATTTGACAGCATTTATTGCAAAATTCACTTTATTGTGGTGGTCTGGAACCAAACTTATAATATCTTGAGGTATGCCTCTGCTTGATTCCTACCTTCTCCTCCACCACTTCCCTCACGTGTCTTCTAGACCATAATCATGGATTTCCTCCTGCTTCTTCTCTTTTGCTTCCTCATCTTGCATCTTAACTCTGAAACACTCCTAGATGTTGGAGAAACAGCCAAGATGCCCCTGTGGACTGGAGGCTCCACGGAAGACTGAAAGCTTGGTCCTCAGACTTCTTTTTACCATTTACACCCACTCCCTCGGTGATCTCTTCCCATCTCATAGTCTTTTTTTTTAAAGGTTTTATTTATTTGACAGAGAGAGAGAGAGAGAGATCACATGTAGGCAGAGAGGCAGGCAGAGAGAGAGGGGGAAGCAGGCTCCCTGCTGAGCAGA
>CM052890.1:5856824-5874948 GCA_028534135.1 Potos flavus | reverse complement strand
CAGCTCAAGCTTGGTATGTCCAAAAGAAAATGCCTAAACTTACTCCCACAACCTACTCCTTTTGTGGTCTTCCCACGTTTCCATTCCCTTAGATAAAAAACCTTGGAGTTATGCTTCATATATCCTCTCTCATACCCCACATCCAACCCATTAGCAATTCTTTTTGCCCCTACTTTTAAAATATAACCAGTATCCAATCACATCACCTTAGTCCAAGCCACCATCCTCTCTTACCTGCATTACGCCAACAGCCCCCTAACTGGTTTCCTGCTTCCGCTCTTGCCCCTGCAGTCTATTCTCAACAGAGCAGTTAAAAGGATGCTATTAAGGGGCGCCTGGCTGGCTCAGTCAGTAGAGCACGTGACTCTTGATCTCAGGGTTGTAAGTTTGAGCCCCAAGTTAGGTGCGACATTACTTAAAAATAAAACCTTGGGGCACCTGGGTGGCTCAGTCGGTTAAGCATCCACCTCTTGATTTCAGCTCAGGTCATGATCTCAGGATTGTGGGATCGAGCCCCGCATCGGGGCTCCGCAGTGGGTATGGAGCCTGCTTGGGGTTCTCTCTGCCCCTCCCCACCTCTCCCTCTACAAAAATTAAGTAATAAAATAAAATCTTTTTTTGAAAATAATGCTATTAGGGGCGCCCGGGTGGCTCAGTGGGTTAAAGCCTCTGCCTTCGGCTCAGGTCATGATCTCAGGGTCCTGGGATGGAGCCCCGCATCCCGGCTCTCTGCTCAGCAGGGAGCCTGCTTCCCCCTCTCTCTCTGCCTGCCTCTCTGCCTAGAGAGATCTCTCTCTCTCTCTGTCAAATAAATAAATAAAAATAATAAAATGAAAATGATGCTATTAAAGCAAGAATTGGTTCATGATTCTTCTCTTTACAAAACTCTCCTATAGTTTCCCATTTTCCTCACTGTAAAAGCCAAAAAGCCTTAATGATTAGGATAACCACACTTACCTCACGATTGCTCAACTACAATCCTGCTACAGTAGACAGTTTATGCCTGTTGCCTGAGTTCAATTGTTAACAGGGTTCCCTTTGCTCAGAAGTGACCCAGGGTGGTCTATATATGACATGGCCACTCAACCCCCCCCCCCCCCAAGTCCTACCCAATAGGCAACCCACCCTCACCTCTCCTCATTTCCTTGCCCCAGCCTCCAAGAATGCGCTGTGGCCCAGAAGGCATGAGCTTCCTTTGTGTTCTGGACGGAGATACTGACTTCTTCGTGAAATCTCCTCCACCAATCCCATTTAAATTGAACCACAGCCTCCACCCCACGCTCCTTTCCTATTCTTTTTTTTTCTCCAGAGCACTAACACCACCTATGTCACGCACTTGCTTATCTCGTTCCCTGACCGCTTAGTCCCAATAGAAAGTTAAGCTCCACGAAACGGGAGCTTCTGCCATAGCTTCGCAGCCGCAGCTAACACACCCAGGCCAGGGCTGGGGGCGCGGGGCGGGGGCGGGGGCTCCTCACGTGACTGCAGCGGCCCCCGACTCCCCTGCTGGGAAGGGAAGATGGCTGCGCCCGGGGTGGCCTCGGAGGGAGAGGGCAACCAACGAGAGGGCGCCTGCTCGCTAGAGCGTCCACGCCTCGCCTCGGTCTGCGGTTGCGTTTTGGGAAGGCGCGAATTCTGGGGCTACGTGCTGGTCCTCCTCCCCACCATTTTTTAAGGAGAAAGGAATTAGCTCATCTCGGAGACGCTTGATGTGACCTGCCTGCTGCTTCCCCGCCGCTTGCGATCCCTGGCATCCGAAGCGTGTAGGACGAGGTTCTGGGATTCAGTATATGGGTTTTTCTCCCCTGGTACTGCCTCCTGGGTCAACCTATTAAGTGACTTCAGAGTGTCAGTCCAGCCTCCAGTTCTGGGCACCCCCGAACACACCCGAATTACCCTTTGGGGACAAGGACGTCTAATCCAGCCCGCAGGTGCCCCACTCCGATTTCTGGCCCCAAATGGGAATTCCCCGGTGATCCATCCTCCCCACCCCCGCCGTGAGCTCCCCAGAATTAAGTCTGGTGAATCCGGACCCCCTCCCCCAGGCCCCAGGGGCAGATGAGCCCTTGGCCACCGCCCCTGCAATTTCCTGCAGACCCAGCAAACAAAAGGCTCGGGAAGAGAGGCGAGGCTGAGCTGGGCGCCCTTCCTGCAGGAACAGCTGATGGAGCAAAATGGTCCAGGAGGGAGCGGAGGGGAGGGATGAAATTCCAGGATTCCTGGAGGACCAGAGTGGGAGGCCAGACTCCTGGATCCCGCGGAGGGAGGGATTCCAGCGAAGTGGATGTGGAGGGCCCAGCCAGGACATCTGAGTTTGCTGGGCTCTGCCAGATCCCAGTTGCCCTGGTGGGGTTGATGTCAACTTTTGGGAATGGAGGGGGTGGGGGGACACTGGAGTTCAGGTGAGCTCTCAGGCCCACTGGCTGGAATGGTGGGGGCTGGGAAAAGCCTGAAGCCCTGCGTCATCTCCTCTGGGGCCCAACCTACCTCCTCCTGGCCGGACCAGCTACCCTCTGAGCTGGCCCCACCCAGGCTTGGCTTCCTGCTCCTCCTGAGGCACAAAGCTTTTTCTGCTAAACTCCATGAACCAGCCCCTCGGGGTCTTCTGGTCCCTTCTGGACCCTGGTAGTCTAGCCCCCAGCCACGAATAGTCCTTCTATTCCCTCCTAGAGCCAAGGCCCCTGCCCCCATTCCTGTCAAAGACACAATGGTAAGGGAAGGGCCACATCCAGTGGGTGGGGGGGATGCTGGCATGGAGGGGGGGCTTGGCCTCATATCCTGTCAGGCTGCCAAGGGAAGAGAGGAAACAAAAGACTTCCCCCTGCTGGGACAATGAGCCTCCCATACCTCTCCTCCTCTACTCCCACTCCTCCTCCACCTCTCCCCTTTAGCTCTGGTCTTCAGCCCTTTCACTCTCCCTTCTCTCCTTTGCCCTCTGGTAGCCTTGGCTAATGTTGTGAGTGCTGCTGGTCCCTTTCCACCGTCCTATTCAGCTGGCTCCCAGTCCTAGCTGTTTCAGTCCCCTGCAATTCCGTCCCTTCTGTCTCCAGGGCCAAGATTTGGGGCTGAGTGGGCAAAGCTCTAGTGAATGTAAATCACCCTGCTTTCAGTTAGGGGCTACACAAGAGAAAGGGGCCAAAGCCAAGGAAAGGAAATGCCCTTTGGCTGGCCTGGGTGAGAGGAGGAAAAGGGCGTGCAGTGTCCTACAGGTCCTTGGGGGTGGGGCTGAAAGGCCTGCCTGTATCCTGAGTACCCCAGTCAAGTCACCCGACCTGCTGATTACTGGCTGAGTGCACTGGACAGGCCACCGGACAGGGAGTCGGCTTAAGGATTCTCTCTCCCTCCCTCGGCCCCTCCCCGCCCTCACATACGTGCACTCTCTCTCAAATAAATAAATCTTTTAAAATAAATAAATAAAGTAGATGTCAGAATAATGCCCATCCTGCCTCTCTAACAAAGTTCTTTTTTTTTTTTAAGATTTTATTTTATCTATTAGAGCGCGAGAGAGCATGAGCAGGAGGAGGGGCAGAGGGAGCAGGAGAAGCAGACTCCTCGCTGAGCAGGGAGCCCAACACAGGGCTTGAGTCCAGGACCCTGAGATCATGACCTGACCTAAGGCAGCTGCTTAACTGACTGAGCCACCCAGGTGCCCTTCTAACAAAATTCTTATGATGAGTTAAATATCATAATGTTTGCCTTTTAAAAATAAATACATACATAAATAAATAAAAGGTAAAGTGTAAGACTTTTCTTCAGCCTTCCCAATCTATAGTCTCCTCCAACCCCCTCCCATGGGGCAGCCTTCTTCCCCACCATACACCAGTAACTCCAGAACCTTTATCTCCAGCCAGAAAGCTGCCCCTGAGCTCCGGACCAGTTGAGCTCAGTTCTGCTTGCCTGCTTATCTTCCTCCTCCATGGCCCCTGATTTTCTTGCTCCTACCTAGCTGCCCAGATCTGAAACTTGAATCATGCTTGATTTCAGTCTCCCGCACTCCCATAACTAGGCTCCAAGACCTTCCTGCTCTAGCGTGCCCACGAACACGTCTGTCCTTTCGAGTCCTCACTGTTATTTGGAGAACTACATGCAGTTTCTCTGCCTTCAGTCTTGATCCCTTTCAGTCTTTCCTCCAAAGTGGTACAAGTGGGATCTTTCTGTACAAATCTGATGGGGTTGCCTAAAAGCCCTTCAGTGATTCCCAAGATATCCAGGACAAGCCTGCACTCCTGGAATGTCCTGTGATGACGGAAGCTGGCCCTCGATCACCTCTTCAGCTCACCCACTGTCACTCTCCTAGTAATCTACACCCTGGTGTCCTGAACTCTGGCAGCTCAGGGACAATCTCACCATGTCCACACTCTTGTGTTTGCTGTTCCTTCTGCCTTTTTTTTTTTTTTTTAATAGAGAGAGGGTGTACAGCATCATCTTCAGAAAGCTCACCTTGAACCTGCGGGTTGATCCCATAGGACCCTCTGTAGGACACCGCTGATGCTCCACACATAGCCTCGTCTGTTCTGTTACAGTTTCATGCCTCCTTCTTCCCCTGGGCCATCAAAGATGACTTTGATTCCGAAGTCCTGGCCCAGAGCAAAACTTCAATAAAGAATTGCTGAGTGAGGGGCGTCTGACTCGTGATTTCGGCTCAGGTCATGATCTTGTGGGTCGTGAGATCGAGCCCTGTGTAGGGCTCTGGGCTCAGCGGGGAGTCTGCTTGGGGTTCTCTCTCCCTCTCCCTCTGTCCCTCCACCCATTCACTCTCTAAAATAAATAAATCTTAAAAAAAAAAAAGAATTGCCAAGTGAATTTAAAAATAATGATTTAAAGGAATAAGTAGTTAACATACATTTACTGAGTATTTATTTTTAAAGCTTTTATTTATTTGACAGAGAGAAATTACAAGTAGGCAGAGAGGCAGGCAGAGAGAGGGAGAAGCAGGCTCCCTGCTGATCAGAGAGCCCGATGCGGGGCTCGATCCCAGGACCCTGAGATCATGACCTGAGCCGAAGGCAGAGGCTTTAACCCACTGAGCCACCCAGGCGCCCCTTACTGAGTATTTATTATGGGCCAGACCTGCACTGGACTTAGAGTGAGCATTTGTTGTACCCGCTTTCATGAAACTTGGGGCCACGAACAATCAAAACGCAATCACTAACAAATTAATGAAATCTTTGACACACGTCAAATATCTATTACAACTTCATATTTGACGGGTTCAGGAAGATTGGTGGCGGTCAGACAAGGAATGGATTCAGATTTCGTGAGTCCTGAAGTTTATACAATTTGGGGAACCCTTCCTAAGAAAATAAAAACAAAATTAAGAACGTGAAATTGGGTATAAAAATTGCATGTTTATGTAAATGTAGAAATCACATCCAGTTGTAAAAGTTAAGATGTCAAATGCTATAAATAGTACCAAATCTGAAAAAAACAACACGATAGAAATAGTAAATAATTGCCTAACACCCTTGTATCATACTTTTCATGTCCTACCTCTCTCACATGTGTACTCAAACTACCTCTTTGTATGGTAATGACTTTGTAATATTTCCTATGTCTTTGTCTCCCAGCTATTACGGCCGGTTGAAATTGTTTTCTTTCATGATTGAACATTTAGAAAGATCTCACTGAGCTTTACAACTCATTCTTGGCAATGTGGAGCGCTCTACCAAATTTGTGTAAAAGTCAGATTTCAGGCCACTGCAAACATTCCTGTGCTGGGATTCACCTTAAAAACTGTTTAAACTGATGGCATTCATTAACCAGGGCGGTGGGAGGAGGCAGGTGGGTGAGGGGTGCAAGAGCTTAACCTTCATGGGCTTCCAGCAAACTTAACTCTAGACACCAGGCAACAGGGTGAGGCAGACCCAACGATGGGGGAGGGGCTGGGATATGGGAAGAGGGGTAATAGTTTCTGTGATTAATGGTGAAAAGGGATGATTTGTTGTTTACTACATAGAGGGAAAGTCCTGACTCCAACGCTGATCCAAATAACTCTTGTGGTGCAGAGAGCAAAAAGAAAGCTGGGGACCCCTGGCTGGCTCAGTCAGCAGAGCATGGGACTCTTGATCTCGGGGTTGTAAGTTCAAGCCCCACGCTGGTTGTAAAGATTACTTAAAAATAAAAAACCTTGGGCACCTGAGTGGCTCAGTTGGTTAAGCAGCTGCCTTTGGCTCAGGTCATGATCCCAGAGTCCCAGGATGGAGCCTTGCATCAGGCTCCCTGCTCAGCGGGGTGACTGCTCCCTCTCCCTATGCCCCTTCTCTCCACTCATGCTCGCTCACTCACTCTCTCTCTCAAATACATATTTTTAAATCTTTAAAAAAAAAAATCTCAACCAGCTGTTGGGGGCGGGGTGTGGATACTCCAGACAGGTACTCCCATGGTGATGAGTGATAACAGCATACTGCTAATGGGCAGGGAACGGGGTGATCGCCTAATATTGGGGTCAGGGGACAAAGAGAGTGCTCTAATAATAAGGAAAGGAGGGCCTGAGCTTTGTTCGGGTCTATGGGACAAGCATCCGTCCAGGTAGAGACATAGCTGCTCACCTATGTAACGTAATACAGTGGGTACTGAATTAGCTTTCCGAGGAAGTGGTCCTGGGTGGATGGAGGGTGCAGGAAATGACCTCACACCCACAGAATAGACACTCCAGCACATTGCAGTCCAACTCGCAGATATCATTTCCATGAAAGGGGGAAATAATGGGATTTCTGCCCCATTTCTAAGATCTTTGAGACCAGGAACCATGCTTTACAGATCTTCAAACTAGCACGGTGGCCACTTGGCACATAGTAAATGCTTAATAAAGGTTTTGTTTTATTCATTCTTCTACTTTCAAAAAATTTTTTTAAGTTTATTTATTTATTTAAGTCATCTCTACACCCGACATGGGGCTCGAACATATGGCCCTGAGATCCAGAGTCACAGGTTCTTCTGAGCCAGTCAAGCACCCCATTTATTCATTCTTTTATTGATTGGTCTACATATACATTGGGTATTGGGAACTGGATTACATGCTGGGAGGTGGGTGCTGAGGACCCTATGACACGGGATCGACTGGGTATTTTCTAACCTAAGTTCTCTTCCCTCTATCAGAGGGGGCCTGGTTCTCAGAGACACAGGGTTCAAATCTGCAGTGAATCGATCTGCCCCTGCACCCCTCTATCTCATCAGCCCTCATTCCCCCCTGCCTCATTTCTCTCTGCATCTTGGTGGGTCTCTCTCTACCATCCGGGTCTGCACCCCTCCAACACCCCCCATAAGGATGAACTGCATCCCCCACCAAGTGAGACAATTCAAACAATCAAGGGCCGAGGGAGGTCGAGCACAGAGTCCAGGGGGAGATAGAGACATAATTTTTAGAGGAAAGAATCAGAGTGCATAGTGAGAACAAGGGAAAGTGTGTATGTGTGTGTGTTCCGCGTGAGGACGTGGGCGGATAACCTGGAGGAGAAGCTGAATAAGAGAAGGGAGACAGGGCTTGAATCAGGGAGGGAGGAGGGGATTCCCGGCCCTGGCCTGGTCTGCCTGGCTCCAGCCACGCCGGCTGTTTCCTGCCCTCTGTGACCCCCCACCCCGGAGCAGGACCCAGGCAGGGCGACGAGGAAGGGCAGGGGTGTGGGGAGCAGCACTTGTGGCAGGGAGATAAGTGCGCTGGGACAAGAGGTCACTGCAGGTCTTGGCTGTCCTCTCTGTGGGGTTAGCGGCCCTTAGCAGCGCCCTCCCCCCCCCCCCCCCCGCAAACTCTCAGGGCATCGAGGATTCCTCCTTCCCTCTGTCGGCTCCTCAGGAACTCCCGACTCTGTCTCCCTTAAATTTCTGAGCCTGAACCCTTTCCTTCCGGCTCTTCACTGGCCGACTCCGGGCAGCGCCCCCATGCATCCCACTACCCACACTATAGCTGCCGGGACCTAGAAAGGGGTTGGTGGGAGGAGCACTGCTTTCCTGGACCCTCCCCTCTAACTGATGGGATTGGGGGCGGGGGAGGGAGGTGGCGGCAATGAGAGGAAGGGCCCTCCCAGACATCCCGAGGGCCCCCAGGAGCCAGACAGGAAAAAGCCTCGGGAAAGACAGCAGCAGCCCCGGCCCAGCCCCAGGGGTCAGGACTGCGGCGGCCAGGAGCTCTCCCAGTGAGAGTGAAGACGGTGATTTGGGACCCAGACCCTTTACTCTCTCGGTCCCACCTACCTTTTATTTAATCCTGCTTCCCTTTTTTCCATACTCCTCCGCATCTCAAACCAGTTGCCCTACTTCCCACATTTTCCTGCGCTATGTACCTAATGTTTGTGGAATGATTGTGTGAACGTTCGCTCCAGGGTCATCTAAGCTGGGGTCGCTGCCTCGGGGCCCAACGCGCCACCCTCCATCCTCAAAAGCTTCCCCGAAACATGGTCCCCTGCGCCAGCTGTGGGGTGATGGGCGCATCCAGAAGTAGAATCCTAAGTCCGCAGGAAGGTTGGAGCGGGCTTCGAGGGCGTGGTGCAGGTCTACGCGCACCTCCGGGAGGCCCTCGGTGCAGCTGGATGTGTTTCTCTGCTGCCTGCTGCGTGCTTGGTTCGGACCTGCCCCGGGGGTCGCTGGGCCCCAGCCCCGACACGCGCAGTCCCCGTCAGGGCGCACGGCCACCGTTTACGTCTGGGCGGTCCCCGGGCTCCGCGCCCGCCGCCCCTCCCCCTTCTCCAAACTTTCTCCCAACTTCCCGACCTGCTCCGCTCGGCGCCCCGCTCTGCTTCCCTCATGAATTATTCAGCAGCGCGCGCTCCAATCAGCGCGCCCCGGCCCCCACGCCGAGCCCCGGCTGGAGGAGGGGGGAGCTCCCCCGCCCCCCGCGCGCCCCTCCCTCCCTGGCCAGGCGCCGCCCGGCCCAGTCCCAACCCGGCCCAGCCCCGGCCCGCCCGGCCCCACGCCGCAGTCTCCCTCCCTCCCGCTCGGTTCCCGCTCCGCTCCCACCCTCCTGGCCGGCGCGGAGCGCACTCGGCCCGGCGGCGCGAGCAGCACCGCTCCAGGGAGGGGGGGAGACCGCGAGCGGCCGGCCCACCCCCAGCCAGCCGGGGCGGGACCCCGAGGCCCCGGAGGGACCCCGACTCCAGCCACGTCTCGCTCTGCACCCGCCCGGCGCAGCCAGTGCGAAGACGCCCCCCGCCCGCCCGCGCGCGCGGCGGGGACGCGGGGCCACACCTGGGCGCCGTCGCCCGGTGCCGGTGCTGGGCGCGCCCGCATGGGCCCGCGCTGAGGGCCCCGACCGAGAGTCCAGCGCGGGGAGTCGGCGTCTGCCCTCCCGAGGGGGGGTTCAGACCTGGGGGGGCTAGTGCCCCCCAAACTCGGATCGGATCCAACCCGAGAGAGGCGGCGCCATGGAACTCCGGGCTCTGCTTTGCTGGGCTTCGCTTGCCGCCGCCTTAGAAGGTGAGTTTCCCAGGGGGCACCCCGGCACTCCAGGGGCCCTCAAAGTTGGGCCTCGGAGTGAAGGAGCCGACCTCTCTGCCCCTAGCCCGGCACCCCAACCCTGAACACTTCGGACCAATAGTGCTAGACCGGGCGGGGGGCGGGGAGGAGGCGGCCCAGCGGGGAGTGGAGTTTTCTTTTGTTTGGGAAAGAGAAGGAGTGGAGCTCCGTCCCGGGATGTGCCCCTGCCCCAGCTTCCCAGACTCTTAGCCCTGATTCTGTACGCCCTGGGCAGCCTTGCTTTTTCTCCCTACTCCAATCTCTCCGAAGTTTCTGTCCCTCTTCCCACCTCTGCCAAACATGAGGAAACGTTTCTGGAGGAACTGCAGACAAGGCAGAACTTTGTGCTAGGCCAGAAAACTGCCCCCACCCCTCATTCCTCGGCGTTCACACCTTGATCCTGCAGATCCCTTGGCCTCTGGCAGGATGGCCACCTTCTGCGCTCACTCTGGGATCGCCCAGATCTCTTCCAAAGCCACTGCCTCTGCTGCAGTGAGGCCCCCTCCCTGGTTGCCCCAGGCTGCACCTCGGCCCTTTAAATGCTCTCTAGACCCCCCCAGCCCTGCCCGAGTCCTGCCTGAGTCCCTTTCTCCAACCCCACCGGCGAGCAGAAACTGACCTTCGCAGCCCCTGTGGCACCTGAGCTTAGCCTAACTACCATCTCTTTAAATTTCTGATTTTTTTCTGTGCCCCCCCCAAATGTTTCTTAGTCTATGAGTCTCTTCCCTTCCTTCACCCCCTAGAGGGGGAGCCAAGAGCCCTATAAACCCTCCTCCTACAGCCCTAATCTCCTCTCAATGAGCTGCCTCCTTCCCCCCTTCACTGCCTGGAATCAAAGGGGTCTCTGGGGGGTGGGTCAAAGGGGGGGCTGCTGAGGAGGCGGGATCAAAGGCAGTTAGAAACCCCTCTCCCCCAGACTGGGCAGTGCTGCTCTGGGCCGGGGATCAAAGGCTGGGGATGGGGAGAGGAGACCCTTGCCTGGCTCGGAGACAGAAGGGGAAATTACTGGGAAGGAAGGCAGGCAAAGTGGGGAGAGTCCCCACCCCCCAGGGGTAAGTATGATGAGAGGGAGGGAAAGAGGTGAAGGAGAAAGGGGGAATGCTTCCAGGCTGCTCCCTAAGTGCTTTCCAAGCCCACGGCCTGTGCTAAGCGCTTTACATTTTCACCTTCCCAGCAGCCCTGCGGTGGGAGGGATTGTTGCCCCCATTTTACAGATGGGGAAGCTGAGGCTTAAAGAGGAGTTAAGTAACCTGCCCGCAGCCCCCCCGCGGCCGCGTGCCCCCATGACGGTGAAAGGCGGGAGGTGGAAAACGGAGGAAGGATGGCGACAGTCAGAAAAGGAGGTGGCCAGAGGGCGGGAGAGAGGTGAGAGACCGAAGAACTGACTGATGGAGGCAGGCTCACTGAGCCGGGATAGGAGGAGAGAAAGTGAGTCGCGCAGAGCGTGTAGAGGACAGCCCTGAAACAGACAGTGTGTAAATTGGAGACAGGAAAACACTATCCTGGCTGGAACAATGGAGGGTGGAGACGCCAGCCTCTATCCACCCCCTTCCCAGAACCCGGGCATCCTGTCCCCAGCATGCCGGGCTGGCTCCTGCCACCCCCGGGGGGCCCAGGCCTCACCTCGGCCTGGCTGGGGTCCCACCTGACCCCTTGCCCTTGGGTGCACATCACTTGGTCCCTGGGAGGAGGCTGCCCCACCCACCCACCTTCCCTTCCCTTCCCTTCCCTCCTGCAGCCCCCACGGAGCAGGGGCGGGAGCTGGGAGCGAGGCTGGGGCAACCTGGTCCCAGGTGTGCTGCTGCTGGCTCTCCTGGGGGCCCCCCACATGGCACTGGCCTCCCGGGGGGTTCCCCTACCCTCCCTCCACCCTCCACTGCCAGGGGCTGTGAGGTTTCTCCTAATCCCCCCTTCCGCTGGAGCCCCACCCCTCCCTCGACGCCCCTCCCCTGAGACCAAGAGGGGAGCCAGGTGTGTTCACCTCCCCCTACACACACCCCTAAAATCTCCTCCCCTTTTTCTTCCCGTAACCAAATCCAGATGTGAGGCCTCTGCAGGCGGGGGCCAGGGCGGGAACCCAAGCGTCCTGGCCTCCAGCACTTCCTCCTCTGACTGCAGCGAGCACTCTTGGAGGGGGGAGGGGGCAGGGGGGGAGGGGGCAGGGCTGGGCCTCAGGAGCTGAGTACCACCCTCAGGGATCTGAAGGACTGGAGGGTTTGGTCTGAAAAGGGGTTGTGGGCCTGGAAGAGGGGAGTGGAGTTGGGGAGAGGGAAGCAGCGGCTTTGAGTTGGGGCAGGGACTGTGGAGTGGCGGGGAGGCAGGCCCGGGAAGGAGGGGTATCCCTGAGCCTACAGTTCTTTGCCCTCCTCAGGTCAGGCCAGGTTGGAGCTCTAGTTTAACCCAGTCTGAGCTGTTTGGCCTTCTTCCCCTCTCCTCAGGGCACAGCGGTTCTCAGACACCTAGATCTGGGCATCCTGAGCGGGGGCAGCCCGGTGCCTGGCAGCTGTGAAGGGTGGGGTGGGCACTCAGAAACAGCGACAAGAAAGGGGGCAGCAGAGGGCAGAGGTTGCCCCCCTCTTCATCTCTTGGCTCAGTCGGCCCCAGTTCCGCCAGCTTGCAGCTAAGAGGACGCACCTGCGTCAGTCAGTTGCCAGGGATCTGGTCTTCCTGCGCTGACTGTCTGTCTGTGTGTCTGTCTGTCTGTCTTAGAGACCCTATTGAACACAAAACTGGAAACTGCCGATCTGAAATGGGTCACGTTCCCTCAGGTGGAGGGGCAGGTAAGAGCTGGGCCCAGGAGCCGGGGCTTGGAGGGACACCCAAGGAGGAGGAGGGACAGGGGTGTGCCTGCGCTGGCCTGCTGGGCACGCCACCAGCCCCCCACATCCCAGCAGGCGGGACAGATGTCCTCTGAGCCCTTGCTCTCAGAGGTCCCCTTCCTCCAGCCCCTCCTTGCTATACAACAGACATCCTCCCCCCGACCCTCGCCCCCGAGCTGACCCCCTTCTCCCCACAGTGGGAGGAGCTGAGCGGCCTGGATGAGGAGCAGCACAGCGTGCGGACCTACGAGGTGTGCGATGTGCAGCGGGCGCCGGGCCTGGCCCACTGGCTGCGCACCGGCTGGGTCCCGCGCCGAGGCGCCGTCCACGTGTACGCCACGCTCCGCTTCACCATGCTTGAGTGCCTCTCCCTGTCGCGGGCCGGGCGCTCCTGCAAGGAGACCTTCACCGTCTTCTACTTCGAGAGCGACGCGGACACGGCCACTGCCTTCACACCGGCCTGGATGGAGAACCCCTACATCAAGGTACCCGGGCGCCCAGGGCCCCACCGCCGGTAGCGCGGTCTAGGAGCAGTGGATGAGCTTCCAAGGCCCTGGGCGGGGGCACTGGGGCCTGGAAGCAGGAGGCTGCAGTCCAGGGAGGGAAGAAGGTGGTGTGCTGCGTGGAGTAGTCACGAGTCATGGGCAGGGCCACCCTGGCACTGTCCCCCTTCCCCCCCGGGGGCGGTCGTCTGCGCCACCCTCTGCCACTTCCCACGTTCTCTGATCTGAGTACACCTTGCCCTTCAGAGACCCCTCCTTAGTGCCAGCCGATGTCTCACCCTGGAATGCCTTCTTCCTGGGTCTTCTACCCAATTCCTACTTGTCTTGAAAGCTTCAACTCCCCCGAGATGTCCCTGCTGCAATGCCCGCCCTGGGGTCTCCCCTGTCATAGATCTCATCATGCTCTTAACGTACCTGTTTCTTTCATTTCCGTTGCCTTGGCTCCAAGTCCAGGCCAAATCCAGGGCCTGGCACAGAGTAGGTGTTGATAAATGTCTGTAGGATGAGTGAATGAACAGAAAGGGGGTACAGGACGGAGGCTGGACACATCGTAGGAGTTCAGCAAGCATTAATGGGTAATGTTGGCGGCTGCAGGAAAGCGCACGCTGGGAAAGGTAGAGAGAAGGCTCTGGAACAGGAGCTGAGGTGCTCAGGGAGAGGGTGAGCTGGGAAGAAGAAAACAGCCCACCTACCCGGTCCTTGGGGAGTGGAGGAGCGCGGCGACGAGTCTCTTCCCTCATCTGGCAGGTGGACACCGTGGCCGCCGAGCACCTGACCCGGAAGCGCCCGGGGGCCGAGGCAACCGGCAAGGTGAACGTCAAGACGCTGCGTCTGGGCCCACTTACCAAGGCTGGCTTCTACCTGGCCTTCCAGGACCAGGGAGCCTGCATGGCCCTGCTGTCCCTGCATCTCTTCTACAAGAAGTGCGCCCAGCTGACCGTGAACCTCACCCACTTCCCGGAGACTGTGCCTCGGGAGCTTGTGGTGCCCGTGGCAGGGAGCTGTGTGGCTGACGCCGTCCCCACCCCCGGCCCCAGCCCCAGCCTCTACTGCCGGGAGGATGGCCAGTGGGCCGAGCAGCCGGTCACGGGGTGCAGCTGTGCTGCAGGGTTCGAGGCCGCCGAGGGGAACACCCGGTGCAGAGGTGAGGGCTGGCGTCTTTTCTGGAAAGCTTGCCCATGCACGCAGGGAGGGTCCTATACCCCGCTCTCGTGCCTACTTAGGTTTCCATTTTGAACATTCTTGGTTCTGCAGGGCACTCGGAGGGCCTGTTTTCAGAGTCCCCAGCGTAGATCCGAGCTCTCGTGCCCTCTTTCTTCTAACTGTCCAACTGCTTTCTGGACACCAGGGCTGTCCTCAGGATGGGGACGCTTTGCCGGGCTCTGAGGACAAAGAGCTCATCGTGGATTTCCCCTAGCTCCCTGATACTGAATTCTCGCTCAGCTGTTTCTCTAGAGCAGGCATTCCAAACCTGGGTTTTGTAGATAGAACGTAAGGGATCTGTGAACTTCTATAGAGAGAAAAAATGACCTTATTGTCACTCATTTCCACCTGAAATTGAATGGCAGTGACAGAGCCCAGCAGTCATGGCAGGACCTGAGACTGGCACATCCTTCAGATCATGGCTATCTTCCCAGCCCGTTAGAGATGATGTCAGGATGCTTTTTGGCCCGTCACGTCTTCAGCATTACAGTGACCGTTGGACCTGTCCCTCTATCTTGTAAAGAAACGCACACGTTCCTGTGGCACCAACTTGCTTTCTTCATGTTTTGATCATTGTATTTCAGTTCACTTGGTTTCCTTTGTGATCCTGTGTGTTTTGTGGTGTGCCTTTGCTTATTTACTTAATGTTTTATTTATTTATACGAGAGAGAGAGTGCACAAGCAGGGGGAGGGATAGAGGGAGAGGGAGAAACAGACTTCCCACGGGGCGGGGAGCCCGACACGGGGCTCGATCCCAGGACCCTGAGATCATGACCTGCGCTGAAGGCAGACGCTCCACCTACTGAGCCACCCAGGTGCCCTTGTGATGTGCATTTAAAAACACAGGGTCTGTGGGTTTCACCAGACCGCCACGGGGTGTTTGGTGGTGGCGGCGGCGGTGGGGTTTGAGGTTAACAAAGCTTAGAATCCCTGATTTGAATGGGGGGTCTCTTTCTCCTCTTAGACGTCCGGGTTCTGAGCTCTTCCCTCCCTGCTCCCCACTTTGCACTCCATGCGACCTTGGGAGCAGCTGAATGTTTCTGATGCGTGTTCTTGATGACTGCGGTCTCTTCCAGCCTGCGCCCAAGGCACCTTCAAGCCCTTGTCTGGCGAGGGGTCCTGCCAGCCGTGTCCAGCCAACAGCCACTCCAACACCATTGGCTCACCCACCTGCCAGTGCCGCAACGGGTATTTCCGGGCCCGCACGGACTTCCGGGGCGCACCCTGTACCAGTAAGTGACCGGTGACCCCTCAGGTGGCGGGTGAACACCCACCGCGGCCCCCAGCCTCCCCGGCCTTCCTCCACTTGCCCCTGGCCGGCTGGTGCGCAGCCAAGGCAGGAAGTCGGCGAGGCCGCCTGGGTGCCCCGCCGTCCCTCCCTGATGACCGGGTCAGCCTCTGACTCCCTGGTGTCCCGCAGCGCCGCCCTCCGCTCCGAGAAGCGTGGTTCCCCGTCTGAACGGCTCCTCCCTGCGCCTGGAGTGGAGCGCCCCCCTCGAGTCTGGCGGCCGAGAGGATCTCACCTACGCGCTGCGCTGCCGGGAGTGCCGCCCCGGGGGGTCCTGCACCCCCTGCGGAGGAGACCTGACCTTTGACCCTGGCCCCCGGGACCTGGTGGAGCCCTGGGTGGCGGTTCGAGGGCTGCGTCCAGATTTCACCTATACCTTCGAGGTCACCGCCTTGAATGGGGTGTCCTCCTTAGCCACCGGGCCGGTCCCGTTTGAGGCTGTGAATGTCACCACTGACCGTGAGGGTGAGACGGGGAGCTGGTGGCCAGCCAGGAGGGAGGCGGGCAGCCTACAGGACTGAGGGGAAAAGGCAGCGGCGGGGTCCCTGGGGTCACCGGGAAGCATGGAAGGTCAGGACCTGCAGGGCGAGAGGCAGACAGAAGAGTGAAAAGAGGTGCAGACCTCAGGACGGGGCAGAGAGGGTCAGAGGGAGCTCTTGAAACAACTGAGACGTGTGGCCAGCAGAGGCAGAGCTGGGAAAGATCAGGGCCAGACGTGCCATGTGCAAATACCCTAGCGTGTCCTCTCCCTCACAGTACCACCCCCCGTGTCCGACATCCGGGTGACGCGGTCGTCACCCAGCAGCTTGAGCCTGGCGTGGGCTGTTCCCCGGGCACCCAGCGGGGCCGTGCTGGACTACGAGGTCAAGTACCACGAGAAGGTGAGACCGGGACGGCACCCCTCGGGGTTTGGGGTGGACAGTGGGACGGGTTCTGGGGGCTGGCTGAGTTCCAGGGCCCTGAGAGGCATTTGAAGTCCAGCTGGGCCGAGTACTAGCTGTGTGACCTTGGGCCAGCCCCTTGGCCTCTCTGAGTTCAACATCCCCAATTTAAAACGGTTATGGTAATGATACCGACTCCCAGAGTCGAGGCAAGGATTAAATGCTATAATGAAAGCCCAACACCCAGCACAGTGCACACGTAAATGAGCACAGAGTCCCCGCCTGCCACACGGTGGCACCAGGAGGCAAGTCATGGGGGCACAGGGTCGGGGGAGAGAGGTGGGAAGAGCAGTGGAAACCGGGGGGCCCTGGCTTACGGCTGGCCCCTCCTCCTCCTGGACAGGGCACAGAGGGCCCCAGCAGTGTGCGGTTCCTGAAGACGTCGGAAAACCGGGCAGAGCTGCGGGGGCTGAAACGGGGGGCCAGCTACCTGGTCCAGGTGCGAGCACGCTCTGAGGCCGGCTACGGGCCCTTCGGCCAGGAGCACCACAGCCAGACCCAGTTGGACGGTGAGCCTCGGGGGGCAGGGCGTGGGCAGGGGTGCCGCCCCTCCGTCGTGTGGGAGGCCTTGCCTCTGCCCTCGGAGGACCCCTGAAGTCACATTCCCACGCTCCCCTCTCTGTCAACCATGAGGCCTTTTGGCCTAGTGAGGAGAGCATAGGCTGCAGAAGCCAAAATCAACAGCTGGGAGGGAAGACCTGCCCGGCGGCTTTCCAGCTATGTGGCTCCCAGCACAAGCCTGACCCTTGGGGCGCCTGGGTGGCTCAGTGGGTTAAAGCCTCTGCCTCCGGCTCAGGTCATGATCTCAGGGTCCTGAGATCAAGCCCCACATCGGGCTCTCTGCTCAGCGGGGAGCCTGCTTCCCCCTCTCTCTCTGCCTGCCTCTCTGCCTACCTGTGATCTCTCTCTCTCTGTCAAATAAATAAATAAAATCTTTAAAAAAAAAAAAAAGGAAGCCTGACCCTTAAGTCCCATCTCTCCTCCCCAGTTGGAAATACCACGAGGTCTCTCTCCCAAGGGCTCCAAGGATTTACTGAGGTGACGACACCTGTTCATTATTTTTTTTTTGTTAAGATTTTTTTAAATCTTACTTATTTGAGAGGGAGAGAGCATACGAGCGGGGGGAGGAGAAAAGGGAGAGGGAGGAGCAGAGCCCCTGCTGAGCAGGAAGCCCGCCGATCCCAGGACCCCGAGATCATGACCTGAGCCGAAGGCAGACACTTAACTCACTGAGCCAGCCAGGCGCCCCAGCACTCGCTCACTGTAGTACGCTTGTTGGCTCAGTGGCTCTCTAAACGTTTTTACGGTTTGAGACACGATTCACATACCGTCCGACTCTTTAAAAAGAGTGATTTCAGCATCCAAAAAGAGACACCCCTTCAATCGCCCCCAGCCCCCTGGCAAATACTACCTTACTCTCTATCTCTATGGATTTGCCCATTCTGGACGTTCGTACAAATGGAGCCTCTTGTGACTGGCTTCTTCCTTCATTCGGCACCGTGTTCGCGAGTTCGTCCGTGTTGGGGTGCGTGTCCGCGCTGTTTATGGCTGGAAATATTCCATTGCATGGCGATAGTCTGTCCTCTTCATCCATTCGTCTGTTGACGGACATCTGGGTTATTTCCACATTTTGGCTACAGACCTTGCCATTTTTAGCCCCTGGGGCCTTCTGTGGCCACCAGTATTTATAACTGAACGAAATCAAACCCGCTCTCGCGTAACGAGGTTGGGAAACTTCCTCCTTTGCCCGGAGGGACTTTGTAGGAGCCCTCGCCGGTGGAAAGCAATTTGGAGACCACGGTGATTTCCCGCACCTGCCCCCCCACTGCCGGGGGCCTGTTCTCAGGGGAACACAGCTCATGCCTTGAGGCTGGTGTAGGGTCTCCGGGGCCCGTCGGCTTCTTCTGATCGCAGCTTTTCTCC
>CM052890.1:5838580-5856324 GCA_028534135.1 Potos flavus | reverse complement strand
GGATCATGATCTCAGGGTCGTGGGATCGAGCCCTGCATTGGGCTCTCCGCTTAGCGGGGAGTCTGCTTCTCCCTCTGCCTCTGCCCCTCCCCCTGCTCATGTGCACATGTTTGCTCTCTAATCAATAAGTAAATAATCTTTAAAAGTAAAACAAGAGGGGCGCCTGGGTGGCTCAGTGGGTTAAAGCCGCTGCCTTCGGCTCAGGTCACGATCTCAGGGTCCTGGGATCAAGCCCCGCATCGGGCTCTTTGCTCAGCAGGGAGCCTGCTTCCCCCTCTCTCTCTGCCTGCCTCTCTGCCTACTTGTGATCTCTCTCTCTGTCAAATAAATAAATAAAATCTTTAAAAAAATAAAAGCAAAACAAAAGGCAGAAAGGCCAGTAAAACTGGCCCAAGCAGAGGAACAGTGGTAGATCTCAATGTATTTGGTGGTCAGACCCCATGAGCCTTGTGGCCTTAATAAGGAATTTGGATTTGTTTAGAAGTTCAAGGGAAAGCCTTTGGAGGGATTTCAGCTGGAGAGGGATGATTTCAGGAGTTCCATTTGATGGTGCTGGGGAGCAAGAGCCAGGAGCCAGCGGGGAGACTTGCAGTCCTTTGCGGTGTGAGGGTTGTAGCGGGGTGGAGAGAAGTGGCCGGATTTGGGACATGTTTTGGAGGCAGAACCTGCCGCTGGATTATAAGTGGCCGGTAAGGGAGAGAGGAATCACAGACTCCAGGTCTGCCCTGAGCATCCGGCCAGCGGTGTTTCCACAAGCTGAGATTCAAGGCCTAGGGTAGGTGCGGGCTTGGAGGATGGATTCAGAATTCAGGTTTTGGACTCTGTCCCTGGCCCTGCTTGGCTGCCAAGGGTCCCCTGGGTGCTTGCTGAACCCAGAGTATGGGATTCTTTCACCGTGACTGGCTAGCTTATCTGGTGAGAGCAGACTCCCTCAAGGTCAAGCTTTCGATCTTGGTTTCAGGGCTGTAGTCATTGATCACACCCCGTTTTTCACTGCTGTCTTGCAAACTACACACAGCTGGTCCAAGAGGGCTGAGCAAGTTTGCTCTGGATCGGCCCAGATGTGTCTGCCCCTGTAGACAGGTAGCTCCGAGCCCACGCCGACTGTCCAAACTCTGTTGCTGTCCCATAAAATGAACATACTGGATCAAGAGCATTTGTTGAGTATGCCCTGTATGTAAACCTCTGTACTAGACTAAATAGAAGAAAATGTTAAAGTAATCTCTTTACTACCTTTTTTTTTTTTTAAGATTTATTTATTTATTTGAGAGCACACGGGAGCGAGAGCGGGTGGAGGGGAGGGGCAGAGGCCGAGGGAGAGAGAGAATCCTCGAGCAGACTCTGCTGAGCGCGGAGTCCCTCGCAGGGCTCGATCTCACGACCTTGAGATCATCACCTGAGCCCAAATCAAGAGTTGGACCCCTAACTGACTGCAAGCCACCCAGGCGCCCCTCCTCATAATCTTAAGCATCGTGGCAGGTCAGTGCGGCGAGAGCTGAGAGAGCTCAGGAAGGGGAAGGGAAAGGAAGAGGGCTTACCTGGGAAGTCAGCAGGCCTGCCATGCCTGGGAGCATGAGATGGGTCTGCGAGTGGCAGATCAGGTGCAGAGCGTGGAAGGCAGGGGGAAGGGCAGGTGAGCGGTCCTAACCTTGCCCTCTCCCTTGTCCAACCTCCAGCTGAACGATGGGCAGTTCACCGTCATCCAGCTGGTGGGCATGCTGCGAGGCATCGCTTCGGGCATGCGCTACCTCGCCGAGATGAGCTACGTCCACCGAGACCTGGCCGCCCGCAACATCCTGGTCAACAGCAACCTCGTCTGCAAGGTGTCCGACTTCGGGCTTTCCCGGTTCCTGGAGGAGAACTCTTCTGATCCCACCTACACGAGCTCTCTGGTGAGGCCAGGGGACCCGCGTCTGAACTCGGTCCTTAGGGCCAGGTGGGGAGGGAAGGTTGGAAAGCAGGGAGGCGGAGGGATTGACAGGTCCGGTACAGGGACTGGACGTAGGCACAGACCGTGGAGGGGGGCGGTCAGCTTAGGGAACCCGACTTCCGGTGTCCAGGAAAAGAACAGAGTTAAGGAGCTGTGTGTCTGAGTCCCAGAAAGAAAGGAGGCCTTGGGGAAAGGCAGAGGTGGGGGGCGGGATGCCTGGGTCCTGTGAGTCCCTCAGGTCACCTTTTCCTCTCCCATCTTTAGGGTGGAAAGATTCCCATCCGATGGACAGCCCCTGAGGCCATTGCCTTCCGGAAGTTCACATCTGCTAGTGACGCCTGGAGCTACGGAATTGTGATGTGGGAGGTCATGTCATTTGGGGAACGGCCATACTGGGACATGAGCAATCAGGATGTAAGTGTCCCGTAGTCCTACTGAGCTTTCCTGGAATGTTCTCTCACTGGGGATATGGGCGGGGGGGGAGTGGGGTCCCCAGAGAGCTCATCACTGTTGGGTCCTTGAGGAAGGCACAAAGTAGAGTTGATCTTTGTATCCAAGACTTTGATACAGCACGTCTGGTCACAGAAGGACACGGAGAAGGAGGGCAGGGTTGGGAAGTTACTCATCTAGATCTAGGCCCAGGAGCCACTGGGGCATCAAACCACAGCCAGCTTTGACCCCGGCCAAAAGGACCCTGAGTCTGCCATTCCCGGGGCCTGAGGCACCTGTCCCAGCATCTGCTGGGAGCATCTGGTCCTCTGGCATCCTTGTTTTCCCGGAAGATCCTCACCCAGTGCTTCTGCCTGTCATTCCAGGTGATTAATGCCATTGAACAGGACTACCGGCTGCCCCCGCCCCCAGACTGCCCCACTTCCCTGCACCAGCTCATGCTGGACTGTTGGCAGAAGGACCGGAATGCACGGCCCCGCTTCCCCCAGGTGGTCAGCGCCCTTGACAAGATGATCCGGAACCCAGCCAGTCTCAAAATCGTGGCCCGGGAGAACGGCGGGTGAGGACCCCAGAGGGTGGGCCTCCTTCCCGCACTCTGCCACAACCTGAGAACCCCCCTGCCCTTCCCGCCTCGGAAGTATCTGGCCCTCTGGTGGTGTGTGGGATTGTTCATTGCCCTCGTCCGCGGCTCCAAGGCTGGGCTCAAAGCTCCCACCCTGACGTAGCCCTAGAACTCAGCACGCCCCTATCTACCCTTGCCTTCCAGGGCCTCACACCCACTCCTGGATCAGCGGCAGCCTCACTACTCCGCTTTTAGCTCGGTGGGTGAGTGGCTTCGAGCCATCAAGATGGGACGATACGAAGAAAGTTTTGCAGCCGCTGGCTTTGGCTCCTTCGAACTGGTCAGCCAGATCTCCGCTGAGTAAGTCGTGGCAGGAGCTGGAGGTGGTGGCTGAGATCCAGGCAGTCTCAGGGGCACCTGGGGACCAGAATCAGGCCTGCCGGTTTAGCAGGGACCTTTGAGGGCAACTCCTGGCACCAACTCTTATCTAGAGCACCCCCAAAGTAGCAGCCCTGGGGACTGAGAACCCAGGGATCTTCCAGGCCAGCAGAGCCCTCCTTACCCCCTCGCGCCACCTCAGCCCTAGGCCATCTTGCTCCTGTCCTGCCATGTGTATCTCTCCTGGTGCTTCTATCTACATTCCAGACCCTGCTCTCACATTAACAAAGTGTCAGCTCTGGCTGCTTTCCCACCCATAAAAGGAGAAGGTTGGACGGGGTTTTGGAGACCATTTCCAGCTTTAATGTTAAGTGGTTTTATGGTTGCGACCCCTCCCGAACCCTGTGTTCCCTTAGTTGGCCTCTCTGGTTCTCTACCTTTCTGCCTGCCCATTTCCCTCCCAGGCTCTCTTCGCAGCCTAGGTTTGAATAACACGTGGAAGGAAGAGAAATCTGGAACCACAGGGCGGGAGGCAGTCTCCCAGTGGGGCAGGTCATGCCCCCCCCCCACTTGTTCCAGCGACGCCCTGACACAGGTCCCTGCTCTCCATTTCCCACCTCTGCTGTTTTCCCTTATCTCAGGCTCCAGGCCTCAGGATGGGTCGGGCGGGGTGGGGGTGGGGGCAGCTCGTTTTCGCCCCACTCCGCCCCTTCCTCCCCACCCGCTTTTCCTCTCTCGGGCCTTTTCCTTCTGACTTCTCTTTTCTCCTCTAGGGCAATCTGTGCAGCCTCTTTCCCCACCGTCATTTTGTGCGCTTTTCTCTCTTTCATTCCAACCCCTTCGCTGATTCTCTGCCTTTCCCCAATCCTTGCTGCAGCCCCAAGCTGCAGGCCCCTAACCTCCCATCTCTGGCCAGCGCTGCTCCACCCTCTGCTGCGTCTGCGCAGGACTGCATCCCGCTCCTAAAGCCTCTGGAAACTGCCGCAACCATTGGCAACTGTTGACGCGTACCCCTCCCCTGCTGGCCTTCCTGATTGGCTGACATTCCGGAGGCGGGGCGTGGTGACCGGCACTTAGAAAACCTCCCCAAGAACCCTACGCATAGCCTCACCTAGCTCTCTCCCTTCTTCCCCAGGGACCTACTCCGAATTGGAGTCACTCTGGCGGGACACCAGAAGAAAATCCTGGCCAGTGTCCAGCACATGAAGTCCCAGGCCAAGCCTGGAGCCCCAGGCGGGTCGGGAGCACCAGCCCCCCAGTACTGACCTGCACCTGCTTGTCTGGCCCCGCGGCTCTGGAGCGGCAGGAACTCCCGGCTGGGGACACAGCTCCCCTTCTTCCTGGGGCAGAGCCGGCTGGGGACCCAAGAGGCCGCCACACCTGGGCCCCACTGGATTGCACTTTGAACCCATGGCGGTGGGGGGAAGCCGGCAGTTTGGAAAGACAGGATCTGAGGATTCTGCCATAGAAGTGTAGAAATCATCACATGCTCGCCAGGCGGGAAGCCCTTCCCTCAGGATTGGGTGTGACCGGAGGGAAAGGAAGCGCCTCTAATCAGCAAGCTTCCCAGGGGTGGTTGGGCTCGATTCCCACCGCCTCCCTCTGATCCCCAGTTAGGACCCCACATGCCCCTCCTCACCTGGAAGGGCCGTGGCGCTGCCCTGCAGACCAAAGAGAAGAGGGTGACTAGCCTGTGAGCTCGGGAGTGGAGTGCGCCGCGTCACTGCGGGAGGCGGGAAGGGGCGTCGTGGCCCAGTGACAAAATCATTGGACGCGAATGTCCCCGGCCTTGCTGCTGTCTTCCCGAACTCAGTTTTCCCTTGTAAATGCCCCTCCCTCATCTGCTGCCTTCATATTGAAGGTTTTCGAGTTTTATTTTTTGTTTTGGTCTTATTTTTCCTCTCCCCCCCCCCATTTTCTGTCGTCGTTTCTTGTTGTTTTGTTTTTCTACTGTCCTTGTCATAACTTTCTGTGTTGGGGGGGGGGCCTGTTTCATTATTGCCTCCTTCGCCCAGGGTGTAACAGGGACTCATCGTCGTGTCTGTTTCCGGAACAGTGCCTTGGTCACACCACAACTCCCAGACACTTTCCTGCCCCCAAGTAGCCCCAAGCTGTGTCCATGAGGGGGTGTGGGGGGTGAGGTGGTGGTGGAAACCAGAGACAGACACCGGTGCTTGGAGGAGTTCTTAAATTATATTTAAAACAATTTTTTTTTTTTTTTGTATAAATAAAAGAAAATGGGAAGCGTTGCAGTCCTGGGGGTGATTGGGAGTGGAGGATGGACTAGGTTTCTGCAGAGAATGGGGCCTGGATATGGACGAGGGGTCGGAGGTCTGGAGACAGGGCTGTGGGGGGCCGTGGGCTTGGTTCCCGGTCCCAGGGTGTGTTTGAGGTGGTGGGGTGGGGGCAGTGGGAGATGAGTCATTGGCAGCTGCTTCTAACGGCTCCAGATGGCTCTGCCAAGAGCCTGGGGCACCTCCGGGGTGGGGCTGCCCCCTCCCTCTCCTGTCCTGGTTCCCCAGCCTTGGGAAGGGGCCAGAGGGGGCCAAGGGAAGCCTTGAGCTTACAGCCCTGCCCTGCAGCCCCCTGATGGGGAAGAGGGGAGCATTGGCTGGGGTGGGGGTCCGCTTAGATGAAGGAGACAGATGTGGGCCAGATGTGGACAGCTGGGTTGGTTTAGAGGCAATGGGGGGAAGAGTCTGCATGGGCTGTGGGGGAGGAGCAGAGAGCTGGAGTGAGGGATGTGGACCCCCCACGGATGTACACACACTCACACACACAAACACACACACACACAAACTGGGCTGAGTAGTTGGGAAGACAATTCCCCCTTTCAAGATGCTGCCCAGGCAGGTTCTCCCAGCTTCTTGGGAAGGGGAGGGAAAACCACCTGAGCGTCTTCCCCCAACTTCTCCCTCCCAAACAGGAAGACAGGAATGGGGTCAAGCCCCTGCGAGTCTTTGTGGCCCTCTTCTGTTCCTTCCCTCACAGTCTGCCCACCCCCAGGGACACCTGCAGGGGCCAGCGCTGTTTAGCTGGGGCAGCCTTGTGGTTTCTGCCTCAGTTGCCCCCTGTTGTGTTGGGGTCTGTGCAGGACCCCAAATCACAGCTTCTGCCCTTCCCCAGTCCAGGGAACCTCAGGTGGTGATCCTGACTGCAATTTCCCACCTGTAGCAGCCTCTTCTGGAGTCCCGGATATTCTGGAATCCTCTGTCCCCTCCCTCGATGAACCATCACCCATGTTTTGTACACCCAAGGGATCTGGGAGGGACTCTCAACTGCCAAAGATGGAGGGGGTCTGGGTCCCAGAGGAGGTCTGTCTGGAGGATGCTGGCCCAGTCCAGCCCTTTCCCCTGCCAACCAGACATCCGGGCTAGATAAGGTGACCTTAGCTGTTGAGAGGAACAGAGGTCAAGAAGACACGGCACAAGTGAGTAACAGGCAAAAGGGCAAACCACGAGGTGAAGGGAGCTTAGGTGGGGGCAGGTGTGAAGCAGGGAGCCCCTTGATACCCAGGCTAAAGCACGGCCAGCTCATGGGATCCCCTGAGCGCTCCTGCCATGCCCCGCTCCAGAGGGCTCCCCGCAGCCAGCCTGGTCAGGGGCCATCCATTCCTCCCCGACCCCTCCCCACCCAGCTGGGATCTCAGTGCCTTCAGCGTAGCGGGCTGCAAGGGTCATCTCAGAGAATAAGCACAGGACCCAGTGTCCTGCCTGCTTTGGCACCCCTGTCCCTTGGGGTCTTCCATCCTGACCACCCCAACCCCAGCTGGTGGCCTTCCTTTCCTTCTTGGGGCCCAAGCAGGATGTCCCACCCCACCTCCGAGTGGGGACCTGCCTGATGGGAGGGGTCAGAACGGATGCCCTTTGGCCTCAGGCTGAGGCCGCTCCTGCTAGGATGGGACTCCTGGGCCCCCAGACCCCACCCTCAGTTGCCATAGTAATCCCTGGGCCTTTTGGGAAATGGACCGGTGCAGAAGGTGGAGGCCTCCAGAGAGGGTCACAGGCGGTCGGCCCTTTGGAAAAAGCCACATTCCGCATCCTTAGCTTGCACCCAGTGATTAATCTCATTGTTAGAAATGTCAGAGTCCTCAGGATCACCTTCCACCAGTCCCGGGGTCCTGGGAAGATGGGACAGTGCAGTCTTCTCCTGTTCCCCAGAAGCCAGGGGGCTGGACGCCCCACCCCCAAAGTACAGCCCGACCTCGGTCCCCCTCCCCTCCGGACATTTTGCAGGGCACCCAGCCCTAGCCTCCCCCCCACTGCCCGCACCCCTGGGTCCCTCCCTCCTATTTCACTCCCGCCCCAGGACCCACCTCACAGACCCTTCCTCCAACACAATCATGTGGAAATTCACATTTCAAAAATACATTTTATTTTCTCTCTCCTTTTTTGAGGAAAACTCAAAACTGAGGGACTTGAAGGACATGCTCTGGAACAAGATCTGAGGAGAAAAGCGAGAAAACCTGTATCAGAGGCAGACCCGGCTCCCGGTCGCCAAGGTTCTGGGGCGGGAATGGTTCTCACCAGCGTCCGCCAGCCTGTCTCTGTCCCGGCTCTGCATTTTCTCCCTGGGGGTTGTGGGAAACAGAGGAGGGTAGGTGCCTGCTCCCCTGCTGACTCATCGCCACCCACCCCTGCTCATCCCCTTTCCCAGAACTCACCTCCTCCTCCTCCCCTTCCTGGAAAGACATTCTCTAGTCACTGCGGGCACCAGGACCACCACAGGCACAAGCATCCCCAACAGGACGGCCACAAAGTTGGATGCTTCTGGGGTGCAGGGGACAGAACGTAGGGACACAGGTCAGGAAGGCATGGGGGAGGAGACACTCCCATTGGATCCTAAGTGGCCACCCAAAAAGGACGGCAGCCCCTAACTCGCGGGGTGTGGCTAGGTCTCCCTCCAGAAGGCTGTTGCTCCAAGGCCTTGGCACCATACCTCTAGGATCCCTTTGAGTTTCTGGACACACAACTCCCATCAGCCTTGCTAAGGGGCCTGTTCGTCCCGCTGGTCCCCTAGAGTCCGGGGTGCCGTCTTGGCCAGTGCTTCTCAAAGAGCAGCCTTGGAATCCCTTCCCTCAGTCACCTGGGAGCTCAGGATGAAGTTCTCACCTGGCTTTCCAGGGGCTGGCCCATCCCGAGGCTCCGTGCAGAGCCGTCCCCCGTAACCGAGTTCGCACTCACAGGTGAAGTGGGTCCCCTGCTCCCAGCACCGCCCATCATTCTGACAGGGGTTCTGCAGACACGGGCTTTCTGTGAGGATAAACGGGGTTATGGAGGGTTCTAGAAGGATACGTGCAGCCAGGGAGAGGGGAGGGCGTGGGGAGCTAACGCCAGGAAAAGGCCCCGCACCGTGTGTGCAGAGAGCAGCCGTTCACTCCCTTGGGCCCTCCCGAGAAAGGAGGAAAGAGCGGGATTAAGCAGCCCAACTTCCCCACAGCGAAGGGGAGGGTCTCAGGCACAGGACACAGCATCCCCCCACACACATACGGGGGCAGCTTGAAGCCCCAGGGAAGTCTAGGCTCACCTTGGAAGCAGCCACGAGTGAGGTTCCCCAGGGTGCAGATCTCCCCAGCGCGGCAGCTGAGGGGCTCACACAGCAGCACCCCCGAGCGGGCACAGGTGCAGCGCTGAGAGCAATCCTCAGTCACAAAGCTGTCACCCCGCTGGAGGGGGGAGAAGGGCCGGGAGGAGGCGGTCTGGCTTTCCTCCCACCTTGGGCTCTCTTGCCCCCCAGGGCCTCCCCCTCCCCGCGCGGACCTGGTAGTAGACGCCGTTGCTGGTGCAGCCACAGTGGGCCAGGGGGAGGCTCCGGGCGCCACTGTAGACGTAGCCCGGGAGGCTGGCACAGCCCTCCACGCAGGGGCCCTCGCAGTCCCTAGGGGCCGCCAGGTGAGCGCAGGAGGCCGGGCAGGGGGTCATACAGCTCTGATAGACGGTGTTGGCCGGACACGCCAAGGCTGGCGGGCGGGAAAGTCGGAGTGAGCAGGTGGCCGGGCAGCGGCAGAGCCAACAGGTATGGGGACCGCGGGGCTTGCAGCTGGAGGGGAACGCGGTCACCCACCACAACACAGAGCCTAGTCTAGGCCAGGAGGCCGGAAGAGGGGGCCGGCTTCGGGTGTCTCTTGGTCTGACATTAAAGCGTGCTAAGGAAGTGGCGGAGCAAAGCTGGGCCCCGGCAAGAAGAAGGAGCGGGATGGGAGGGTGGGGCTGGGGTGCGGCTCCCTGGGCGGGGCCGAGAGGGAGGCTGGCTGGGGAGCACGCAGACGCGGGGCGGCGGGGAGTCGAGGGCGAGGCGGGAAGCCCAAGGCGGGCAAGGGTGGGGGCCCAGAGCTGAGCAGGGGGGCAGAAATGGCCGAGAGGGTCGGGGAGCAGCTGCTGGGGAAGGTCAGTGCCTCACCGCAGCGGGTGCGGTTCCGCCAGCTGGCCAGGGTGGCGCCCGCCTCCTGGCAGATGATGGCGTACCCGCTGAGGACCTGGCAGCGCAGTTCCTCCTGCTCTCTGGGGTTCCGGGCGGCACACAGATCAAACACACAGTGCCTGGGGGCAGCAGGGCGGTTAGGGGGCTGTCAGAGGCGGGGAGGCAAGGAGACCCAGCCCTGCAGAAGAGGACCTGGAAGCCCCAGCAGAAAGACAGCAGGCAGGGTGTGCGTGTGAGGGTGTGTGTGTGCATGAGTGTGAGCGTGTGGGGAGGGGAACCACAAGGACCTGAAGCCACAAAGAGAAAGAAGTGAGCCAAACGGAGCTTGGATCACAGAACAGGCAGCAGGACCAGGAGAAAGGCCACTCCCGTGTGGCCTGGGCCCTAGACTCACTCCTGGAAGGGCTCTGGGGCCACAGTCTGGTGACAGGCGGCAAAGGGGCCCTGGGGATCCACCAGCACCCTACACGCCTGGGTGCTGTTGATGAGCTCCAGCCGCTCTGGGCTGCATTCTGACGCTCGGAAGCCTGACTCCTTCTCCTCCTCCACTTCCTCCTCTCGTATGGCCCTGGAGCAGAGACCAAGAGGAGGCCAGGTGAGGCCCCTGAGGACCACGACCTTGGGAGGAAGTCGGGGGGAGGAGTGGAGAGGCACGGGGCACAGCCAGGGACCCGTAGGGCTGGTACCCCCGCAGTGGGTCTGAGAGGCAATGGCAGGATGAGATCAGGCCCTCGGGCGTCCTTGTCTGCTGAGGATATGGGGTGAGCGGGCGTGGGCAGACACCGGACTGATGCTCACCTCCCCAGGGGCCAGGCCTCCCTCCTCTGAGCCCCAGCCCTCTCACCTTGAGAAGCGGGCGAGGTCACCTCGCTTGATCCTCTGTACCTCCCAGCTGTTGCCGAAGCTGACCAGGTTCTGGGTGATGGTGCCGTTGGGCAGCATAAAGTCATTGTTCTTGTTCCCGTCGAAGTTCCCGCACAGGCCGCGCACGAGCCTCTTGTACTTGCTGGGCAGCGTGATCACTGCAGGAGGAAGGGATGTCCAGAGTGAGGCTCCCCACCTCCTCTCCACCCCTCCTGGCTGTTCCCCTGGCACTGGGGGCTCTAGACCCACTCGGGGCATCTCACTGTGGCTGGCCCGCCGACGATGTGGTTTTCCCTGCTCCTGGCCCTCGGCCCAGAAACGTCCCCTCTGCTCTCCCCTCCCCACTCTCAGGTACCTGCGTTTTTGCCTCCATCGAAGGTGACAACCATCTCGAAGTCGGTGATGAGATACAAGCGATGGCCCCGCAGGGCAACCTGCAGACGGTCGCTGGGCTTGTAGGGGATGGTCGTTTTCTGGTTGTTGACCTGGAGAAGGCAGGCAGGAGCCGCCGAGAGTCCGGAGTCAGCCTGACCTCCATTGCCTCCCTGCGCAGCTCGGTATCTGGGTGCCATCAATCCGAGGTACCTCAGTAGGCTTCGCTACCCCACGCGGCAAAGACCTCCTCGAGGTCGGCTCCTCTGCAGCCATAGCCTCTTCCTTGCAGAAACACTTGACAGAGTGGATGCCCCCCCGTACTACTCAGCCCAGCTCCCCATTTGCACCTCTTGTTCTCTCCCTCCCTCTCTCTCTCCCCATCTCTCCCCAACCTTTTGCTCCATCCCACGGCCCTCCTCTGCCTCTCCCCACGAGGTGAGTGTGGCGCCGATTCTGACCTCCATGGCGAGGCAGCCCGGGCCAGGACCTTCCCGGGGAACACGGAGTCCTGGCTTCAGCTGTGTTCAGTGGCTCCCCCCGGCCCGGCCTGCCTCCCCAGCCTCTTCTGGCCTGGCCCGGCTCTTACCACCAGCTCCAGATGAGCCTTGAGCTGGACCGTGTAGCCGTAGACCATCACGATGATCTCGTGCAGGTAGATGGGGCTCGAGGACGAATATACTTTGTTGCGCCCCTCCACCACCAGAGGCACCACCCCAGCTGGGAGCGCGCCGACGATCTTTATCAGGGTGTAGGTCATGCGGCCCCGGAAGGGGTAGCTGAGGCCATCAAATGTACGGTAATGGGGGTCCCCATAAATGGAGCATTGCTCCGACTCTGCCAAGAAGGGCCAACCCTGAGAAGGGACCCTGCCCCGATATAACACCCCCCCATCCCTCTACGCCCTGATGTCTCTGGTCACCCTCCCTCTTAGCCCTGGGTTCCCTGGCTACTTGACCTTCATCCTTCTCTCTTTCCCAGCCCCGATTACAAACCTGGCCCCATCTCCTCTTTCTGTACTTAAGAGAGTGAGTCCCGGAGTCAGCCACAGAGCTGGTGAGAGCCTGAATGAGGCTGCAGGCCCACCCCGTGCCCCGTGCTGCGGCCCCTTCGGTCTCCAGACCTACCCAGCCTGAGCCCCTTGGGTCCTGCCGCTTGCTCCGCCTCCCCGATGGCCCTTCTTACTGTTAATTTCACAGCTGCCAGTGCCCCTGGGCTTGGGCTCGCAGTGGGAGCCACGGGGGCACCTGAAGGGCTGGCAGCGAACGGTTCCTGAGATGCAGATACAGCTCCTCGTGCAGCGAACGGCGATCCAGGTTGTACCCTCCTAGAGAAGGCACGGGGAGAACCAGGGAGTGAGGAGGGAAGGGCCAGGTCCCCTTCCTCCCGCCCGGTCTGCCTAGGCTCATGGTCTGAATGGCTTTGTTGGCCCAGGCAGGGCAGTTACGGGCCGCCTGCACCCTGAGGTCCCTGTACACCTCCTAGAGTCATCGCGTTTGGTGTCTTACATACGTTGTTCAGGAAAGTACCCATCTTACAGATGACAAAACTGAGGTAACAGACTCGGGAGTGGTACCCACGGGATTCGAGCCAAGGCCACGCTCCTTCCGCTACACCAGGCCCCATCCCAGTTATTTGGATTCCTCGGATCCCAAACCCCAAACCACCATGCACCCCCAGCCCAGGCCTGGCCGGACAGCACCCTGCCCCACCACCAGCCTGCATCCCCCGGGGCCAGCCACAGAGACACGGGTGCCCCAGGCTGACAGAAATGCAGGAAAGGAGAAAACACCAACCTTGAGGTGTCCCCACCCCTACTTCCTGTCCCCACTCACGGGGAAGGAGCTGCCGTAGTCGTCCATACAACCACACTGACTCTTTGTCACACATTGTTGCCCACTGAGCACGTAGCCGGGCAGACAAACGCAGCCCTCCTTGCAGGGGACCGGTCCTCCCTTCCTTGAAGGAGGACTTTGGGTGCCACTGCACTGGCCCAGCAGGTCCAAGCAGGAAGGTGAGCAGGAGGGAAGGCAGGTGGAGTAGCTGCTGTGGGCAGGACATTCCAGAGCTGGGGGAGAGGGGGGGTAAACATTTACTGAGTGTGGGCTCCGTGCCAGGCCCCAGGGAAGGAAAGGAGTAAGAACACCCCTCCCAGTGCAGTGTGGGAGACAGAGGTCAGCCCGCAGCCACAGCGACCTTGACATGTATGGTCAGCCAGCGTGGCACAGGCGTGCGTGTGTAACAGGTGCACAGAGCACAGGAGTATTCACTCTGTTGGTGGAGTCCCATGAAACCCTTTAAGCAAAATACCTGTGATCACATGGAAATGTGCACGGAGAGTGAGGGTCTGCAACATAATAAAGAAGTCAGTTGTTCCTGGGACGCCTGGGTGGCCGAGTGGGTTAAAGCCTCTGCCTTCAGCTCAGGTCATGATCTCAGGGTCCTGGGATCGAGCCCTGCATCGGGCTCTCTGCTCAGCGGGGAGCCTGCTTCCCCTTCTCTCTCTGCCTGCCTCTCTGCCTACTTGTGATCTCTCTCTCTCTCTCTGTCAAATAAATAATAAATAAAATCTTAAAAAAAAAAAAAAGTCAGTCGTCCCTAAGTGAATGTATACGTTTCAGATGATCCCAGTACAATACACCAGCAGGATTTCGTTTTGGTTTTTAGTAGGGCAAGAAGGTATTAAAGTGGAGAGGAAGATTGAACAAACCAGAAAAGCCAGGAAAACGCTAAAAAAAAAAAAAAAGGAAAGGAAAGAGCAGTGAGTAGTGAATGTCCCTGTCGGAATTGAAAACACAGTTGAAACTCTCAACAATCACAACACTGGGTTACTGGTAAGTGGAGACAGATGGTGCCATGGAAGGGAGAGGAAGTCCAGACAGGGACCCAAAACCAGAGGGAAACTTAGTATACGATAAATCACAGCATCTTGGTCAGTGGGAGAAGAGACTGGTGATTTAAGAGTGCTGGGGAGGGGCGCCCTGGTGGCTCAATCTGTTAAGCCTCAGGCTCCTGATTTTGGCTCTGGTTGTGATCTCAGGGTCGTGGGCCAGGGGTGGGGTGGGGTGCTCTGCATTCAGCGGGGAGTCTGCTTCTCCCTCTCTGCTCCTCCCCCATCTCTAAAATAAATAAATAAATAAATAAAATCTTCACAACAAACAAACAAAGGTAATTCATATCTTATATTGTGCACCAGGATGAAAATTCCTGTGGGTAAAACATTTAAATATAAAAAAAGAAACCATAGGGGTAGGGGTGCTTGGCTGGCTCAGTCGGTAGCCCCACATTGGGTGTAGAGCTTACTAGAAAGAAAGAAAGAAAGAAAGAAAAAGAAAGAAAGAAAGAAAGAAAGAAAGAAAGAAAGAAAGAAAGAAAGAAAGAAAGAAAGGTGCTGGAGCAAAACATGAGCAAATTCTTTTTTAACTTTGGAGTATTTGTCACTATGGCTCAAAATGCAGAAGCCACAGAACAAAGACTAACATATGCTATCCCACATACATGTACATATGTATATGACCAAAAAAGTCAAAGATGAAAAAATAAGAACTGGAAAAATGGTTGTAGCTCATAGCACTAATAGAGGGCTACTCTCGGGGCATCTGGGTGGCTCAGTCAGTTAAGCATCCCACTCTGGATCTCAACTCAGGTCTTGATCTCACGGTCGTGAGCTCAAGTCCCACGGTGGTGAGGTCAAACTAATAATTTAATCAATTAAAATTTAATTAATTAAATTATAAATAAAGAGGGGTGCCTAGGTGGCTCAGTCAGTTAAGTGTCTGCCTTCGGCTCAGGTCATGATCCCAGGGTCCTGGGATCGAGCCCCACATCGGGCTCCCTGCTCACCGGGAAGCCTACTTGTCCCTCTCCCGCTTCCCTTCCCCCCTCCTTCTCTTGCGTGCTTTGTCTCTCACAAATAAATAAATAAAATCTTAAAAAAACAAAAAAGTTCCTGAACCTTGTGAATGCATCACATACTAAAAACACATTAACCATTGTCTTAAAGTTTAAAAGGTTCTGGAATTACATAATTTGATAGTTGCAGAACCTTGTAAAGATCCTACAAAAACAACGAACTATATATACTTTTAAATTGGTGAATATCATGAATTAGAATATGAATTCTAATTTGAAAAAGAATTTTTAAGAGCTGCGGAAGGATGCCCAGGAGTCTGCCAGGTGACAAGCAGAAAGAACTTTCCAGGTGCGGGGAGCAATGCAGAGAGAGGCAGGGAGGGGAGTCGAAAAGCAAGGCCTGTAGGGCGGGTGGGGGAATAGGGTAGTCTGGTGCGGGGGGGTGGGGGGGTGGGCAGGCACACAGGGAAAGGGGCGAGAGAGGACAAGCCAGGACAGACGGGACAGACGGTCTCGGATATCTCCAAAAGGATCTTGGACTTAACCTTTCAGGCAGGAGCCATGCAGGGGAATAACAGAATCATGTTTCCTCTGGAAAAAAATGGGCAACGAGGAGAAGCCCATGTTGCCTCGGTGGCAGGGGTGCCGGCTGCGAGCGAATTGTGAACGAGCCACGTTGGAACAACGAGGTCAGGCACAGGTCAGGAACAAAGGGAAAGGAGGACGGGGAGCTTTAAGGGGCACAGAGACAGAAACGAGGTGTGGGACGGTCTGCGGTGACCACAGGGCACACTCACGGCAGAAGCTGCTGTTTCTCCAGATCGGGGGCTTGATCCCCTGGTCCCGACAGGAGGCCCCGAAGGTTTCCAAAGATTCACAGAGGGTGCGGTTCAGGCCTCCAAATTGACAGAGGTTGTTGGTGCAACTGAGCAGGAAGGGCCTGAGAACCACGTGGCTGGCACACTCAGCCCAGGCTGGTGCCTGAAAGGCCGCCTGGCACTGTTCCTGGGCTCTGGCTAGGTCGGCCGTGCTGCAGTTCGTATCTGGCTTCTCCTGCGGTTCTGTTTGGACCATCTGGTCATCTGGTTGGCAACTGCAGAGGAGAAAGGGATCATCAGAGGGACAGCCACTGCCCCTACCTATGAAAATGACTGGGCACTCCCAAGTGACTCAGAAGACCCCCCTTGTCTTCACCAGGAAGCTGGAATGAGCTCTGGCCCCGTTCCCTGCAGCCTCAGTCCCCTCCCGCGTTTTGAAGCCAAAAAAAAGGAAGACTTTCATGTTTCCCCTGATAGGTTCCCGGGACCCAGAAGCCATCCTCTGTCAAGGTACACACAGACAGGAAGGCTCTGGTCTTCCTAGCCCCTGCCAGATAGTCTGGGATCCCAAATTGCATTCCTATGAAGATGGAGAGGCTTTGGGGACAATTACTTGGGGTCAGACTCCCTATCTTGCCAACTGTCCACCAATTCAGTGTCATTCTGGGCTAGTTCATCACTGGGCATCATGAGCTCATCCTCTTCCTCATCATTGAAGTTCCCGCACAAGCCACAAACCTGGGGGGGCGAAGGGGTTCTCAGTGGCCAGCCAGGGGCAGGCAGAAGAGCCTTTCTGGGGGGCGGGGGGGTGCCCGCATTCCCACTCCTAAGAAAAAGGCGCCCTCCTGGCCCTCCTCCTTTCTGGGGAATGACCACTTGGGTCTGGAGAGGGCTCAGCGCCCTCTGGAGGCGGACTCCCCAGGAGAAGAGCTAGGGGTTGCCCCCACCTTTTGGTAATAGGCTGTAGGGAGCTGGACCTCTAAGAAGCCCTTGCCATCAAACTTGACCTGCAGCCCGATGTTGACCCTGAGCACGGTGTAGATGCCACTGGTAGTGATTTTGACCCCCTCGATCTGGCTGGTTGAGGGAAGGGTGGCCTGTGTACCGTTGATCTAGAGAGGCGGGCAGGGCAGGTGAGTGGGAAGAAGGACCGGACAGAGCCCGTTTGCCAGAGCGCGGCTGGCGTCCTCCCTTTCTGCCCGCGCCACTGCCCAGCTCACCAGCACGTGGTGGCCCTTTCCCAAGGTGACCCGGGTGTCAGAGATGTCGATATGGACCCGGTAGAGGTAGAAAGCAGCCGAGCGGCCTCTCCGCATCCCATGCTTGCCGCTGATCTTGAAGAAAGGCAGGTTCTTGGTGGAGTGGCACACTTTCAGCAGAACGTAAGTGCAGGTGTTCTGGATGGTATGGAGAGCGCCATCGAACGTCACGTACGGGGAGCGGTCCGAGGTGTGGCACACTCCCATGCCTGGCAGAGGGAGAGGGCTGAGGAGTGTCGGCCTCCACGAGGATGAGGCTGGGCCGCCCAGTGGGTGTTGTTGTCCCGTCAAAGCTCGCGGCCGGGAGAACCACGAGGGAACCCAAGGAGCCCTTCCTGATGGCACAGGGGTCAGCATCCCCCACTGGCCCCCCCAAGCTCTTCAGGAAGGCAGGGAGGGCGGCCAGTGCTACAGGTGGCTGGCGGGAGAGGGGGAGGGGGAGCCGGGGAGAGCAGGTGCGGTGACTTCACGGTCCCCCGCTGCACTCCAGGGCGTCCTACCTGAGGTCCGGCAGCGCAGCAGGCCGTCCAGGGGCCAGCACAGCCGGCCCGGCTCGCAGGTGCTCTGGTGGCAGGAGATGTTGCTGTGCGTGGAACAGGTGCAGAGCCTGGAACACTTGTTGTCTGTGTACCAGCTTTCCCCGACCTGTGGGACGTGGGCATCAGCAGAGCCAACAGAAGACCGGAAGCCGGAGCTGGACTGGACCCCGCCCCCAGCACCCCCCCCCCCCCCGGGGCTCACTGCCCTTGACTGCTTGCCTCCATCCCTAGCCTTCCTCAACCTTTTGGCTTCTGGACTTGCTGCTCAGCCCCCTAGACTGCCCCCCCGGTCCCCCACCG
>CM052890.1:5811949-5838080 GCA_028534135.1 Potos flavus | reverse complement strand
GGGGGAGGGCATTAATGGTGACCATCCCCGGGCAAGGAAAGGGGTCAGCTGGATTTAGAGATGGCAAAGGCTGATGTGATAATGTGGCTTTAGCCAGAGACGCCACAGAGAAGAAGTGAGAAAAAATAAGGGGCCATTGGCCAGGACTGGAAGCTGCCACCAGCCCCCAAAGGGGCTCCTGTTTCCTTGATGGCAGCTGTAGCCCACTAAAGAGGGTTGCCAGCTGCCTACTGAGGAATAGCCTTGAATGGAACCACCTTATTGACCGGTGTGGGCAGAGCTGTGGCCTCAGGCCCAGTGGGGTCAAGAGGTCAGACAGGCCATGCGAGGCAGCACGTAGGGCCCGACCCCCTCTACCTCTAGTTTCCCAGGACTGTGGCCTGCTGCCAGGGTGGGAGCAGGGCCTGGGAAGTAGGGGGCTCCCGGGAAAACAGAAAAGTCAAGAGCCATGTTGTGGTTTCAGTTCTTGCCAGTGAGATTGAAAAATACACAAAACTTGGACCCAGTGAGAGCCAGGGGCCAGCCCCCATCCCATCTTCATGGCTCCTACCACCCTTTGTCCAGTGGGTTCTTGCTGTCCTGGGAGTATCCATGAGACCTGGAGAATTCACATCTTGCCACCGCAATTCTCCAGTCCCTCCTGTCCCTGGCTGATAGGTGCAAAAGAGGTATTTGCCCTCCAGCTTGGCCAGGCATCACTGTTCGGCAGGGCACTGAGGTGTCTCCCCAGCAAGGCTCTGTCCCCAAGTTTAAGCTAATTTCCTCCGACTTCCTCCTGCTTCGGGGCCTCAGGCTGGCCCTGTGACATCCTTAGATCTGGACAGTTCCTCTGGCCCTTGAGATGTCACCCCTGGCCGTGGAGTGTCCATGGGACAGGCTGGTGCTGAGCTGCTCACCCCTCGACAGGGGTCAGGAGTGGGGGTGCAGAGGCGTGGCACAGGCAGTGGTGGTGAGTGAGGTGGTGGAAGTGCCCGGGGTGGGAGCACCTGGTCACCTGTCCCCTCTCCTGCAGGCCTCCCCTGTGTACAGAGTCAGCTTGCCCCGCAGGAAATTGGAGTAGATTCGGAAAAGTTTGCACAAAGTATCAACAGTGAATGTTCGGAGTGGAGCAGCAGAAGCTTCCTCTGGAAGGGAGCTGGCCTCTTTCTGCCAAGGAGAGAACAGAAAGTTACCACAGTGCGGGGGAGGCGGGCAGGGGAGACCCCGAAGGTGAAGTGTGAGGGAGGTTCCTACCCACCTGGGCTCCCAGCGCCCGCAGCAGGGACGTGAGGCTGCGCAGGCTACTGACGGCTTTGTCCACGTGCAGCCGCAGGGTCTCAGACGGCTGCGAGGAGTTGGCCAATAGGGCCTGGCCCCGCAGGATGGCTTCTGAGAGCAGGGCCAGGCCCTGCCAGACTTCCACGGCCTGCTGCCCCACCTAAAGGAAACGGAGACTTGGAGTCAGCAGCCCAAGCTGGCCTCTCCCTCTCAGCAGCCCCAAGCACCAGGCTGAGCAAAGTGAAGGCTTAGAATCAGTTTTGTTGAATGAATGAATGAATGAATGAATAAACAAATGAACGAACAAACAAGAACAAATGAAGGAACATATTGCGTTCAGCCCTCATCTTTTTTTTAAGATTTTTTATTTATTTTTTCATCAGAGAGAGAGCACAAGCAGACAGAGTGGCAGGCAGAGGCAGAGGGAGAAGCAGGCTCCCTGCCGAGCAAGGAGCCCGATGCAGGACTCGATCCCAGGACCCTGGGATCATGACCTGAGCTGAAGGCAGCCGCTTAACCAACTGAGCCACCCAGGCGTCCCCAGCCCTCATCTTCTATCGCTCTCCCTCCCACCCTATCAGGTTCCCAAAATGAGACTCCCCAAGAAGAAGGAAAAAATAAACTCACATCCATCCTCTTCCAGGTGTAGAAATTAACCTTGGTTTCTGGGACGGTGATATTCTCACTGAAGTTGCAGCCTTGAGCACAGCCCATCTAAAATGCACCACCCGGGGTGGGGGGGTCAGGCTCCCCAAAAGCTCCCTCCACCTTTGCCCGTTACCTAGATTCCAGGTATGCACTGGAGGCTACCACTTGTATCACTTTTACTGGGGGCTCTGACTTCCCACCCCCTCCACCCCTGAACCAAGTGCCAGGAAGGGACTCTGGTTCCTGGATCTTGGAGGACACCCTTGGACTCCTGAGAGTGAGTTCTGTGGAATGTCCTGAGGAGGGGGCCTCACCGTGACATTTTCGGCCTCCCTGGCCTCCAGGATGTACCTCTCCAGGACTCGGTTGTCACAAATGAGGCGAGGGGGTGCTCCCAGGACTGGGAGGCCCAGAGGAAGCAGCAGCAAGGACAGCAGAAGCAGCACGGCAGGACATTCTAGAAAAGAGTGCCAGGCTGAGTGTATGGCTTTGGAGGGGGAGGTTCACACATCCCGCTCCTCTGCCCCCAGCGAGGCGCTCCCGACCCCCCACCTTCCCAGCGCTCAGGTTCTGCCTCTGCCTTCATTCAATACTGCTGCGGCGCGCACACCCCACCCCCGCAAACTACCGGCATCCACTTCTCCCGGCCAAACTTCAATCCCGGTGTGACAGAGGCGTCCCCTCTCGCAGATCCCGGTGATTGCTCCAAGACCCAGGTATCAGCTTTCTCCCCAGGCACGTAGCAGCTCCTCTTCTCCCCGAACCCCCACACCGCGCCCCCGTGTCCAGGTCAGATTTCACCTTTCCCAGGAGCTCCCTAAGCCTTGCCGGCACGTGGAGGCTGCCCCACCCCCCTTCCGGGGTCCTTGGCAAGTTGTCGGTCCTTGAACCCAGCCACCAGCGGTAAATTCCTGCTCAAACAGGGGCCCGGAGGGGGCAGGGGCTCCTCCAGCCGGTGAGTACTCACCGCACGCCCCCATCTCCACGCCTCCCCCGGCCCCTCAGCGACCAGGGGCTCGGCCGGCACCCTTGCCGGGAGCCCTCATCCTGGGAAGCTCAGTGGGGCAGGGCCGTCGGTCCCCACGACCCGAAGGAGGGGGCCGCCAAGCCGGGGTCGCACAGAGCGAGCGCAAGGCTCCTGGCCAGGGTCCGCGAGGACTGGCGCGCGGCGACCGGCCGTGGTTGGCCCGGGGACTGCGGCTCGGCCGGGGGTCGGGGCTGTTATCAGCATGTGTGCGTGCGTGTGTGGGGGTGGGGGGCAGGCTGTGTGCGTGAGGGGTCGCCAGAGGTAAGGGCCAGAGGGGTCAGACCGGGGCAGGACGCCTGGGTCGGGGGCTTGCCGGGGCGGGAACAGAGAGGCCGTAGGCGCGGAGCGGGGCACGGGTCTGCCTGGCCGAACCCGGGTTCTGGGAGGAGCGGCTGGGTGCGCACCCGCCGGAGGAGAACCATTCTGGGAAAGACTGGGGACCCCGAGGCTCCCCACCCCCCGGGGGGGGGGCGTCCCAATCTTGGGCGGGGGTTCAGAGCTGGGAGCGCCGGTTCCTGGCAGAGGCAAGTTGCCTTCCTTCTCACAATCCCAGTACTTGTTCTAGAAGCCAGTATTGTTCGTGTTGAGGAATTTGATGGGGGCACACGGAGTAAGAAATTTGGGGGGCTTCTCTCCCCCACTCTTTACTTTTCTAGGACTCCGAAAACCCAGAAACTGAACTTTTAGGGCACTGGGTTCATGGTATGTTGTGCAGGACACGCATGCACTTTGACATCCTTTTTGTTCTTTGTTGTTTTGGGTTTTGACCTGTGATATAGGTTAGCCTGTGTGGCGAAATTTGTTAGAACTCTAAAACAGAGCTGTCCCCCAGACTGATGGTGGTTCAGGTTTGCAGCTAAGCCTCCAGGGCTTCTAGGAAGCACGGGGGCAAGCCTCCTAGAGCAGGAGTCTGAGGCGGGGTGGCTTCTCAAACCTTGGAAAGTGATCTCAGTCCTGAGCCTTGGTTCCCTGACCTGTCAAAGGGGGGGGGGGGGTGATAAAGTCCCGGTTCCAAAGTCCTACAAATACAGGTGGTTATATACCTTCCGTCACTTCCTTCCCAGTTCCATGAGATTAAAGATATTTTATTCACAGGATCAGTACCTTCTTTGTGCAAGTCATCAGACTACACACTTTGCAAGACAAAAAAAGATGTGTTTGAGAGCTAGCTCCAGCCTCCTGGAGTTTGTCGCTTACAACAGAGATAAGATGGGTACACAGGGCAGTGTGTGAGGACCAGAGCATTCAGAGCCTAGCTGGGTTTGGAAGACGCAGTTAGCTGGGGGAATCGATGGGGGATTTGATGCAGAGGGTGACATGAGCTCAGCCTTGATGGGCTGGAAGCATTTCAATAGGAACAGATGTGAGGTGGGGATGAAGCTAGTTCAGCAATCGGAAAGGGGGGGGTCAGGTGTGTCAGGATGGAGGGTGTGACCTGCAAAGGTGGCAGACATTAGGCCAGAGGGCTGGTTAGGGAGAGGTTGCGAAGGGCCTTGAATGCCACTCTTAAGAATTTGGATTTGGGGCACCCGGGTGGCTCAGTCGGTTGATCATCCAGCTCTTGGTTTCAGTAGATCATGATTTCTTAGGTCATGAGATAGAGCCCTGCATGGGCCGCATGCTCAGCAGGGAGTCTGCTGGAAAGATTCTCTCCCTCTGGCCCTCCCCCACCATGTGTGCAGGCACGCTGTCTCTTTCTAAAGTAACTAAAGAAGTCTTAATTTTTTAAAAATTTTAAATAAATTTTTAAAAATGTATTTATTTATTTGACAGAGAGAGAGAGATCACAAGTAGGCAGAGAGGCAGGCGGGGGGCGGGGGAAGCAGGCCCCCTGCTGAGCAGAGAGCCCAATGCGGGGCTTGATCCCAGGACCCTGAGATATATCATGACCTGAGCCAAAGGCAGAGGCTTTAACCCACTGAGCCACCCAGGCGCCCCTAAATTTTTTTTTTTAAAGGAATTTGGATTTTGTTTGTAAAGAGTGGGAAGCACTCATTCATTCATTCATTTGACAAATGAATATTCATCTAAGATACATATGAATACCTAATTGTGGCGGGGGACCTGGGGATAGAATGAAACAGACAAGAGGGCCTACCCTGGTGGAGTTGAGATTCTAGTGGTGAGGCAGGACGACCAAGACAAAAATGAATAAAAGAGGATCTCCCATGGCAACAAAGGACCAAGGAGAACAGGCGTGGAAGGGCCCAGGAGTGTTGGAGGAGGCTGCAGGTTTAGATGGGGCAGTCGGGGAAGCCGTGCTGAGGGTGCCTTGAATAAAGGCGGATGGAGGTGAGGGAGGGAACCATAAGGTGGGGAGGGCATGATTAAAGAGGGGGTCAGGAGAGGGAGAGGCGGGACGCAGAGGCTGGTGTGCCTCCGGTGGGAAGTCATGAGGGCCTGACTTGCTGGGATCCCGCTCCTCTGCCCTCTGCTCACCTCCAGGCCCTGTTCTGGGGTCCCTACTCAACCCTGGCATCCTGACTCCCAGTCTGCCCACCCCACTGTGCCCCTGGTCCCAGTTTGCCTCTCAGCACTCAGGCAGCTTCCCAGCCCTGCTTGGCCTTCGGAGCCTGGGTCTGCTTCCCTCCCAGATCCCAGCTGTGGGACAAGCACACGCACACACACGTCCACACACGTCCACACATGCGTTCTGGCCCGACACCCCCACCTCCCCCCCAGCCTCTGCTCTCCGGTCCCCTGACTCCTGCGTCACTGCCCTGACCTGACCATGGAGAGGGGGCCAGGGACGGATGGGGGTGGGGGAGACGGAGGAGAGGAGGAGCCTTTTGGACTGTGGGACCTGCTGCTTCCTTCATAGCAACTTGTTGGAGGTCGGCCTTCACCCTTGTCTTCAAGGAAGGAGGGGAGATGGACCATAAGCACCAGCGCCTGGGTGGTATGGCCTGCTGGACAGGGCTGGTGCTGGCTTATCCTCTGGGACTTTTGGAGAGAGCCCTCTGATCACAGCCGGGGAGAGAAGGTGCAGGAGAGGATCTCGGTCCCCCCACACCCACCCCCTAAGCTGTAGTAATCCTACCAGAGGGCAGAGCCTGGTTTGGGGGCCAACTTCAACCTAAGTGCTCTTGGCTACTGCCCAGCAGGGTCCAGCTACCTGCCCTTGATATCAGGGGACCCTGAAAAGCAGAGAGAAAACAGGAAGCTCCTTGGGGCTCCCCCTCTTACACGTGCCACCCCTGCCAGTGCGCCCTCCATCTGCCTCCTTGTGTCCCTCTGGCATGGCGCTGGCTGCTGCAGAGGGTCTCCTCTCTGACCTCTCCAGTCAATCCCCACTAGCATCCCCTTTGAATAGCCTCGTTCGTGTCATGCCCCTGAGCAGGAGCCTGCTGTGGCTCCCAGTTGCCTCAGCCCTAAGACCCTCTGTGTTCTGCCATCCACCTACCTCTCCAGCCTATTCTCCCACTTTGCTCATTCCCATTCCCTCCATCACATGAACTCGGTTAGATGCTTCCTGCCTTTTGCTCACTCTGTGCTTTCCACCTGTTTCACCTTCTCACACTATCTCCCCCCCTGCTCATTCTTCAAAGCCCAAACCGAAGCCTTAAGCTCCTCCATGAAGCCTTCCCTGATCCCCCCACCTCCACACAGAAAGTTCTCTCCTTCTGCACTGCCATCATCTATGGATGTGGCTTAGGCCTCCTGCTGGCTGGGCCACCATGCACAGCTTTCAAGATGGAGCACTGCACAACTCCAGGGGGGCGCCATTCACACAGACTCGCAGGGAATGGTACTCTCTGGAGTCGCGCAGCACAGGTGACTTGTTCATCAAAAAGAGCAGAGGACAGTGTCGGGCGGGCCTCGTTCATCTTGGGACCCCCAGGGACCCAGCATGTTGCCTATTTATGGTTATGTGTTATAGGTGGTCCCTCCACTCCAGAGACCTCAGCCAGAGAATGGGAGACCTAGAGTGGGGAAGTGAGCCACACGGCTCCTGAGTGCTTGCTGGAGCCAGGCTGCACAGAGTAGCTCTGGGATCTCGGGGGGCCTGTGAAGCCTCCCTCCACTTCCTGAGCAGCAGCCACTGAGGCAGGGTCTGAAAAGGGATGGGTGTGACAGGAGGATGGCGGGGGTGGAGGCAGGCTCTGTTCCATGGAGTCTTCCTGGCAGCCGCTTGAGACTGAAAGTCCAAGGAGAAGCAAATTTATAGCTCCCCTGAGCTGCCCCAGACCCCAAGGCAGCACGAAGCCCCAGCTGCCTGTCATGTTGGGGACAAAGGGGGGGCTCTGGGCCTCCCTTCAGTGGCTCTCAGCTTGGCTGGAGAGTTCAGCCAGCGGCCCACAAGACCTTCTGTGCTGGGAAGTGAGGTGGCTGGGGACTGTGGAGGGTGTGGTGAGGGGAGGGCTTCCTGGCCCTTGCGGAGTTGGGAAAGTAGCAAGAAGGCTGGAGAACAGATTCCTGCTGGAGAACCAAAGAAAGTCCTGTCCAAAGGCCAATTTGGAGAAACTGAGGCAAGGGCTGCTTGCTGAGCCATAAAGTAGCCAGGAGACCAGACATCCAGGTGTCTTCTCTCAACAAGCATTGGCTGTGCGGCCCAATAGCTTAATGGGGGTTGTCGTGTAAACAAGGGAGCCCAGATTAGTGGCCTGAGCTCTGCTGCTTACGAGCAGGCGGCTTGGATTGGTGACTTTACTTCTGAGCCTATGGATGGCGGATGCTAGTAATTGCTTCCCCTGGCTGTTGTGCGTTATGTAACATCTGGAAGAGGGTGATCAATAAAGGCTGGCTGTTATTACTTCACGAACTCTGCTTTAGCATCCCTCCTACTTGTCCTCCCTTTGGAGGCCTAGAGACCAAACCTCCAGCATATTCTCCAAACTTCCTCCAGCACCCTCCCCTGTTCCCTCTGGGGAGCTGGGCAAAGGCTCACAGCACCTTATCTCTGCCCTTGTAGCTGCCCCCCCAAGCAACTCACCGGAAGACGTCACAAGAATAGTGGGGTGTGGATGGACGTATGTCAGGGTACAGACGCTGACTGTACTTTGGAGAAACCTGCCCCTGAACACAACTGAGTGAAATGGAGTCACTGTGGGAGTTTCCGGTGGGTTAAGAGGCAGATATCAAGCCTATAGGCTCTTTCTACTAAGAAGAATATAGGTCAAGATCTCCTCAAGGGAAGTTTACAGAAGTCTTAGACATACTCCTAAGCACCCAAATTTAACGAATATTTTCCCAAATGGTTCATGGTTCACTGAGAACCAACAAATATCAAGAACCTATTGCTTGACCCCATAGGCATCCCCTGATCTGTATATAAGGGAGCTTTTCTGCTCCCTTAGTTCTTAGTTCTTAGTTCATGAAACAGCAAATGAGTTTCGTACTTTCAGGAAAGTATGTTTTTCTTGCAGTGAACAAAATTCCCAGACTCTGAACTGGAAAGGATCTAGGAGGTCCCATGAAAGCGAAGGTCCACCCTTGGCTTGCTGTGGCAAGACATTCGGTGTTTCTCAAGGGAGCAGAGGCTTGTTAGAGAGTGGACAGAGCATCTGTCCACGTGGTAATGTTTATTAGTTACTGGATTGGGCAGTGAAATCACTTCTCCTTGGGATTATCTCATCAGTTTGATAACGAACTCCCCTGATCACCCCACCTAGAGAACAGAGCAAAGGAACAAGCTTGTAAAAAATTAATGTTTTCTTATTACAAAAATGATCTGTGATCATTGAAAACTAGAAAATTAAAAAAAAAAGAAAACTAGAAAATATGGCTAAACCAAAACATATGGATGAAAAGCACTTATAATGCCATTAGGAAGGCAGAGTCTTTTTTTTTTTTTTTTTTTTAAGATTTTATTTATTATTTGAGAGAGTGGGAGATTGAGCATGAGCGAGGTGAGGGGCAGAGGGAGAAGCAGACTCCCCGCTGAGCAGGGAGCCCGAAGTGGGGCTCGATCCTGGGACCCTGGGATCACGACCCAAGCCGAAGGCAGATGCCTAACTGACTGAGCCACCCAGGCACCCCAGGAAGGCAGAGTCTTAAATGGTCATGTCCAGACATCTTTCTTGGTAGGATCACCTTCACTTTACCCCAAACCTCCATGCAGTTGGACATCTGCTCCCTGAGGAGCTATATTGAGCACAGAATTTTAGTCCAACTTCTCCTGAGGTTCAAGGGTTTATGGAACATGCCATTTTTCCGCCAACTCCCAACCAAACACCAGGAACTCACCTGAGACAGAGGACAAGGACCTCCCTAGGAGGATCATCACCCCATCCAAACCAGTTCATGTGTCTTGAGGGCCTGTTTTCTTCCTTGCTGGGCAAGCCACAAATGTAAGAGCTAACAGAACTAGTGGCCTGGCCTTGTAAATTAAACCTGTGCAAATTACCTTTCTTCCCCTCCCCCCCCCCCCATTCCCATGAAGAGGCCCGAAACCATTTCTTTGCAAAATGGCTCATGTTAACCATAGTAGCTTTTATGGCTTATGGAGCCTATGCTAATGCCAGGGACAGTTTCAAGCACTACGCCAATTATTTGTCTTTTTAAAATCTGTCTTACTCCTTGTTGACTTTAGAGGACCAGTTTATACCTTTCTGGGAAGGCCAGGTGCTTAACACAGATCTCTACAACTAGCGCGTGCTCAGTAATGCTATGGATTTTGAGCGGATGTCTACGTCCTCCTCTGAAACAAAGCATTCAAATTCTGGCCTCTGCGGATCTCGTGTTGAAGCTGGGGGTCATTTCAAACTCACTGTGGCTTCTGCTGCTGTTGAGTAAAAAGCCGGGGGGGGGGGGGGGGAGGAGGCACTGCATTTGGACACACCTTCTGCTCCTGTCCCCAGCCCTGATGGAAGACACTTCAGTCAGTAGCAGGCAGGGGAACAGAGGTGGCAGTCGGCCTCCCTGTGGGAGGGATTCGGAGTTCCCTGCCTTGCCCACCGCGCCTGGACCCCAGTAGATACAGGAGCTTCCCACGCCCCCTACCTGCACACACATGAAAGGGTGAGCTCCTGGACCCTCTCTTCCTTCAGCAGTGATGTCTAGGGGCTGTTTCCACCGACCTGCCACTGAGGGAAGCCCCACTGGCAAGCAGTGAGAGAAAGGGAGTAGAAACAACAAATAGGCTGGGAGAGGTAGCTGCCAAAACAAACCAAATGCAAAAAGGCTGCTCGCCACCACCTCGGCTGGGCCCAGGCCAGGAGCGCAGAGAGACAAGAACACATACGTGCAGGGAGACACAGTTCCAGCGAACTTCCTGCTGGATCCGCACGCTGCTCTACTGGGGGCTCCGGAGCAAGGGAGCCTTGCAGTCAAGACTGACAGGGGAACGAGGTGGGTGGTATGGACGGTGGGGAGGATCTGAGAGAAATGCCTCTCGTCTTGTCTCCCTTAACTCCCCAGTGCCTCCTGCTTTCTAGCCATCCTGAGTGACCCTTGAGTCCCACAACACACCCAACCACAACCCCCTTTGCACATGTGGACTCCTCTGCTAGATATGTTCTCTCTTCTCTTTGCCTGGCAAACTTCTATTCATCCCTCAATATCCAAGGTCAAAGGTGAAGCCATTTTTGGATCCCACCCATTAGCGATCTCACTCTCCACATTTCCAAATCATGGCTACTCTTCTTACATAACTCACCTCACTCACAAAAATGGGTATATCTACCTTCCCAATGAAATGGAGGAGCTCCTTGAAGACAGGGGCTTTTGAACTGGTTTTTTATCCCCAGGGCCCACCCCGGGCCTTGGCCCACAGTAGGCACTCAGCATGTTTGAATGAAGCACTAGTCCTCCTGTAAGGAGTCTTTCTTGAGTTGCTGTCAGTCATCACCCAGTATCTAAGTCCCTTGACAGGAATACCCAAGCCGGAGGGAAGGATTTTGATAAATGAGAAGCCTGATTTTCAGAATCCCAAACCAAACTGCCTGCAAGCAAACTAGAGTAGAATTCTGTTACTGTTAGATCAGAGGCTTTCAAACTCTTGTGACTTGGATCAACAGTTAAAAACACAATTTATATTGTAACTAGCACATGTGTAGTACACACAGATCTGTAATTGAAAAGCACTAATAAAACATTACCATTTCAGGTCCGTTTCTGTAAAGAGAAAGAACTTTTTAAAAGGCTAGGACCCAGGCGCCTGGGTGGCTCAGTTGGTTAAGCAGCTGCCTTCGGCTCAGGTCATGATCCCAGTGTCCTGGGATCAAGCCCCACATCAGGCTCCCTGCTCAGCAGAGAGCCTGCTTCTCCCTCTCCCTCTCCCTGCCGCTCTGCCTACTTGTGCTCTCTCTCTACCTGTCAGATAAATATATAAAATCTTTAAAAAATAATAACAAAAAATAAAATAAAAGGCTAGGACCCAGTAAATTGATTTCAAGACCCACAAATGGATCACAATCCACTTTGATAAACATTGCTTTCAATGACTCTAGCTTGATAAATATGAGAAGTCAGATCCCCTTACAAATACCCAAACAAAAAATACTTATTACCTATGTGCCTAGTAATTCAGGCAGAGGGCTCTCCTCTCCCACTAGAGCAGCCCACCCAGGAGGGTCTGAAGGGCTCTGGACCACAGCTGCTTGAAACCACTTGGGCCCAGCAGGACCCGGAATCAAATGAAGCAGTGTGTTAGTCCCTATCACAGAGCCTGACACAAAGGAGTTCCCAGTCTTTGCTCCCTTCATCCTTCAATTCTCCCCTTCCTCATCCTGGGAACTGCCATCAAAAGTCAACTGCTTCCTGAGCATACAACCATCCCAGCTGCGCTTTCAGCAGGCAAGAGCGTATACCTTATCCATTCGGCCTGCCTCTGAGAGTACAAAAAAATTCAAAGCAAACACTGGGATTCTCAGGCTTTTGCTTGTACTAAAGCTTGTTTTGTTACACTGTTGGTAGTACTATCTATGCACTCTGCTAAGGCAGGAAACACTTGGGATTCCCTCCTGTATGTAAATACTTGTAAGGTTCCTACTCTCCCTCGCCCCATACATACAGAATTTACACAGGGGAGAAACAGTGGCAGTGGGGTGGCTGCATGCTAACATAACTTGGTAGATTTTATTGTCTAGGACAATGGTTACAGACCACAAAGACTTGGGAAGACCCACTGCTTGGGCCCAACAAGAAACGATACTCTCCCTCTCAATTCAGAGTCCTCTGGGCTATAAGGGGGCAGGCTTTTTCGTACGTGGCTCTGGTAGGAGGTTCTTAACTGTACTCAGTACAAAGAAGAGCCATATCTGAGCCTAGTTATGTGGGGTGGGTGGATAAGGTGGCATTCCTCATTTCCATTACTTGGGTGCAACCCTGAAGACCCGGATGTGGATGGCCGAGTTGTTGCGGATGCGGGTCAGCGGCTCTCGTGTATCAGTCTCTGGTTCCAGCTCATCGACCAGCTCCACGGTGGAGGTATTGGCAGCCACCTGCAAGGACCCGAAACTGCCCGCCTGCAGCTGTAGGGCAATGTTGATGGCACGGTTGATGGCCAGGCCCAAGCCATGAATGTAGATCTCACTGAATAAGTTCTGACCCCGAGCCCCTCCGTCCAGAAGCTTCTGGCAGCGGGCCAGCTGGGCCTTAAAGTCAGTCTTCATGTTGACATAAATGTCATTGGGCCTCCGGGGCAGGCGGTGGGGGAGCCGCTTCCGAAGGGTATACTCCACCGGGTCCAGCTCAGCCTCGACGGCCCCGCGGGGCTCTCGGTTTTCCGCCATGCTGTGTGCCCTGACGCGGGTAAGGGAGGAGATCAGAGAGAGGTGACAAGCGACTTCACTGCCTTCCCTACCCCGTTTCCAGCCCCAAGGGTGCAGACAGGAGGGGGCGCACTCAACTCCGCTCTCGCCTTCCAGCCTCAGTCCCTCCCACTCACCTCGAGCTCCCCGGATCTCCCTCACTCTCAGTTCCTATTCATTTAGGACATCGCCCCCAACCTTAGGCCCCTCCACCACCCCCCTTCCCCGCGCCTACACTCTCCAGTCCACGGTGCTCTCCCCGAGCACGCGGCCCGCTCCCGGCCGAGCCACGCAAGTGCTGCGCCCACCCGCCCGGACTGAGCGCGCGGCCCCTGACACGCACGACCCAGAAAGAGAAGAAAAGCTGCGCGCTACAGGATCGCGAGATCGCGGGCGCCGGGACGGCTCCGGGCTCCGGAAAGGGCTGCGCAGTGCGCACGCGCGCCCGTCCCTACGAGCCACAAATCGCCTTCCCGGCCTCCGTTCTCTCCGCCCCCCCCCCCCGGGCGCTCGCGCGGCCGTGCGCCGTGTCTAAGTAACGCGAGAGCGACGGAAGACCGGCTCCACCATGTGTACGCCACGCAAGCGGGGCGCGGAGGCAGGAGGCGTGTACTAAGTCAAAGCCCGGGAGGGTAAGCTTTCCTGGGCCAGTCCAAGTTCTCGGCCTGGAGGGGTGCTGAAGGGGAAAGGGAGAGACGAGACTCTTCTAGGAGCGTGGAGCATTTGGGATAGGGGCTTACAAAGACAACCGGGAGGGCTGAGAGTTCGAGAGGTGAAGGGACCTGAAGGCAAGTCTGGACTCCCGCGTCCATCGCAGTTCCTCTGGTCAGAGGAGGCGTAGCGCAGTTGGCAGAGCCAGTCTCCCGCCCAAGGCCCCTGCTGCCCAGAGACTGAAAACAGAAGACGCTGCCACTGGTCTCCCCTGTAGGACACGGGGACACGTCCCTCTCCCCTGTCTCTTGCAAGGGCTAACCCCCAAGTCAGCCCTTGGGGGCCCAAGCTATGAGCCGTAGGGCCAGCCTTCACAGCTCCCCCCAGAACACGCTGATCCACCCCCACCCCCCCAACCTTTACCCACCGGCTAGCTCATTGGCCTCTGCCCACCCCAGCAGGGACGTGCGCCCCCTGGCGGGCAGGGCGGGACGGCGCCTGGGGGTTCGTGGCTCCGAAGGGCCAGTAGGGAGGGGTTTCCTCTGGCCCGATTGGTATAGTTTTTGGAGAGTTCTCTTCAAAAATGAGTTAGACCTGCAGTGGGGACCTAGAACTGTTCCTGCTTGAGTTGCTCCAACACTCAAATGGGGATGATAATTCCTGCTTTGCAACTGTGAAACCCAGTGTAACCCTGTAAACCCTAAGCCTACACATGTGAGTTGACATTTTTATGACCCCATTTGACTGGAGGTTGGAAAGGAGTCAGGTTCCTGAGAACTTCTCTCCCAGCACCATTTAAATCCTGTAGTTCTCCTTTTAGCTTCAGATTCTTCCATTAATCACAAGTTTGGGGGTTTATGTGGGGGTGAGGAGGAAAGGCTGGCCACAACCCTATTCTGCCTCTAAAGTGACATTTGGGCTGATTTTTGATGGATAAACAGGTGTTCTTCAGGGAACCAAAGAGTATTCTGGAAACACTGAAGGGTATTTTAAAGATTTTATTTATTTGAGAGAGACAGCATGAGAGGGGAGAGGGTCAGAGGGAGAAGCAGACTCCGCGCTGAGCAGGGAGTCCCATGTGGGACTTGATCTGGGGACTCCTGGATCATGACGTGAGCTGAAGGCAGTCGTTTAACCAACTGAGCCACGCGGGAGCCCTGAAGGGTATTTTTATTTTTTAAAGATTTTATTTTATTTGGCAGATCACAAGTAGGCAGAGGGCAAGGGGGAAGCAGGCTCCCCACCGAGCAGAGAGCCTGATGTGGGGCTCGATCCCAAGACCCTGAGATCATGACCTGAGCAGAGGGCTTAACCCATTGAGCCATCCAGGCACCCCCTGAAGGGTATTTTTAAAAGAACGGAAGTGTAATCTAAGCTTCCCCCTCAAGGAACTAGAAAATGAAGAGCCAAATAAAGCCAAAGGGAAGAGAAGTGAGGAAATAATAAAAGCCAATAAAACTGAACACAAAAACAATACAGAAACTCAACATAAAAGGTGGTTCTTTGGAAAAGATCAATAAAGTTGATAAGCATCCAGCAAGAATGACAAAAAAGCAAGAACAAGAGAAGGAAAACTGAAGGTGCCTGGCCGTCTCAGTTGGTAGAGCACGCAACTCTTGATCAGGGGTTGTTAGTTTGAGCCCCATGTTGGATATAGAGATTACTTGAATATAAAATCTTAAAAAGAAGGAATACTCAATTTATGATTACCAGAAACGAAAGTAGGGATAGCACTAAAGATCCTCATGCAAAAGATACTTAGAGAATAATACAGGCATGCCTTAGAGACATTGTGGGTTGGGTTCTAGACCACTGCAATAAAGTGAATATCACGAGAAAGTGAGTCAAATTTTTTTTGTTTCCCAGTACCTATAAAGTTTATGTTTACATCATACTGCAGTCTATTAAGTTTGCAATGGCATTATGTCTAAAGAAAAGTATATATCTTAATTTAAAAATACTTTATTGCTGAAAAATGCTAATCATCATCTGAGCTTTTCAGTGAGTTGTAATCAGTGATTACAGATCACCATAACAAATATAAGAAGTTCGAACTATTAAGAGAATTACCAAAATGACACATGGACACAGAAGTAGGCAAATGCTGGGTGCCTGGGTGGCTCAGTCAGTTAAGTATCTGCCTTCAGCTCAGGTCATAATCTCAGGGTCCTGAGATCCTTGTGGGGCTTCCCTGCTCAGCGGGGAGACTGCTTCTCCCTCTCCCTCTGCCCCTCCCCCTGCTTGTGCAGGCGTACTCTCTCAAATACCAAATTTTTAAAAATAGACTTTATTTATTTTTAAAAAGATTTTATTTATTTATTTGACAGAGAGAGATACAGCGAGAGAGGGAACACAAGCAGGGGGAGTGGGAGAGGGAAAAGCAGGCTTCACGATGAGCAGGGAGCCCGGTGTGGGGCTCAATCCCAAGACCCTGGGATCTCGACCTGAGCCGAAGGCAGATGCTTACACGACTGAGCCACCCAGGTGCCCCCATTTTTTTTTTTTTTAAAGATTTTATTCATTCATTTGACAGAGCACATGCAAGGGGAGCAGCAGGCTGAGGGAGAGGGAGAGGCAGGCTCCTTAGCAGGGAGCCTGATGCATCATGACCCTGGGATCATGACCTGAGCTGAAGGCAGACGCTCAACCACTGAGCTACCCAGGTGCCCCCAATAAATAAAATCTTTTTTTTTTTTTAGATTTTATTTATTTATTTGACAGAGAGAGAGATCACAAGTAGGCAGAGAGAGGGGGGGAAGCAGGCTCCCTGCTGAGGAGAGAGCCCGATGTGGGGCTCGATCCCAGGACCCTGAGATCATGACCTGAGTCGAAGGCAGAGGCTTTAACCCACTGAGCCACCCAGGCGCCCCATAAAATCTTTTTTTTTTTTTTTAAAGAAGTAAACAAGTGTTGGAAAAGTGGTGCTGACAGGCAGGGTTGCCACAAATGTTCAATTTGTAAAAACTGCAATATCTACAAAGTACAATAAAATAAGTTATGCTTGTACAAACAACTCTATATATACAAATTCAGCAACTTAGATGAAATGGACCCATTTCTGGGCGCCCGGGTGGCTCAGTCGTTAGGCGTCTGCCTTTGGCTTGGGTCATGAGCCCAGGGTCCTAGGATCGAGCCCCACACCGGGCTCCCCGCTCATCGGGAAGCCTGCTTCTCCCTCTCCCACTCCCCCTGCTTGTGTTCCCTCTCTTGCTGTGTCTCTGTCAAATAACTAAAATCTTAAAAAAAAAAAAAAAAAAAAAGAAATGGACGCATTTCCTAGAAAACAACCTACTGAATTTGAGATGAAGTGGACTCTAAATAGTTTTCTATCTATTCAAGTAATTACATTAATAGTTTAAAAAAAAAAAAACACCTTTAAAAAAATATATCTAGGTCCACATGGTTTCAGTGGACAAAAGAACACAATTAACAAACACAATTAACAAAAAAGAACACAAATTCTACACAATCTCTTCTCAATAGAAGAGGAAGGAACATTTCCTAACTAATTTTATGAGACCAAACCAGACAAAGATTATACAAACGAAAACTACAGACCAAAATTTCTCATGAACAAAGATATAAAAATCCTCAACAAAATTCTAGCAAACTGAATCCAGCAGTACATAAAAAGAATTAATAAATCATGACCAAGTAGAGTTTACTCCAAAGTTGCTAAACAAGACAATGTATATGATCATACCAATCCATGCAGAAAGAAACATTTAACATAATTTTGTATTCATTTATGAAAAAAAACTCTCAGCAAAGAATAGAAGGAACTTCCTCAACCTCTTAAAGAATATCTACAAAGGGGCGCCTGGGTGGCTCAGTCAGTTAAGTGTCTGCCTTTGGCTTAGGTCATGATCTCGGTGCCCTGGGATCCAGTCCCAGCCCCATGTCAGGCTCCCTGCTCAGCGGGGAGCCTGCTTCTCCCTTTCCCTCTGCTGCTCCCCCTGATTGTGCTCTCTCTCTCTGTCAAATAAATAAAGTCTTAAAAAAAAAAATCTACAGAAACCCTACAGCTACAATCATACTTAATGGTGTAAGACTAGAGACTTTTCTCATAAAATCAGGAACTCTCGTGGTTAAAGTCCCAGCCAGTTCAATAAGGCAAGGGAAGGATACAGTGCAATAAGGCAAAAAAAAAAAGATTGGAAAGGAAGATAAAAAACTGTCTCTATTTGCAGATGGCATGACTGTATACATAAAAAGTACCAAGAAATCTACAAAGAACTCGTAATATTAATAAATGAGTTTAGCAAGTTTAACAGGATATCAGATTAACACACAAAAATCGACTATTTATATATACTGTCAATAAATAAGTGGAAACCAAAATTTAAAATATAATACCATTTACAATGGGGATATGCAGGGGGTGAGGAGGGAAGTGGAAGGAGGGAGAAATATTTAGGTGTAACTCTGACAAAACGTGTATAGAACCTGTATGCTAAAAACTACAAAACCCTGATGAAGAACTCAGAAGATCTAAATTAATGGAGAGATGTCCATATATCCATGTATTGGAAGACTGAACACAGTAAAGCTACCAATTCTCTCCAAACTGAACTCTAGGTTTAAGGCAATTCCTATGAAATTCCCAGGAAAGATTTCTGTAGTTATAGACAACTTTACTGTAAAATTAATATGGAAGGGCAAGGGAAGTTCAAGCAATTTTGAAAAAGTTGGAATTGCGCTACCTGATTTTAAGACTTACTACTACATAAACACACTATTGAGACAGTGTGGTATCTGGCAAGGGATAGACACACAAATCAATAAATTGGAATAGAGGACCCAGAAATAGATTCATACAAATATAGCCAAAAGGTACAAAAGCAGTTGAAAGGGGAAAGAATTAAGTCTTTTCAGCAAGTCGTGCTGAAACAATTTGATAAGAAGGCAAAGAGGGGCGCCTGGGTGGCTCAGTCATTAAGCGTCTGCCTTCGGCTCAGGTCATGATCCCAGGGTCCTGGGATCAACCCCCACTTCGGGCTCCCTGCTCAGCGGAAGCCTGCTTCTCATTCTCCCACTCTGCCTGCTTGTATTCCCTCTCTCGCTGTGTCTCTCTCTCTCAGATAAATAAATAAAATCTTTAAAAAAAAAAAAAAAGGCAAAGAACTGAATTAAGTCCTATGCCAAAAAATTAACACAAAATGGATCATAGGTCTATATAAAAATAGAAAATTATGAAACTTTTAGAAGAAAATATAGGAAAAAATCTTCATGAACATAGGGGCAGGTGAAGAGTTCTTAAGACACAACATGAAAAGCACACTCTATTAAAGAAGAAAATTGAGGGGCGCCTGGGTGGCTCAGTCGTTAAGCATCTGCCTTCGGCTCAGGTCATGATCCCAGAGTCCTGGGATCGAGCCCCACATCGGGCTCCCTGCTCGGCGGGAAGCCTGCTTCTCCCTCTCCCACTCCCCCTGCTTGTATTCCCTCTCTCGCTGTGTCTCTCTCTGTCAAATAAATATATAAAATCTTAAAAAAAAAAAAAAAGAAAATTGATATTTTATCAATTATATCTCATAATGTGGCAAAAAGGGGAAAAATGAAAAACTTTTACTCTACGAAAGACCATATTCAAAGAATGAAAAGAGAACCCATTGACTGGAAGAAAATATTTGCAAATTATTATCAGACAAAGGACTTGTATCCAGAATAGAACTCTCTAAACTCAAGAGTTAGAAAACAAAAAACCCGATTAGAAAATGGGCAAAAGTCTTAAACAAACACTTTGGCAAAGAGGGCATAAGGACGGCACATAAGCACATAAGATAGTCAACATTGTTTGCCATTAAGGAAACTCAAATTAAAACTGATAAGGCACCACCACACGCCTAGTAGAATGTCTACAAGAAAGAGTCTTGACTTAATGATACAAAGAGAATGCAGGGAAACTGAATGTTTCACACACTGCCTGTGGGTGATGTTAAATGGTCCAGCCACTCTGGAAAATAGTTTGGCAGTTTCTTCTAAAATTAACCAGCATACATACACTCAACATACAACCCAGCAAGAGCACTCAAAGGCATTTAAAAAACTGCTCATGGGGCGCCTGGGTGGCTCAGTCGTTAAGTGTCTGCCTTTGGCTCAGGTCATGGTCCCAGGGTCCTGGGATCGAGCCCCATGTCAGGCTCCTTGCTCAGCAGGGAGTCTGCTTCTCCCTCTCCTTCTGTTGCTCCCCCTGCTTGTGTTCCCTCTCTCGCTGTCTCTCTTTACATAAATAAATAAAATCTTAAAAAAGGCCCACAAAAAACTGTTCATGAATGTCTATAGCAATTTTATTTGTACTAGCCCTGAACTGGAAACACCAGGTGTCTTTCGATGGGTAAATGGTTAAACAAAATGGCACATCCATACCAAGGAGAAGTCCTCAGCAATAAAAGGTGGATCAAGAAGACTTGATAGGCTGTTGGAATACTAGTTACATCACAGGATACCGAGCTGAGCAGCTCACGGTTTCTTGTGGAAGGCCACCAAGATGAGCAAAATAGTGTGCCCAGGACTAAATGGGAAGCATGTATGGGATTTGGTGGAGCCCCAAGGAGGAACAGTCAATATGACCTTGGGGAGATCTATGGTTTCCCAAAGGAAGCAGTGGGTAAGCTGAGATAGGAGTGTCTATCAGGGGCTCATAGTCTGTGCAGTTCCTCCTGTTACAATGGAGAGGTCTGGAAGGACTGAGTCCTGTGAGTTAAGGAAGAAAGAAGGAACCAGCAAAGGATTCAGAAAGAGCAGCTGGTGAAGTAGGATGAAACCCAGGGAGTATGGTGTCCTGGAAACTAGGTGAAGAAAGCATTTCCTGAGGAGGGAGTGACCAGCTGTGACATATGGCGCGGATAGGCCACATAAGATAATGGACCAGCGGATTCAGCAACGTGCAGGTTATTGATGACAAACTGTTACGTTTGGTGGACCAAAAAATTTAGCTCATGGCAGAAAGTAATTCTGAATGCAATAAATTCACTTTGAGGCCCATTTTGTCTGATAATTAACAATAAACACAGTTTATGAACTATAGCTCCAGGGGCTTCTGGGTGGCTCAGTTGGTTAAGCGTCTGCTTTTGGCAAAGGTCATGATGCCGGGGGTGCTGGGTTGGAGCTCCATGTTGGGGGGGGGGTCCCTGCTCAGCGGGGAGTCTGCTGCTTCCTCTTCCTCTCCCTCTGCCCCTCTTCCCCTGCTCGTGTTCTCTCTCTGTCGCAAATAAATAAAATCTTTTTTTTTGAAAGAGAAAGAGAGGGCATGAGCCAGGGGGAGAGGCAGAGGGAGAGGGTGAAGCAGACTCCTTGCTGAGCAGGTAGCCCATTGTGGGGCTCAGATCCAGGAACCCTGTGATCATGACCTGAGCCGAAGGCAGATGCTTAACTGAGCCACCCAAGCACCCCAATAAATAGAATCTTTAAAAAATTTTCAAAAAAAGGAACTATCACTCCTTTACTCAGTATATGTGTCTTTTCATGAGATCTGAAGTATGTTTTCTAAACTTTGACATCCAGATAAATATAAAGGTTCATGATTTAGGTGGGTGAAGTCAGGCACTGTAATAAACTGATTTGACGCTAAGATGGCCCTTATCTTTTTGCATTTCGTTGAAGGCAAACACCACAGAGGAATCTGCCATTAGGAAAAAAAGGCAGAGGTTGGCTTTTAGACTTGAGACCTCCCTGTCATCTCCATTAATTACCTAACCAAGTTTCTTTCTGTAGTTCAAGAACGTGCCAATTTATTTATTTATTTAGATTTTATTTATTTGAGGGAGAGCAACAGAGATAGTGTGAATGCACAAGCAGGGGGAGCAGCAGGCTGAAGGAGGAACAGACTCCCCGCTGAGCAGGGAGTCGGACATAGGGCTTGATCCCAGGATCCCCGGGATCATGACCTGAGCGGAAGACAGAGGCTTAACTGACAGAGCCACCCAGGTGCCCCAAAAGCGTGCCAATTTAAAGCGCACAGACCAAGACATTTTACAGCATAACACCTGAATAAACAAAAATATTTTAGGTCTAAGTGATTTTTTGGTAATTCTCTTTTTCATTTTGTATGAGAGATGCACAGTTCTGATTTCAGTTTCCTTTCTCAAAGAGGCCGCTTAACAGATTTACATTCCACAGTGCCTTCAGCAACAGGGGGCTTTCTTTCCCAACTTTACAGTTGGGGGAGATTACCTGGCCAGGGTCACAAGCTGAAACACAAGGAACCCTTGGTGACCACTCCAGTCTCGTACCCTGGAGTCCAGCGTGTGCTCCTTGCCAGATTCCATCTACTAGTGGGTGCTACTCTCAGAGCAAACACATTTTTATGGTGGTATCCAAAGCCCTCAGCTGAATTTCCACTTCCCTTTTCATCCAACTAGGAATCCAGGTACTCTTTTCCCAACAGCCTGGATTGCGGCTACTGTAAAGCGGACCCCCACTTTTCCTAAACCTACCCAAATGCCTTCCTTCCAGCTCAGCAAAGACTCCCATCATCCGCTACAGACAGCATTCCACAGAGGTCTCCCCACTTCCCCTATACCATTTCTCCACCAAAATTTGCAATCTGGCATTTGCTAATTAACAACTGAAACATGCTAAGACCTTACTCATTCAGAGATTAGGCTGCTTGGGAACTTGAATCGCCCAGGACACAATCTATAGAAGTTAACAAACAAACAAAAAGCAACAACAAGTTTTTGAGTAACAAAAAACTGTCCCACATTTATGAACTTTAGCTGAAGAATTCTCACCCAAGCCTGGATTCTATTGATACATTTTTATACAGTGTTAACAATCTGAATATCGTCCACCCTGCTGGAACCAGAAGCCCCTGTCAGCTAACATTTGTGGAGTACTTGCCCTGTGCCAAGCACTATGTTAAATGCTTTACCATACATTCCAGAGACGGAAGAGATTATTTCCAAGGCCACAGGCAGTAATGAATGAAAATCGCTCGGGAATCCCTGCTTTAAACAATTGCCATTTTCCAGACGCCCAGCAAGCAGCGAGACTGGCAGTGTTAAGACAGAAATCCTGACTGCAAGAAAGTGAAGGGAACTGGAAAAAAAAAAAAAAACAAAAAAAAAACAGACACTAAAACTACAAGAGCCTAGAAGCCTGGAAAACACTCGGTGCAGGAACAAAGGGCCTTCTGGTAGCTCCTGAGGTCTGCGCTCCAATATGGCACAACACGAGGGACTCCAGTTCCCAGTCTGACTTTACCTTTCCCTGTCCCGAGAAGGATTACATTGTGTTTGCTAACAGCTGTTTTAGGAAGCTGGAAAGTGAAGTATACATTCTGGAATAACTATCCCCGCCCCCCACCCCCCAAAAGGTGAAAATACACGGGGGGGGGGGGAACAAAATCAATTTTCATCCTAAAAAGTTTAGGAATTTGGAAAAGTCTTTCTTGAAAACCCCCTTTTTAAACAAAGGAGATGTCAATCTACTTCGTACATTTGCATAATAATTTATCTCTTTTCACAGCCTTTCATATTCACCTATTTTAATTCTTTCAGCACTCCGGGAAGGGAGAGGAGTGGGGATCGGGGGTGGGGCGGAGAACAGCATTAACACCTGACTGTAAAAGTGAAACTGAGGCCGGAAAGCATCAACTGCTTTGCCCCCCGGGGTCTAGAATCTAGTCAGTGGCGGAGCGACATGGAATGGGTCTCACCAGCCAGTGCTGCCTCGGACAGTTTCCAAATCATTAGTTCCTCACTTATTTCAAATCCCAAGACGTCTGATGAACGCACCTCTGGATTAAATGTTATCTTCTTCAAACCAGGCGGGCTTCCTGGAGGAAGCCGACTGGGGAGGCAAACCCGGTGATGCCACCTGCGGCGGCCTCCGTCGCGACGGTCGCACGTCACGTGCCGGGAAACAGCCGGGGGGCAGCCGGGGAGCGCCCCGGGGGGGGGGACCCCTTCCCGACCCCCCTGGCCCGCTGCAGGCCCTTCGTCACGTGATGAGCCAGGCCCCGGGTCACGTGCCGGGGGGGTCGGGGGCGGCAGGGGTCCGGGCTCCCCACTGGGCAGGCGGGGCGGGCGCGAGACCGTGTGGGTCGCTAGGGGCCGGAGCGGCGGAGGGGGCGGTGGAGGGGGCGGCGGGGGCGGCGGCGGCGGCGGCGGCGGCGGCGGAGGGGGCGGCCCCGCGGCCGCATCACGTGGTGCGAGGCGGGCAGCCATCTTGCTACAAACACAAACAGAGAGGAGCGGCCGCCGCGGGAGCGCCAGCGCCCCCTCCCCCGCCGCCGCTGCCGCTGCCGTCGCCGCCGCCGCCCCCTGGCCCGCCGCGCGCGCCGCCAACGCCCCGGGACCGGAGCCTCGCGCCGCCCGCCGCGGTAAGCGCTCGGCGGCCCCGCGGACCCCGGCCCGCCGCCGGGCCAGGGGCAGGCCCGCCCCCGACGCCGAGGCGGCCGCGCCGAGCCTGCGAGAGTCAGAGCGAGAGCGCGGGCCGCCGGCACGGACCCTCCCGCGTCTCTGTCCAGGCCGCCGCCGCTGCCGCCGCCCGGTGCGTCCGCCCTCCCGCCGGCCCCTCCCCGGCGCGGCCCCGAGGGAGGCCGGCCCCCTCCGGGTGGGCGGCCGCCCTCGCCCCCTCGCACCTGGCGCCCCCTCCCTGAAGGGCACGCTGTCCTCCCGGGCGGCCCGCCTCCTTCCCACCCCCGCGCTTCTAACGGTCGCTGTCCGGCGCCTCGGCAGCCCTGCCCGGCCCCCTGCCGTCCACCCGCATCCTCCGCCCGGGGGCCCTCCGACCCTAATGCCCGGCGCTCCCCGGAGACTTCCCCAGTGTGCCGCTGGGCCCTGCGGGTCTTAAAGTCCCGGCGTACCATGACTTTGGCCAACGTGGAAGCCTTTCTCTTCACCGAAGCACCTCCGCTGGGTCTTCACCTAAATTTCCTTTGGACGGGCGACATTAGTGCTTGGTCATTGGGGTCTCCTTCCTCCTTGTTGCCCGGCCGTTTCTAATACCTTAGTCTTTTCCTATCTCCAGGCCAGGCTCTTCCCAGCCCAGCGTCTCTGATGCAGCAGCTCCCTGGCCACGGCCCCTCACACTTTGCCTTTTTTATTTTTTTTCTTCACCCAAGTTAACTTGAAAGAGACCCTCATCTTGCATTTCTTACCCAGTCATTACCACAATTCCCAGTAAGCTTCCCGGTCTGGTTTTTCATAGGGCTCCAGCCCTGAGAGATGCTAAGTCAATTGATGGCCTGTTCTTTCCTCCACTCACCCCAGTCTCACTGTCCTCTTGCTTCTTACTGCTGCTTACCCAAAACTCACCCTTGCACACCACCTCTCCACTGTCACTCCGAGCTGACATGCCAGTTGCACCTTGCCGCCCCCCCCCCCGCCCCCCCCTTCTCTGCATCTGAAGCCCCATGGACACCAACAGGCTGGTCCCCTTTGCCACTCATGATGTGGAAGTTTGCTCTCAGGATCCCTCATCTGTCCTTTTCTCTGTGCAGTCCCAGGCCACCAATCCCTCACTCAGCCCATTTTATTTCCTAGTTGTAGGTCTCCTGTGTAATTGGGAAGGGCTGAAACAGATCTGGACCTGGCGTTGCTGCCATGGCCTGGGGACCAGAGGCCTTAAGGATCCCATATGGTTATTACAGTCAAGTGAGCTGTGTTCCTAGACCTCTGGCCTGCCTTTTTTAGCCAGTGGACAAATTAGTTTTGTGATTTGGTGAATCCAGGGATCTCAGTTTGCCATTGTCTGTGGTTGGAGTTAGGAATAGAGAAAGCAGCCCCACTTCAGAACAGAGAAAGGGAGAAGAGGTTGCTGTGTGAAGGATTCAAAAAATTCTAAGGAGAAATTTAAAATGGTTTAAAACTCATGAAGTACCTAGGGTGGTTCCTGCTGCTTGTGTATCCCTTCTCCCGTCTCGAATAGAGCGTCTAGGAACATGGGGTCCCCTGTGGGGGCAGCTGCATCCTCCCTTCCTTGTTTTCCCTGGCTGGGTCCCAAGACTGGGCAAGTGGGCAGAAGGGATCAAATGAGGTAAAGTGTGAAAGCGCTTTGAAAACTTAACCAGTAAACATGCCAATGGGTGTTATTTCTCATGGTGGCTCAGAGAAGTAGAGAGCTGTGCTAACTGACCAGGCGGGGGAACACGGGCTTGCACCTCTCCCTAAGCCTCAGAGTTCTACCACACATGGAGAATCTTTCTATCCTGAGAAAGGGCGGAGTCATCTCCCAACAGGCTTGGGACTGGGCGGTTGCTGGTTGCTCAGATGTTGGGGAATTTGGGACTTCATTTCTGTTAATAGTGGTACCTTTCTATGCCAGGGCACATTGCTCTGGAATGGGGCTAATTTTAGGGGTGATGGAATGAGGAAATAATGTTAGCTCAGTGTGTACTAGGACTGCCTATTCTTTGGATCTTTTTCTTTTGAGAGTTCTGAACCCCAGAGAACAGGCTTATCCTCCTGTTCTGCAAGCCTGTTGTGAGCACCCTGGACCAGTATGTGTCCTCTTCTCTCAACTCCAGCAGGGGGCAGCCTTTTAATAGGAATAATTCCAATGCCAGGAGGAGAGTATACTGAGGCATACTGAGGCCTGAGAAAGAAGACGGGGTAGGCAGGAACAGAGGGAGCATGTTGGGAGATGAGGCAGAGAGATGCTGAAGATAGGACCATGGGGTGGCAGGTAAGCTGGAATGAGCCTGGGAGGAGATACTTAGATGAAGAAGCCAGGAAAGGGTGCTGTGCCCAGTCCTGTCTGCTCCCCATCCTGGCTCTTTCCTTCCCTGGAAAGGGACCTAAACAGTTGGCTTTGAGAGTTTGTGATATAGAAACTTAGCAGAATGTTTTAAGTCTCTTCTTGAGGATTTCCCTCCTGGCAGGATTTCAGATTTCTCTCATGGGATAGT